>JAJKFI010000006.1:3533446-3544399 GCA_029204185.1 Lerista edwardsae
CCATCAGCCCTGGTCCCACCCATCAGCCCTGGTCCTACCACTGCTGCTATTTCTGGTGAGTAGGGGGCCCACAAACATGTTTGGCATTGGGCCACGCAGCTCCTAAGGCTGACCCTGCTGAGCAAGTTCATCCTGGTCAGCGATACAAGCAACCAGCCCACAACGAGCATGAGGGGCCTGTGTTTGAGGCAGGAAGGTGCTGAACAGCTTCTGCTGAGTAGGAACATCAAGTGCTCAGACCTTGGCACAGAAAGCCTTAAAAAGTAGTTCCCAAGCATTCCCATCAAACATCCAGTCTGTGAGAGTCTAATTATATAGCGTACAGTGTACATATATTTAATCTATACGTCTCCTATCTCACTCTTTTCTCCCCCAAAGACCTATGATTTGTAGTCTGCATCCATTTTGGAATGAAGCTAATCTTAGGCTACACAGCTCTGTATAAAACAAGTGACATCTTCAGATGGTGAGAAAAATGAGCCCAAAGACTCTGAGTCATTAAGTTCACATTAACTACATGTTGTCACATTAACTATAGGGTGTAGCACCAATTTTCTCTTCTTTGTCATGATCTAAAACTATCCTCTTTTTACGTACACCCAGCACACACCGTACCATTCATGCAGTATAGTGCCCTCTTCTCCACTTTTACACTTTCCCTTGATTCTCTGCTATGTACACTATTCCTTTGACATCAGATTTAGAGTTCACCAGGAGAAATAATGCTCACAATTACATAAAAGCTTGCAACTGGATTATATTTATAGCAGCAAAATAAATTCAGCAATCTATAAGTAACTTGGGATATCATTTTAGTCCTTACCTTGAGGAAGCCTCTGTGACTGCTACTCCACTGCAGACTGTAGAACATGCCCCATTGGCACAACTATGTTAGTGCTGGAAAATTGGTTAGGAGTGTGCCCTTAGTCTTAATATCAATTGACTGAAGTGCACTGAACTCTGTTGGGTTGTGGTCAACAACCCTATGACAGAGGGGAGCTTTGACCAAGGTTTTTGTGCCTCACATTCACCTCTCTATCAACCAGCTCATAAAAGTTCTTCCAGGTACCATTAAAAGTTATGTTTACATATGTTCAATACTACATATCACCCAACAACAGCAAATCCCATAAAGAGCTGTTTAACTTCCCTGCTCAGATACAATACACTATACAACTTAAACAACACATCTTGTGGCACTTACGTTGTTTTTGCTTGTACAGGTGAAAATGGTTGCTATTTTTCGAAGAATCAAATTGCACAGATGAGAACCTTATGGAGCCTCACCCTCTGAATAATACCAAGATTAAATTATAGTGCTTATCATGCTCTTTACATATAAATATTACTATAATCTGAATGTAAATATATTGATTCTAAAAATGTTCTAACCAAAGCTAAATAAAAGTGTTAAAAACTGTTCTACGAAAAACTAAAATTAAATAATTTCCTGTTTGGCATGAGAAATAGAAGACCAACACTGTCATTCAACTGCTTACATAAGAATTACAGCTGGAAACTCAGGCCCCGACAAAGTGGGGACAGGAGAGCAACAGGAGAAAATACACTTCCACAGGTTAATTCTTCTGATATGGAGATTAATATGTGAAATGGTGGTACGTTTTTCCCAAAGCTACTTTGATATAATAGACATTACATGGGAGAAGGGGGGGACTTAGCACCCTCTGTCCCAGGTCCAAAATGCATACAGTCATTTCTCAGTATCCGCTGGGGTTTGGTTCTGGGACTCCACACTGATAAAAGCAGTTAAAACAAAACAAAACCACGAGTCAGTCAGTCGATTAGAACTGCTATTTTCAGTTCACTCTGAGAAAAATGACCCCTCCCTTCATCCTCTCTCACCGAAGAATGGAATACGAAGTGATTAATCACTTTCGCATTCCATTCTTCAGCAAGCGAGGGTCTCAGAGCAAGCTGAAAATAGCAGTGCTGCCTGCCTGCCTAACTCCCTAGAAAAGCAGTTTTTAGAATGGGGATATGTTTTTTCCCCTTCTTCAGAGATCCTTCTTATCTGCAATGGCCATCAGTGTTGAGTCAAATCAGTGTATAAAAAGTTTGGAATTGTATTTGTAAACTGAGCTGTCTCCCTTATTGTTTCACTGCAATGAATTCAAAGCAGGTTTGCTGTTTAAACAAGGTATTGGGGCACGGTTAACACGTGTTAGCATGTTACAAGTACATAGTCTCTTAAACCTGTTTTCCAGATGAGTATTCCCCATGCAAAGTATTCACAACCCCTCTAGCCCTGTTCTCACAAAACCTCCATTCATTAACTCTATGAATGGAGGAGGAGGGTAATGCTGGTTGGCCTCACTCCAACTATCCTGTGCTGTCTGGTCTCTCTCCATCCTTTGTATGTTAAGGGAAGGTAAGAATCAGAGGTAGGTGAGACTGAGAGATATTGACGGGCAAGGCCACCTAGGAAACTTTATGGCTGAGTGGAAATTTGAACCCAGATCTAAATCCAACTCCCAAACCAGGGGTCTCCAAACCCAGGCCCACAGCAAGCTTCTAGTTCCCTATGAAAGCATTCACCAACTAATGGTCTGTGGACCACTGGTGGTCCGCAAGAAAATTTTGGTGGTCCACAGGAAAATCTGGACATTGTTTGCATTTTTTATGTTTTATTAATAATAAAACAAAAATAATATTCTAAGAAATTCTTATATTTTGAATGACAATTTTTGCCTTTATATTGCACTAAATTCACGAACTATACTAGAGAGTAGATTTGCCAGGTGTCCCTTATTGTAAGGGACTAAATAATGTCCCATATCAGTGCTAAACGGGACATTAGAAATCCAGTTTTAGAATTACAATCACTGCTGTTCTCTTGAGAGCCATGTTTCTATTGGCTAGCCTCAGTCATTCACCCCTCCTTGTCTTTCTTACCTTCATTGGCTCTCCCAAGGCAAGGTTCCGCCCCCAGCCTCTCCTTCACACCTAGTTTGCAGCATGGTGCAGAGCAGAGGGGTTGTGACGATCGAGGCTTCTAAGTTGGTAAGCTTTGTACATTTGTAAGGAGGTCTTCCTTTCCTTCCCACCCACCCCCAACACTGGTTCTGAGTGTGAATGTGTTTTTTGACTTGGTTTATATGGAGATCTTTCCCCCACCCCACTTCCATCCCTTGGCTCTGAGTGTGGATGTGTTTTTTACTGGGTGCTCTGATGTTTATGTGGTGATCTTCCCCTCCCAACCCACTCCCTTCCCTTCCATTGGTTCTAAGTGTAAACGTGTTTTTGCACTGGCTACTCTTACATATTTATCTTTTTAAAAAATTCATATTAGTGGTCCACGGGATTTAAAATTATGAATTTAGTGGTCTGTGAGGTCCGAAAGGTTGGCGACTGCTGCCCTATGAGCCTCTGGCCCTCCTGACCTTGCTGGAACCGGCTGCACCCTCCACGCTGTGCTCTGGTTGGCTGCGGAGGATGTTCTAAGGGCCAGGGAGGCCATACGCAACCTTCCCAGAATGCTTTTGGAAGGCTGAAAATAGTCACTTCCTGGTTTTCCCAAAGACCCAGAAGTGATTTTTTAGGCCCTCAGAAAATACTCTGGATTTCTTTCCTGTGATCTGCTGGTTCTAAGATATTTACTCCAGAACATTTAAGTAAGCTGCTTGTGGGGTAGGGGAATGGGAGTCCATATATTTCTGTGGAGTGTGTTGGTGCTTGGAGGAATCCTGGAATGTTGAGCTCATTCATTCATTCATTCATTCATTCATTCATTCATTCACGTTCCGTCTCTAATGTATTTAAATTTAAAATTTAAATTTATTTATTTATTTTTCCCGCCCTCGACACCATGCCAGATACTTGATGCAGCCCTTCAGCCAAAAAGTTTGGAGACCCCTGCACTACACCATCTTATCATGTCATACTGCCCAGTACTTCAAGCCACTTATCATCAGGCTCTGTTTGGTTCAACTCTTTTTGTTAAAGAAAATATAAATTAGTTTATAACCACCACCACCACCCCAAAAAAACCCTAGTAATTTTTGACATGGTTCCTCTATCCTAGTTGCACTTTCTAAAAGAAAAACAGAGTTAAAGGGACAATAAGGGACAATTAATTAGAGGCTGTAAAAAACGTTTTTTTTTAAGAAGCTGACAATAACGTAATACAAACAGTTCAGTAAATAATGGTGTGATTTTCTTACTAATAGAATGTTTTCACACCTGAATACGTTCACATGCCTAATTAAATATTAACAACATACACCCATAAAAGAAGATTATAAGGTGCAATATCTTTTTCCAAGTAACAGCATTTTATCCACTGTTGTATACTTCTTAAATGACATTTCTCTAATTTTATTTTTGTTGGGAAAACATTATGCATATTCAACATCACTTCTGTTTTAAAAACAAATTACTATATCCCATGTGTATTCTGTTACAAAAATGCAAGTCAGCAAGTACGTGGTCGAAGTTAAACTCAGCTCAACTAAAATTGTAATGAATGTTTTCTTTAAACCGCCCTACTTCTGAAATTAGCTTTGCATATGTGTTCAAAAACGCTAAAATTTGAAAGGGAGACTTCTATAATTCTGTCTCTAGAAATGGAAGGTGGAAAGTGTATTCCAAAATGATTAAGGGACTTCCAGTCATCCAGAATGTTGAAATTCAGTATGCACATAGACCAATACACACTGATTGCCAGAAAAAGTTTAAAAAAAAAATGGGGCTGTGATGAACTTGGGCTATATGGTCTTTATATTTGCTAGCTTCACATTTCTGGCATCCACTTAAAAAAAAAAAAAAGCTCAAACCTTCTTCTAATTGTTGGCAACACTTGTTAAACAGTTCTTCTAACCAGTCATCCAACTAGCCCTCTGATAACTGTGGACCTTTACCTAGTGCCCAACTTGGTCGACCTCTGATGGCATCACTCCTCCCAGGAAGTGTGTGCAGATGTCTGCCAGCCAGTTCTCAGATTTTCATGGTGTAGAATGGAAGCCATTTGATAGAGTAGGTTTCCCTGATTGCCTGCCAGAATCCTATGCATATCTACTCGGATTGAGAGCGCAATCCTAAACTGTGCTGGAATAGGCAGACTGGTGGGCCTGCGCCATACCCAGTGCAGCTTGGGAGCAGGCTGGATCCTCTTGCCCCAGGGTAGGTGTCAGCCAGCCCTATGGACTACTCAGATCTGAGCCTGCTGTATAGTAGGCACAGATCTGAGTTCCCCGCGTGGCCTAATGGCTTCATCCAGCCTCCATCCCCCTACCCAGGCCAGCCTGCCTCCTGGACCGCCTTCCGCCCACCCCATTCCTCCCTCCCTCCCCACACCTTGCTTGGGCTCTGATGTTTCTCCTCCCCTATCGTGCTGGACTGGGCTCAGGATATGATGGTCATTGCGCCGGGATCGGTGCACCAGTGATATGGTGCCCAAATAGGACCAGGCTATAAGTTTGTTCTATTTCTGAACACAAGAATGTTACATATATTCCACAAGTGTGCCCCTTCAAATATCTGGCACTAATTTAAGAAGAGAAATGTGTTTTTAACTTAATAGAGACTGAAAAGCTTGTTATAATCACTCATGTTAAGGGACATTTATTACTTTCCTTCATGTGATTTTTCTTTACTTGTATCTAATGTAGAGTAGCCAGATGTTGATCCCTTATTTTGAAAGATCTGTCTGTATTGGAGAACTGTATTGGAACTCCACAGAGCATACTTTTTGGTTCCTTATTTCAAATGGCCACATGCAATTAATTATATCACAGGTCCATGATGGGTCTTCGTTTTGAAATTTCATCCTGTGAACACTGAATACATATGTCACACACGGGTACAATATAGCCCAAGTGAAGCACTTTTGAGTTCTAATCAGAAAGAAAAAGCGACAGTATTCACTTCAAAAGCTCATACAGTATGTTTACCTGTGACTGATTAATTCAGACAATTTAGTTTCTTGGACTATCATATGCAGGAATTTTGCAAACTAGATTTGTCTCCTTGTACTAAAATTCACTCTGCCTTTCATAACTTTATCCATGCTCAATTGTTTTATTTCAAGCGTGTGAATATGATCCATTTGGTGAAGGGACTTAAGATATTTACATTTGTAAGTAACTTTCCTGCACCTATGTCCTAAACAGGCAACCCAAATCATGCACAGTGATGGAGCTGGGCCAGCATGACCAGCGCTGCATCCTGTGGGGGAATTTTGGTTGCTGGAGGTTGCATCAGTCCCCTCTCGTTCCCTTGCCCTAGGGAAAGGGGCTCCAAACTCTGGCCCATGGGCTGGATCTGGTGCCCCGGTTTTCCTTCCCCAGCGTGACCAGAGGCTTGCATTCTGCTGGGGAAAGCATGAAAGACCCTACTACCCTCCCAGGAGTCTTCGTGGCTTGGTGCTTCTGGGATCTGCCGCCCAAGGAGCCACGTGTTCCACATGTTCCATGCATGTGCAGCTGGCTGCGAAGACCCCTGGGAGTTATAGTTAGAGGTCTTTTGCACCATCCCTGGTGGAATGCAAAGCGCCGTTCATGCTGGGGATGAACTTCCCCACTGCAGCAGTCTCCAGTTTGGAGATTGCTGCCCTAGAGTAAGCCCCAGCAGCCGAAAAAGGGCAACTTGGGCCTGTACCAGCGAAATCACTAGCCCAAGTCCTCATTGCACCATGTCGGCTGATCAGCCCAAGAAGGGGAATAGGGTGCGGCATGTGCCAGCATCGCCAATCCTGCCCCCTCTCGGGCCTGATCTGCCCACCCCCATTGCCACGTCTGTCCTCCCCCAGCCATCCTGCCTCTGTGCTGCTCAGTACATTCTCTTCCCTGGTGCGCTCTGCTCCTTCTGCTGGTATACAGTATGTGGGCCAGTATGGGGCTTCAACCGCCTGCAACTACTTTGCCATCACAAAGTGCTGTACGACACGTTTGCAATGGTAAGCACCTTGCAACTGACACTAGGCCAGTGCATGCACTGCTAAAGATTGTGCCCTAAGTTATTTTAAGCATTGCAAAGAATTCTGCAGCATCTCGTCTCATCTGAATCTTCTTTACCTCATTCATTCATCAACTCAGTTCTTGCTACAGGGGCCCTTGTTTTCTAACGCACAATGGACATGTACAAGATACAGGGCCTTTGGGGCTGTGGTGTTGACTCTATGTGACAGCTTTCAGCTACAAGCACTGTGTTGAGAGCTCAGAAGGGGGCACCATGGAGGGGGGCACACACCACCCAAGCTGCCCCCATGCATCACTGTTCCATCTGTCTGACACACACACACCAGTGGCCTGCCACTTGAGGGGTGGCATCCACCCACTTAATCTGTCACTGATTCATAGCCTAACTGGGAGCATGGCATGCATGTTTATTTGTTATACATAGTTGATAAATGACATTTAGGGTTCAATCCAAACCAGCGCCGGAATGGCAAGGCCAGCCGGCCAGCGCCACATCTAACGCTGGGTTGAGGAGGCTGGAGCTTCCCCGCGGCAAGGGAACATTTGTTCCCTTACCATAGGGGAGGCTCCAGCCTCCCCTATGCGCTCCTCGGATCTGTGCCCGCTAAAGAGTGGGCACAGATGTGAAGAGACCACGCAGCCCGAATCGGCCATATCCAGCCCACATTCCACCCTCCTCCCGCCAATCCCCAGGACACTCTGTCATGGAACCTCCCTTGTGTTGGCCAGCGGGCGCCCCCGCATCAGTGCTAGGCGGACAGCGCCAGCTCAACCCTGTTGTGACGGCGTTGCACACTCTGTAGAATTGCGCTGTTAGACTCCACTCCCTGTCCCTGGGTTCTAGTCAGTTCTTCTATGTGCTCTGGAGACCTCTAGACAAGGTAACCTGATGTCATAAGTACAAAGGAGGACCCAGCTTCCCAAAATGTAGGACATTCAAGGAAAGTGTAAGATGTTACAAAATAAAGGCTAAAACTCCTATATATTGATTTTGGGGTGTCACTGGGGTGTCTTGTCCTCCTTTGCAACCCAATGATTGAAGGAACAAAGATGCAAGCAATTGATGTGGGTAGCCTCTCTTGATGCCTGTCTTGAAATGTAGGGTGTGTCCTACATTTGAATTTTACCCAGGAGAAAAGGTTGAAATGTAGGGTGTCCTAGTAAAAAGAGGACATTTGGTCATCCTGTCTCTGGAGGCCTAACTCATTACTAACTTGTGTTCTGGGTCTGTACAGAACACAGCAACTGTAGTGCTCACTCTGTCTCTCTCTCCTCCGTCCTCTTTTCCTGGGATCTCAGTGTCCGTAATTATTCTAGCATTTGGCTCTCCCTGTTACTCTTAGTTGAGTGCCATGTCTTGTTAGCTTCTCCTGTCTGAACATAGGAAATGCCTGAAGGAACTAAGGAAGTCTGGGATTTATAGTTCTTGAGAGAATATCCCCCTTAAGGAGGCACTTTTCATAAGAACATAAATCCTACCGGATCAGGCCAAAGGCCCATCTAATCCAGCTTCCTGTATCTCAAAGTGGCTCACTAGATCCCCCAGGGATTTGGGCCTTGTGGTCTCCTCAGATCTGCTCCTGCAGATTCAAAGAGCCCATAGGAGAGGTTCAAGCCTCCCTTATACTGTGCTGGATACAGCGCAGGCTCACCAAGCCGTGCGTGCGTTGCGTGCGTGCGTGCGTGTGTGTGTGTGTGTGTGTGTGTGTGTGTGAGGAGGGGGGAACTACCTAAGCTGTAGGCCTCACCCCCAAATATTCCCTTCTGCTGCCACCCATATAGGGGCCCTTGCATTTTGTGCACCAATAAAACTTGCACAGGACCCACAGAGTGTAGAACAATACAAGAGATCTTCCTAGTTGTCCCTGCCTGAGTTTCCCCTGAGAACAACTGCATAGGGATAGACACTAAACTCCAAAACCAGGAACCCTTTGCCATCTCACTCTTGCTTGAGGATGCTTTTATTGACATTAGAAGCATACTCAGACAAGGAGGATTGGCTTCCTCTGTGGAAGGCACTTCTGCTTTTGAGCTGTTCCTCACAGACCTCTTCCAGGAAACCTCTGCAACATTGTCCTTTAAGAAAGGGCATGGCTTCTGGTAAACCTGAGCCCCAAGACCATTTGTTTTAGAAACTGCTGAGCATGCATCTTCTTCCCCTCAAAAATGTTTTGTTTAGTTCCATGCCTTCCTCCAGGGATAAGGGGAATAAGATCTGGCAGTGGAGATCACCCCCTGTTCCCCCCCCCCCGCTCCGCTCCACCACCTGCCCAGTTCCACTCTCCCCGCCGGCCTGGAAAGCGTGCAATACCGGGTATCGGCGAACTCATTACCCCCTGTCCTTGTGCCTCCAGGTGCTCGGCTTTGGTGCTGGGCCAGTGTAGATAGGAAGACCTTACCATCCAAGCTAGATGTGGCTTACGGCATGTTTGCAACACCAGCGCCCACGGTATGCTCATACTGCAGGCGTTGGAGGGCTCAGGATTGGACTCTTAATCTGTTTGCAGTTGTTCCATCATTAGGATTAGAAAGCTTGCATTCTTGATTTTGGAGGCAACACATAAAAGGATGTAGATATTGATTAAGTGAAAATTTACTATAACACTGCAATAGCAGCATATACTACTAATGATAGGATATGTTAATAAATAGTAGCAGGTGGAAAAGTAATAAGCAAGTTGCATTTGTCAGTATGTTGCTGAAAAACATATCCTTATTGTAAAAATATCAATATTTTACTGCACAGGCTTACTTGCTTGCTTCCACAGTGTTTTCCATCATAATTATGGAACTGACACTGGATGTGAAAAGAATATTTTTAACCAAGTGTTCATATGATGCAGCTGTACTCATTCTTAATCACTCATTAATGTCTCGTCAAAAGAGTACTGTACTTTTGTTTGTTTCATTTACCAAAGGTCAGCATAGTTGGAAGCAATTGTCATGCACCATTACAGACCTTTTTACATATTTTTCTTGTATTGTTCTAAGCTATCATGTGCGCAAATGAGTCAATTGGTATGCAGATTGTCTGTCATTAAGACCATTTGAAAATCAGCTTTGTCATTGGTTTAGTGTTGGAACTTTGGACTCGTGAATATAGTTCTTGAATATGTTGTGGCATTCAGAGCGGGTCTGATGATGGATGATAACACCAGGATGAATAGTTCCATAGACCTCAGTCAAAGTAAATGAACAACACTATATTTTTTTTCTTTCCTCAAATGGAAACAACTAGAGTCACAGGTAGTATTATAGAGGCATTATTATTGACATTTGGTTGCGCACACTTATTTCTTCTATCCCACTATCATATCTGGTCAACAGCTTTTTGCAGCACTATAGCAATTTACAAAACTATTTGACTAGGGATGATAGTTCAGCAAGTGTACATGCTGCAGACAATGATCTCTGTGTGTGTGTGCCACCTCTGGCCTTATTATGTAAAACAAAACATTGGGAAATATGGATTAGCATTGGCTCCAATGCTAGACACAAAGCTCTAGCAGTGATATATTCTGATTTGCAGGATCAAACTGACTTGTTTCTTATATGGATTGAGAGGATTTGTGCAACTTTGGATACTTGTATTTCATGAGGGATGGGTGTTCAGTTGGTTTCAGGTTGTCTAAAATGGTTACAAGTGTTTGATAAAGCTAAACCTAGCCATAGTCTGATGGCTATGGCTGGGCGTGTGTGTGAGGGTATGCCAGATGCAGGGGAGTGGCAGCAAGACACAAGAATCTGCTTGTCTTGTGGCATCTGGTGGGCCACTGTGGGATACAGGAACCTGGATTAGTTGGGCCCTTGGCCTGAATCAGCGAGGCTTTTCTTATGTTCTTATTCTGAAATTGCTTTAGCACCATTACAGTAGCTTGATTCACTTTTGGGCAGATGACTTGATTGGATGTGTCACGACAACCATTTTTAAATCTACAGAATTCTATATAAAATTGCTCATTTCATTTTCATCTCTCTCTCTCTCTCTCTCTCTCTCTCTCTCTCTCTCTCTCTCTCT
>JAJKFI010000006.1:3544409-3564513 GCA_029204185.1 Lerista edwardsae
TCTCTCTCTCTCTCTCTCTCTCTCTCTCTCTCTCTCTCTCTCTCTCTCAGCCCAATTCTAGCCTCACTGATGCAGCTGGGCCAAGCAGATCTTGCTCAGGTTAGGAGCAGACTGGAGGTCTCTTCAGGGTAAGGAGACAGATCCTTCCCAAAAGGACTAATTGGATCTTTTCTAGCTAATTCTCTGGTGTAAGTCTGAGCATCTCTGTGTAAAGCTTCCAGGCCCAGGAGGAAAATAAGATAGGGTGGAAACCCTCTGCTGATCCCCCCCACTCCCTGGCCTGATCCATCCCATCCTCCTCAGCCCATTATACCCCCCTCGAGCCTCTGTTCCACCTTCCTGCTGCTCTCCTCCCACCCCTGCACCACCCAGCTATAGAGGGTTTCCCTAATTGGTCAGGTGGGGCTCTGACAAGGGCCTATGCGCATCATAGGCCCGCCTGGCAAACTGACCTCTGAACCTCAGTACCAGTAGCATTGGCAGTGCCCATTGCATCAACAAGAGGCAGGCAGCAGCACCATGAGGGCCCCAGTGGAGGACTTGGCCCCAAGCCCTCCAACAACCTTTCACTGGCACTGCACCAATGTAATGTAAGAACAGCCCCTAACTACAGTGTAAATAAATGTGTTCAGCAATAGGAAGCCAAAATCTAATTGACTTTTGGAAAACTTCAATGAAAGATTAATTTTGAATATGTAAACAAATCCATCAGAAAGAACAACACACCAGGGCACTCTAAATGTAGGCATAGAAAGCATTTGTGTAATGCAGATTACATCTGTGACTTGTTTGTGTGCTTGCAACTACAGTTGCAGTACTACTACTACAGCATAAGAAAGAAATGTTTCCCATGTTAATGAAAAAGAAACCCCAGTAGGCAGAGCTTCCATCTTTTTCTCCTATTAACCTGCTAAACCTCTCAGGCATGGGGAGTGAAACCATTGTGAACATTGTGTCTTATCCCAATTTTTTCTAACCATATTAAGAAAAGTATTATACACTCTTGCGCATTTACAGTTTTGGAACCATTAAAAGTTATCTACATGGAAACTACAAGTCAACCTCTATTTTTTATTTTATTTTTTTGAAGAAAGTAACCCAACAGGTTAGAAAAGCAATATTTCAAAATGTGTGTGTTTCTCTTCCCTCTCAACTGAATTCAGAAGTTCCTGTACATGATTATGAACTAAGGTGCATACTTAAAAATTCCATAGGTAGGGCATCTTCATTATTGGGAGGAGTTGTGTGCATGCATCCTCACTACCTCTAAAGCAGCAACATTTAACAGCCTAATCCTTAATTGCCTGGCTCCAAAGGAGCAGCGATACCAAAATGGCGGCGGCTGCAGTCTATGGGATAAGCTGTGGGAGTCTCTTCAGGGGAAGCCCCGCCCCCCGCAGTGGGCTCCACTGACTATCTTTCCAGCAGAGACAGGAGCAGCCCCATGTCGAGCTGCCTAGCCAGATACAGAGGTTGAAGATCTGGCAGTGGACGCCACTGCCGATCCCAACTCCCAGCCAGGCCTGATCCTTCTCTCCCCTGCCCAGTTGTGCCCCCTACCCAACCCAACAGGCCTTATATGCTTTACAGCACGTTTACAACACCCAGAGTCGGCAGTATGCTCATATCACTGGCAATAATGAGCCCAGGATTGGGCTCTAAGAGCGCAATCCTAACCTGGAGTTAGGCTAGCACAGTTAGGCCAGCATAGTTTGGCCCGCACCAGGGCCACGGTAAAGTGCATTTGGACCACTCTTGGAGTCAGGGAGGATGGCGCATGTCTGTGTGCTGGCCTCTCTGACTCAGAGAGTAGACCAAGCATACTTTACGGTGTCCCTTGTGCTGGCCCAATTTTGCTGGCCTAACTGTACCAGCCTAACTCCAAGTTAGGGTTGCGTTCTAATTGTAGTCACTAAGGGCACGATCTTAACCAGCTTTCCAGCACTGACATAGCTGTGCCAATAGGGAACGTGCTGCATTCTGTAGTGAAGTAGTTAGTCACGGAGGCCTCCTCAAGGTAAGGGAATGTTTGTTCCTTACCTTAGAGCTACATTGCCCTTATCCCAGTGCTGGAAAGTTGGTTCGGATCGTACCCTAAATTATTATTGTTCCTCAGAATTGGAGTATCTCTTCGGTGCTAACACACGAGGAGTGAAAAGTTTGACATAGATTTTTTAGCCAGAAGGCACAATAGCATGATGAATTAAAGGTCAAATTTGACAGGCCTGGGGGTCCTCCTGCAAAAATGCACTCTGTAATTTGCATCATATTGTCATATCAGAAAGAAATAAACTGAAGTCCGTTTTAGGGTGATAAAGCTTTCACATAAAAACAATAGCATAGAATTAGAGTCAACAGATTTCAAATTTCAAACCCTGGCAATTACATTTTGCCAGGAAACCTGGCAAACAACCAGTTTTAACTGTTTTTACATTTTTGTGACAATACCACAGTATTGGTGATATTGTAATGTAAAAACATGAGGATATTGGGAGGAAGGGCTTAGCATGACCATTTTAGAAACTAGAGGCATCTGGAAGTTGCATTTGACACAATTCTGAGGGCACTCTCATGATTCCTTGTTGGAGGCAGGGGGGATTCCTCACTTGTAGGATTTGCCCTCGTGATGGCAGTAGGCAGGGCTAAAAAAAAAAGCAGCAGGAAGCTTCCACGAGGATCTGCTTTCCCTGCCTCATGCAGAGTGCAGTTGCCTTTTAGCAAGCTCAGCATCAGTGAATTTTTTTCCCTCTGATTTTTTTTTCTGAGTTTTCTCCCCTACCGGTCTTTAGTCAGGACCTGACCAGGCCCAAAGGCAAGGTTGTCCTTGCTAAGCTGGCATAGGGGCTTGGGGAGGGGGGGGCGGGAGGCGGAATGGGGCAGGGGGATGGGTGAAATGGGGCGGGGGCAGTGATGTCATGCACCCACTACGCACCACTACGCGAGTACCGGTTTCTAGAAGTTGAGCTGGCCTAAATCATTATTTGTTTGGCATTTGCTCAAGTGCCAATCAAAAGTGAGTACCGGTTTCTAAATCATTTGGATGACACCACTGGGCGGGGGAGACAGGGAATAGTCAGGCCCATGGGTGGCCTGGCCCGGGGAGGGGGTTAGAGATAGGATCCAGCCTTTTCACCAGATTCTAATCTCCATTCCTGGCCAGGGTGGTCTCAATTTGGCCAGCTGTCCCGATGGGGCTCCTTGGATCAGTGCCTGCTGCTTACTAGGCGTATGTCTGAGCATGCTGTAGCAGCCTGAGTTGTCTGCATCCAAGCTCCTCCCCCATCCCAGGCTGCCCCACCCGCCAGAATGACCTCCCTCACCCTGTTCCGCCCCTCCCGCCTTCCCCCTATCCAGAAAAGCCCCTGTGCTGGCCGAACTCAGCCATCCCCTTTGGCACTGCTGTGTTGATGCATCTGTCTGCATCGGCACAGTGCATCTTGCACTGACACGCACACAGTTTAAGGCATGTACTCTCTCTCTCTCTCTCTCTCTCTCTCTCTCTCTCTCTCTCTCTCTCTCGGTTTATAACCCATATGGCAGCAGTAAGATAAAGGCTTGTGACTTGTCTTTTATTTAAAAAAATTCTTTTTTTCTTTCCCAATGGGTAAGCTCAAGTTGACTAACAGCGCAATCCTAACCTGGAGTTAGGCCGGCACAGTTAGGCCAGCAAAGTTTGACACAAAGGACACTATAAAGTATGTTTGGACCACTCTAAACATGCGCCACCACAGACATGCGCCATCCTCCCTGACTCCGAGAATGGTCCAAACACATTTACAGTGTCCTTTGTGCTGGCCAAAGTTTGCTGGCCTAACTGTGTGTTCTGCCAGAAACTCTGCCAGAAACTACCCACCAGTGTTGTGCGTTTTCTGGGCAGGGCAGGAGGGAGTAATAGGGTGGGGGGAGGGGCAGAGCGGAGGTGGGACTGGTTACTGTTGTGCTTCCAGCACACGGGCAGCATAGGATTGGGCTGTGTCGGCCCAAGAGAGGATGTTGGATTGCGCCCTCAGTTGTATAATTCCATAATCACCAGTTTGCTATTGGAATCTAAGTTTTCTTTCTTTAAATTGTTCACACTAGAATCTCCCAAAACTGGCATCAACCTTTCGGGGTAAAAGGTAAATCCACTTAACATGGCTCCTTGTTAGAAGAAAGCCGATGTCAGATTATTTGTGTGTAACTAATAATTTACCCACTCACTGAACTTTTCCTGTGTGGCAATGACAGTTAATGTGACCTTTTGATATTTTTGAAAACAGAAAAGCAGAAAATCCAGTCTTCAGTAATTGAAAATATTCTTCTGGAGTTAAAGGAACAGTCAAATTGAAAAGGAAGATGGGATGCTGGAAAGAGGGATGGCTGTGTGGTTGTTTTGCTTGTGTTTTGCTTGTAAATAAGGTTTTTTTAAAATTTCTGATTCACAGTGCTATTGGAAAAAGGCCGAGATAACTCAAGTTATTGCTGCATTTTTAAGAAAGCAGCAGGCTCTGGCATCAGAATGACCGCACTTCCAGCCATGACATCCTTTCTTGTAGGTTTCAGAAAGATTGTCATTCTATAAAGTGGATTCGAGTGCTAAAAACTTTGAGAACCACTGCACTATCCCATTTGTTTTCATAGCGGGGGCTTATCTTCAAGTGCAGTAGAGCAGTGGTTTTTTTCCCCCTTTTTTAACTACTCAAAAGTTTAAGAGAAGCACTTGAGTTCCTATTGAGCTGCCACGTTTGATGGCAGCTGTTTTTTCTCCTCCCATGCCCTGGATCATGCTTATCTTCCAGGGCATTTGGGGGAAATTGACCACCACACCACCTGTAGAAACTACTCTTGTTTTTCCTGCATTTTCCCTCCAAATGCCCTTGACCAGCAGTTCTCAAACTTTCTACCACTGCAACCTACCTTGTCTTTCGTGCTGGGTCACGACCTGATGCTTGCTATCATGCTTCAAAGCATTACTGGGAGCCATTGGAGGCTGCTTCTGGGTCATTCCAGGCACCCAACCCATGCCATTGGCCTCTGCGGCCCCAGAATGCCTTGCGGAAGCAGCCTAGAGGTTGCAGAAGTAAACTGGAAGTCACTTCTGGTCACTTTTACAAGGCATTCTAGGGTCCAAGGAAGGCCAATGGAGTGAATTGCAGGCCCAGTGTGGCTCAGAAGTGGCCTCTAGTGGCTCCCATTCATGCTTTGCAGCATGATAGTGAGCATCAGGTCATGACCCACTACACATTGGGTTGCAGTAGCAATGAGTCTGTGGGTGCAGAGGTGCTGTCAGCACCCACAATAATTTTTTGTGGGTGCTCTACACCCCCAATGTCCAGCACTCCCACAGAGCTTGGCACCCCCATGGTCGCGTGGGTAAACCTGCCCAAATTCTGTTTGGCCTGTCCGGTTTGTTGCAGTGCCCTGGAAGGCATGCGTTCCAACACTCCTTTTCACTTGTCACAAGGCTAATATGAGCCTGGGATTGGTTTTTATTTTTCATAGGTCCCGCCTGTCGCATGCTGATCGGATAAAGTGATTGGGTTGGGAGAACACAGACAAGATTGTTAATTTTGCAACCAGCCAGCCAGCAGCACGGAAAAAGCAGTTCTGCTTGTGTGCTGTGGCTAGGAGGGGGCTGGGGAGCTGGCCCAGGGTTTACTGGTTTTCTTTGCGAGAGATGGCAGGAGCGTCAGAGGGTGAGCAAGAGATGGTGGGTGACAAAGGTGAGTGAGAGATGGGGAGCAACAGAGGGCAAGCGAGAGATGGTGGGAATGACAGAGGGCGAGCGAGAGATGGGGGAGCGACAGAGGGCGAGCGAGAGATGGTGGAAGCGATAGAGGGTGAGCGACAGAGGGCGGGAGCGACAGGGGGAGCGAGAGATGGTGAGCGAGAGATGGTGGGAGCTACAGAGGGCGAGTGAGAGATGGAGAGTGAGAGATGGCAGGAGCAATAGAGGGTGAGCGAGAGTTGGGGGAGTGACAAGGTGAGCGAGAGATGGTGGGAGCGACAGAGGGCGAGCGATTTATGTAATTTAATTTGAAGGTGCTATTTTACTGCTGCGTGGGTGTTGCTACACCAAGTGTGGCTGCATCAAAGGGCGTGGCTACATTGGGGTGTGGCTACAGCACCCCCAATGTTGAGATCAAGTCAGTGCCACTGTCGAGTTGCAAACCACCAGTGAGTCGTGAACCAGTTTGAGAACTGCGCCCCTAGACAGTGCTTCCCAATCTTTTTCACACTGCAAACCACTTTCAGAGTAGAGCTTGGCAACCCAGATGTTCAATAGTGATGTGATGAGACCACTGTCATATGTCTGGCATCACAACTCATGACTCTGTCTATCTGTGGCTTGATGTGCTTGATCACAAACATAATGGAATGAATGAACAGGCAATTGAAAATTTACCCTGTGATATTAGGCCATCCCGCATTCTCTTGTCATCAAGAGCTTTTCACAACTCACCAAAAATTGGGTCGTGACCCACTCTCGGAAAGAGACCCAGGAGAGTCTTCATCACAGCATACGCACACACCAAGATGAGCCCATAGCCCGACTAACTTCCCTCGCAGCCACAAGCATTGAGGAAGTGGCAGTTTAATGGGGAAGCCTCTTCCCTTGCCAGAATGAAGCCTCCAAGATGGTGGTGCCCAGCTTTTTAAGATGGCTGCCCCAAGCTTTTTGTGACCCCTTGAAAACTGGTTCACAACCCCCTTGGGTATTCCGGCCCCCAAGTTGGGGACCACTGCTTTAGACTAACATTTACACTTGTACAATTTACAAAATCCTGCCATTGCTTATGTGCATTAGAAAAAATTAAGCTACCACTAGAACTACATAAACATGAATTATGGACCTAAAGCAGTGGTTCCCAGACCCAGGGTCGTGACTTGAATCAGGTCGCAGGATCCTTTTGGAGGGTCAACAGAGGGGTGAACACGGCAGCCACAGAGCCTCCAGGAGCGAACTCCAGCCCTGAAGGAAGCTGGCAACCCTCCAGATGAGCCAGCCAATGACGCAAGGTGGGGCAGCTTTCCTGACTCATCCATTTGGCTGCATCGGAAAGGCGCACTGTACCTGTCACTGAAACCTCTTTTACACAACATGGATCTTTTATTTAGCTGCACTGATGATAATTTCTCCTAATCTAGAGAGCACAACTCACGTGCAGGCCTTTGCCCATAGGTCAACTGTAACAAAATTTGGGTGCATTGGTTAAACCCCCTCTATATGTGTAATGCCATGTGTTTTTCATGTGCATGGTCTTGTAGAAGCATGTACACAAAACAGTGACTATTCATGGGCAGGGCACAGCATGCACAACCTGATGCTGTTCTTATGGTTCTCTGTATTGATGAATGCCTACAAGTTGCATATGCTAGCATGTCACCTATGTTCTTCAGTTGATAAGTCTATCTCCTATTCCCCAGTATTTTTTAAATTTGATCTTTGGATGACCTTACAGCCTGTATGAGGCCCTGAAGGTCGGTTATAAACAAATAATCATAGAGAAAGCTACTTTTAGAATATACAACAATAAGACCAACAATATAAAACAGCACATGATTAATAAATATACTAGATAAAATAATTTCCATAGCAACACATTTAATTTAAGAAGTTCTTTGAAATAAAAAGTTGTCCCTAGTCACTGAAAAGCTAGGCATGTAGAGATATACATTGAAGCATTGCTATAATTTTTCTTTAATTCTTACAGGCATAAGTACTAAAGTGACAAAGGAAGATGTCAAAAGATTTGGGACAAATGAAGGTAAATATGGGCTTCTTTCTAATTAAACAGAAATAAAATACCCTATTAAGATTGTGTGTAAAGGTAGGTTTACACAGAATAAATAGTTTGGCCTCCCTGCTCATCTCCCTATGATGTGCCGTAGTTCACTGAAAGCGAGCATTACCTAATACACCAGGGGTATAATTTCAGCTCTGTTGTCCTGTGTTTATTGACTTAGCAAACTACTGCTATCCCCATTCTATTTTTAAACACTTGATTTATGCCTTTCAGTTGAGTTTATTCTGCTAAAATGCATTTTGTGTGTATTCAGCTGAAAGAGAGCAAACATTTTTCTATGGCTGTAGCAATTTGTTTGCGTAGACCTCAATTACAACATTAACAGGGCAGATTTTTTGTTGTTGGGCCGCAGTTTAAACCTCTAATAAAGTAAGGCGTGCAAATCAGAGTTGTAGGCAACAACAAAAAGGTGCTGCTTGATTAGTTTTACTTCATTTAATTTTGTACACCAGCTGCAGAACTGTGGTTTCAAGATTCATCATACGGCAAAAGTAAATTTTGTGACAATTTACAGTTGAGCAATGAAACTCAGCCCTTTGCATCACTTTACCTCCCAGAAGAAGAGTTAAACAGAAGGCAGCATTTCTGTAAGAAAGACTAATGAATGACAGAAAAGCAGCCCTGTCCACACCCCACTGAAACCCTAACTAGGTGGATTAAGAGGGGTTGAGAGCACAATCCTGAATTGCACTGGAATGGCAAGGCCAGTGGGCCTGTGCCATATCCAGCAACCTTAGGTTCGCTGGGGAGCCTCCCTGGGCAAGGCCATATTCACGCCCAAGGGGAGGCTCCAGCCTCCCCATAGGTTCCTCGGATCTGCGCCTGCTAAATCCCAGAACTGTCCTTGCACCAGCCGGGTTTGGGCTGATGCTACTGTTAGCGTTAGCCTGAGAGCTCTAGCACCAATGTGGGGACCCCCACGTCGGCACTCGTGATGTTGGCCAATGCTATTACGTAGCATCAGCACAACGTCCATCTTAGGATTTTGCACTTAAATCTCATCAGAAACATTTCATCTTTGTAATCATCCTCCAGTGAAATGGGAGATTTTTTAAAATGGCATTAGTGGTTTTTATCATAAGGTAAAAGCTACAAGCCCCAGTGTAAATGCTGGAGTCTGGATGCCAGAACAATGTGGCTGCACCATTGAAGGCTTAAGGGCTGCCAGGCTTAAGGGCACGGCTCCTGTGTGCCAGCTTTAGTGGAGTATATGCCCAGCTTTTGTGTGTGCCAATTTCTCTGGGCTTCTGGAGCTTGGGTTTGAAGCCAAGAATGTACTGGCAGACGACCCAAATCCGAGATCAAGCTGAAGTCCCTTGGCTCTGCAGTAGTCAGGCCTGGAAGTACGGTGGAGTCAGCACACGTAGCCCTCAGGGAACAATGACACATCGCCTAACTGCCTCAGTCCTAAATCCTAAGAAGGATCCCAACTGGTTTCTGGAAGAGAAAACATCACATTTGTACTCAAGATAGATGGGGTAAAAATGGAAGCAGTTAAATTGGATTTTGGAAAATAAATGTTCAACCGCCTCTCTGTTCCTCCTGCATCTTACAAACAGAGGAAGTAAAGGGTGATTGATAAAGAAGGTATAGGAATCGGACTGGGGATGGAGTAGAAAAAGAGGTGGATAAAAGGACAAAGCAAAACATACTGTATTTAAACCACCCTCCCTGCATCCTAAGAGTATCAGCTAGCAGTGTTGCTGAAGGGAACTCCCCTGTGGTTCAGGAGCTCTGCACAAACGGTTCTGTGGAGAGGGCGAGGAGGAGGTGCATTTGGAGGGCTCTGAAAGAAGGCTTAGCCACCACCTGCTGGCATGGGCTTGCACCAGGATGAAAAGGGGGGAGGTTTGGAGGGCTTGTGAGAAGCAGGTTTAGAAGGCTTGTGAGAAACAGGTAGTGGCACAGCTCGCCTCTCAGATCTCTGTAGCTGGTGCAGCAGGATCAACAGTGCTGTTCTTGGCTGTTTGCACGCTCAAGACAGCTTTGAATGTTGCAGATAAGCTCTGCCAGTCACCTCCACAGTCTCTTCCACAGGCAGAAGCCTGTAGAAAATGTCTGAAAATGAAAAGCATCCTGCATCTGCAGCCTGTGCAGCTTTCTTTCTCAATCTCATTTTTAGACATTACCAAAAAAAAAAAAAAAAAAAGAGTACCCAGCCATCTGATGAACAGATGAAGCGTGAACTGAAGGGTGAAGCTTGCTCAAAGCGCTGTTGTAAACCCATAGCTGAGCTCAGATTTGAATTCCTCTGGGTCTAAATTACACAGTAGACAACACTTCCTCTCACTGCAAACATCAAAACAGAGCCAAAAAGTCATTGAAACCACAAAACTCGTGAAGCAGTCCGGACAGTTTCACAGAAATCCAAAATACATTAAATGTGAAATTTTAAATTCCAAGATTGGTTTTGAGAGGGCCTGGGATATAGATATTGCCTAGGAGTAGACTGCACAAGAAAGGCCTCCATCTGCAGGGGACGCACGTTTTAGTGTGCACAAACAACATCACAACAAAAGCATATGTGAACTGAAGTGAAAGGAGTCACCAGGTCCACATATCTGCACCACGAGGCAGTCAAATTCCTGTTGGGGGCAGAGTCCAACATTGCATCCTTGAGAATGGGGCACGTGGTTGGTGTGGCAAATGTGTCCATGGACTGGCTCACTAGTGCTCAGTGCTGGAGTCAGAGTTGTAGCTGAATCCTGAAATATTTACCCAAGTAACAAAAAGGACCAGGACACCAGTCAAATCTATTTGCCTCAAAAGAGAACAGACAGCTTCCTTCTATACCTATCCAGGTCACTGGAAGCAGAGGCCGACGAGGAAGATTCCATGACTTGCAAATGGCAAGCAGGGCTGAGGTACGCCTTCCCCAGTGGTGTCATCCAAATGATTTAGGAACAGGTACTCACTTTTGATTGGCACTTGTCAGGGTCCACCCACCGGAAGTGATGTCATGGCAGGAAGTGAGCTCATAGCCGGAAGTGATGTCATGATGCCGCCGCCGCCACACTGCCTGCCTGCCTGCCTCTTCACAGAAAGTGCAGGCAACGGCTGCGGGCGTGCAGTATGCATGCGCAGCTGCTGAGCCAACCAGCCGACAGGGCCAGCTTCGAGTAGGCGGGGCCAGCTCAACTTCTAGGAACCGGTACTCGCATAGTGGTGCGTAGTGGGTGCATGACATTATTGGCCTTCCCACCAGTGGCCCTTCTGCCACTAGCTCTTCACAGATTAAGAAAGGACGGAGGTCATGATAATAGCGCCCAGGTGGCCCAAGCAGCCTTGGTACCTGGAACTGATGCACCTTTCCATCAGAGACAGTTGGACACTGCTCAGCCAGACAGTTCAGCCAGACCTGCTAATTCAGGGACAAGTAGCAAGCATTGCACCAGTTTGAATACTTTGAGGGAGCACTGAATACTATGTTGGCTTGCTGGAAATACAACAGGACTTGGACAAGTTTCACTTACTGGTGCTACCATAGAGGGGTCAGTGAAATGAAACTAAAAGTCAAATATATCCTTGAATTTCTTCAGGATGGCTTGAGTAAAGGACTGAGCAATAACACCCTAAAACGTCAGCTGGCCATGCTTAACAGTGTATTAGGAGCAGGTCAAGGAGCAGGGCTCCAGCCATCCCCACATTAGGAGGTTTATTGGGGTGGGTGGGGGTTCCCTTATCAATCCCCTGACTATTCACAGGTGTCCAAATTGGGATCTCAATCTGGTGCTAAATGCTCTCACAGAGAAGCCCTTTGAGCTGTTGACCACTGCTCCATTGAGGGAGCTCAACTATAAGGTAATGGTGGTCACCTTGGCCCAGAGGGTATCAGAATTGGGGGACCGGTCCACTAATATGAATCTTTGCATCTTCCATAAAGACAGAGTGGTGTTGCGGCCTGACCCAGCCTTTATTCCAAAAATAAATTCTGTATTCCATAGGGCACAGGAGATTGCTTTGCCCTCCTTTTGCCCTCAGCCAGTGAGGGTTAAAAAAAATGGCTGGAACAGGTTACAAGCCATAATGGGTATGTACAGTCTGAGATTAGCTGTTTGCTCATTATGAGGGCCAGGTAGGAATTTTTTTCTATCATCCAAATTGGCTGTGGATGGCATTTTATTTTTTGCATACTCCAGAATGGCAAGGTTCAGTAGGTTTCAGGTTGTTTAAAATAACCTATAACCTGTTCCAGCCATTTTATTTGATAAAGCTAAACCAAACCATAGTCTGGTGTCTTCATTGGGTGTGTGTGAGGGTAATGGGCTACCTCAGAATGCCAGATGTAGGAGAGTGGCAGCGAGATGCAAGTATCTAGTTGTCTTGTGTGCTCACTGAGGCATCTGGTGGGCCACTGTGATATACAGGAGGCTGGACTAGATGGGCCTTGTCCTGATCCAGTGGGGCTATTCCTATGAACTTGTCTGTATCGCTATCAATGTTAACAAACCTCAAATTGTCAGCTAAATGTTGGCTTCTTGCAGTACTTACATTGCTAATTCCTCAATTTGAGTTTAAATTCTGAGCCAAGCAGATGCAAGCCCAAATGTGTGTGTGTGTGCATATGCATGTGTGCATACGCACTGTTGGCAACACTGAAGAATCAGTTCCAATGGTTCAAACATCAGGCTTTCTGCATCACCCCATGGTTTGGTTGGGAAGAGGAAGGCTCATCTGGTTTGATTGGAAAGAGGCTCAAGACCATTGCTTCCTTGCCGCTTGCTTCTTCCCCTGCATCCCTTAGCATGGCAGTGTGTGTGTTCAGCAGTGAACCCCCAACCAATGGATGTGAGCACCCCATTGTCCAAACAAGGGAAGTGGTCAAAGACATCCAAGAATGGTATGCTTGTCCTGGGGTGCCCAGAATGGCTATTGCCTTCTTTCACCATTTTGCAGTTATCGGCTTTGTTCTTGTATGCTCAGGGTCCCTATGATAGTCCATGTCCTTGAGCTTCTCTGAAATGTCTTGTGCTCATTTCCACGTACAGGATGCAAGTTCTATTCTCTGCTGTGTGGTGTATGCCAATGTTGAAAAATGTGAGAGGCCAACAAAATAGCAGGCACAGGACCAAGTGGCCCCATGTAACACCAGCAGGCCCGAGAAGGGGGTTAGGATATGGTGGAGGCCTGCTGTGCTGATCCCATTCCCCTCCTGGGCCAGATGTATTCCACCTTCCCCCCACCCAGAAACACACCTCTGAACCACTCTCCCACTGCTGTGTCCCAGCCCCTGCACTGCTCAGTGCTTCATCTACATCAGCTGACAGCCAGGGACTTGGATGCAGTGTCAGCAGGGTGGCGCAGGCCTCCCTGCCAGCCCTGCTTATTCTCCAGGTGTCGCAACATGCCTTACGGCACATTTGAAACACCCTCCAACAATGCAACCCTTCAACAGTGTGTAAAAGAAAAAAGAATCCATACTTTCTGCAAGGAGATAATGTTTTGGAGACAGATATAAATTACTGGAATGTGTTTTAAAAGCCCCCAAATAAGGAATTAACAAAAAAAATCATTACAGTTTAAGAAACCAGTATTATCAAACAGTGCAAAGAGAAAATAAGTCTTATTGCTTTCTGCACTAGTTTTGCACAGTCACTTGACTGAAAACAGGTTGCCTGCAATAATGGCAAACACCTATTGCATGCTATTTGGTTTGAGTATGCTGACCTTGATTGCCACATCAACCTTACAGTTTGTTGATCATCCTGGGTACTTTCATTGTAGAAAAGTTTATATGTGTGAACTCTGTCGCCCTCTAGTGCCTAAAGACACCCTAAGCCTGGGTTCCCTGGCTTTACAGTGTTCATTAAAATCCAATCTAAAACTAAGAAACTGAAAGCTTTCATCAGAATTGGTGGTCAGTAACACCAAGAACTGCTGCACAATGCCTGCAAGAAAAGAGAGATTTACAGACAAGAGATTTATAAGACCACTATAAGACTAATGGTTGACCACAATTTGAACACAAGTATGAATTACATCATTGCTGCACAGCAACCTTTGAACACTCCACTGCAAATAAAATAGGTACTGGTCCACTGCAAGTGAAGGCCAGCTTCTATAATGTCCCATCCACCCAAAAACAACTCAGAAGGGGCTCAGTTCCATCTCCTTGGATGGTAGCCAGATTTTCACAAAGTGAGAGTAGTCAACAATTTAGGGTGCAATCCTAAACTGAGTTAGGCCAGCATAAACTAAGCCAGCAAAGTTTGGCCAGCACACAGATGTGAGCCATTCTCCCTGACTCCGAGAGTAGTCCAAACACGCTTTACGGTGGCCCTTGTGCTGGCCAAACTTTGCTGGCTTAGCTTATGCTGGTTTAACTCCAGTTTAGGATTGTGCTGTTAATGAAATCTGTGGCCACAATGTTTGTTGCAGTAAAAATGTCAAGCACAGTCATACAATAGTTTACATTGGTCATGGTAAGGCAGGGCGTTACAACTCTGTAGTACAATAATTTAGGTGAGTCTTTTTATGCTTGGGCAACTTCTATTAGCTGTCCTTGATGACTCCTCCAATATTCAGGACAAGTATCATGTTTTAAATATAGTATTTAAATCCCACAACCTTCATCTCATTTAAAGGGCCATCAGGGTAGCTAACAAGCACAAATATAGATAAATAATTAAAATATCACACAAATATCAAAGCATACAGTTATTATTATTACACTTATTGTTGTAATTATTAACATACAAAATAAAAACCTAAGAAAATCTATGAATGCAGCGAATCAGAGCAAACAGTGCAAACAAAAACTGAAGGAAACAGAGCAGAATCTAAGAAAGGTAAGGCAAAACAAATGTATTTTTGCTTCCTTTCTAAAAGCTGGTTGTGATTGGGCCAGCGGACCCGCCCGGGATTGGAATTCCATAAGCAAGCAAGCAAGCAAGTAAATAGTATTTATATACCGCTTTTCACAAAGTGTATTATAGGCAAAAAAAAAAAAAAAAGGTTAAATGGCTCCCTGTCCCAATCTAAAGGGCTCACAATCTAAAAAATGTAGAACACCAGAAGCAGCAGCCACTAGAAAAGACACTGTGCTGGGGTGAAGAGGAACTGTTACTCTCCTAAATATAAGAGGAACATCACTTGAAAATGTGCCTCTTGCCCAGTTAGCAGGGGATGACGTCAGTGCCGCTGATCAGAAAACCCTGTCCCACATTCTTGTCAAGTGTTTCTTGGTTGGCAATGGGGTGTGAATTAGGGCCTTTGATGACAAATAAAGTGAACTAGCTTGTCCTTACCCGGCGATGCCTAGGTATTTATTTATCCCAAGCTTCTATTAGACAGGAAAAGGAATGAATTCTATCTATAATGTAAAATCGAAGTAATTTTATGTACAGGAAATTAAAAGTGTAAGTACACTATAAAAATTATAAAGTAAAATCTTTTACAAATTCACTATAATATTAATTTAGCTCAGAACTTGATTATAAATAACATTTTTAGTTTCAGCTCCAGGAGCAAGAATACATAAATTCTTGGGTGAACCCACCCTTGAGCAAGCAACATAAAGTTGTCTGTGGGAGAAACATGGCGATCTCAAATCTACTCCGCAGTACTTAATAGACTGCCCCTGTGACTTGTCGATCGTGATCGAGAATGCAAGTCTCACTGGAAATTGCAATCTCTTAAAGTGAAAAGGGAGATCCGTCGGAATGAGTGTTATCTGTGGGGAAAAAAACTGTTTCACCCTTTCCCTTTCTTGTTAAGATAGTCACTTGAATTACAGTACCCAGCATCTTCTTGACACACAGCCTTGTGCCATTGCAAAATTTTGGCGGGTCGAGGTCCCGTAGTAAAATAATTGTAATTCGTAATTTGTAACCTTTATTGGCATTTATGCAAACATACAAACATACATATATACAATACACATTTAAACTGTAAGTCAAGTATATCAAATGGAATCCCGCCCCCCTATCCCCTCATATACAGCGGCACTTCAGCCCTAGGTGCAAAAAGGCGGCTACCTGTCTTATTAAGCTTGGCTCCGTCGTCAAAAGTAAGTATTTCAGCATCTCGGACTCCTTGCTTTGATGCAAGGTCTAAAAACTTCTTTCGGGCCTCAGAGTGGAGAGGACAGTGAAAAATCACATGGACAATTGACTCAACCTCACCAAGGGCACAAGGGCAGTGTCTGCCCCTTATGTGCCCCTGAATCTGCCTTGCATTACTGCCGATGGCAAGGCATTACATCTAGCAAGCAAAAAGGCCCTTCTTTCCTGGGGGCTTTCTAACAGAGATAAATATGTTGAAAGTTGACTAATTGTAACTGGAATCTGAAGGTTGAGCGGTGAACAAGTTTTGTTTGCTGCGCTCAGTAAACTCTGTACTTGTATGCAGTGATGTCATCTGGTAATGAAGAACGGGAACTCTGGGCGGGATTTATCAATCAATCAATCAATCAATCGGTACTTATATACCGCTTTTCAACACGAAGTTCACAAAGCGGTTTACAGGCAAATAGTAACAATATAACTTATGTGTGATTGGCAGCCCGTCCGTTCTGTTCCGCGGCTGCCCTGGCCTTGGGGGGGGCTGCCCCCGGTTGGCGCGCCCCACCGCTGCTCGCCCAGGCACCTGGCGCCCCCCCATCCATCCCCCCGGCAAGCAGGCGCCCCGCCGAGGCCAGGGCAGCCGCGGAACAGAACAGACGGGCAGCCAATCATGCGTAAGTCCCACCCAGCGTTCCCGTTCTTCATTACCAGATGACATCACTGCTTGTATGTCTAGAAGCCTGCATTTAGTAAAATAATAGGAGATCCCACTGTAAGTAAAAGACGATGTGGTGGCAATCCAGCCAGACCAAGTGAGTTTAGGAAGTCTGATGGGAAATTGACAACCTCATAGGCATCTACTACGGTATCAATAGACTTGTATTCAGTGACTATGCCTGATAACATGGCAAGTATTTGAGTGGATTCCAAGACCGGGGCATAATGATTTCTAAAAATTTCCAGAAGGTTCTACAGAGTTCTATTTATTGTATTCGACTACACTTGGGCTTAAATGTCATCGGGATTGTCACCAATCAGCTTAGCGACCCCACTATGGATTTGACACTAATGTTGGTCATTTTATGTTTCACCCCTTCTCACCCCCCATGCTGATGGGGGCTGAACATGGACTTAAATGGCCTTGGGAGTGTCACCATTCATCTCAGTGACCCCGAAAACTATGGATTTGACAAAAATATTGGTCGTTTTCAATTATTTTTACATGTCACCCCCTTCCCACCCCCACCCCTAGGGGTGCGTTCTATTCGACTATGCTTGGGATTAAATATCATCGGGACTGTCACCAATCACCTTAGCGACCCCGAAAACTATGGATTCGACACTAACGTTGGTCATTTTGGACATTTTATTTTTCACCCCTTCTCACCCCCCATGCTGAGGGGGGCCGAACATCGATTTAAATGGCCTCGGGAGTGTCACCATTCATCTCAGCGACCCCAAAAACTATGGATTTGACACTAATATCGGCCATTTTTTATTATTTTTACATGTCGCCCCCTTCCTACCCCCACCCATAGGGGTGCTAGGAGTGTCTCACCCCCACAGTATTTCTTTCCAGAGTGTAAGGCATATGTGTACCAAGTTTGGTGTAAATCACTCCAGGCATTCCAGAGTTATGCTGGAACATACATACATACGCACATACACACACACATTCATTTTTATATATATAGGTGAACAGGTTTGTATGGGAGATGATGACCTTTTGCCATACAGGGCTTTAAAAACAATAACTAGCACCTGGAAATGGGCCTGGAAACATATTGGTAACCACTGCAGATTAAAGAGCATCAGCATCATGTGGTCAGACTGATGGGCACCAGAATGGATCCTAGTCACCAAATTCTGTACCAGCTGAAGTTTCTGGATCATCCCCAAGGACATCTGCACATGCTGTACAAAGAGTGTTATGGTATGCCAGACATTATGAGTGTGTGGTGATTACTGTGGCCAGATCTGCCTTTTTCAAAAGCTGGCACACAAG
The DNA here is from genome assembly GCA_029204185.1 of Lerista edwardsae. NCBI lineage: Eukaryota > Metazoa > Chordata > Lepidosauria > Squamata > Scincidae > Lerista > Lerista edwardsae. Next base: position 3,562,205 of record JAJKFI010000006.1, read on the forward strand.
CTGAAGTGCAGCGAACACACTCCTGGCCACAGGTGTTACCTGGGCTTTCAGAACACCCAAGCTGCTCATAAACTTCCTGATCAGCTCTCTAGTAACGTAGCTAGAAGGAGCAAAATGGTAAGTTCTGCAGACACCACAACATGCCATGTAAGTGCCCCTCTCACTCACCATCAGAGCCATTCTGGACAGCGATGGCAACTCACAGCTTCATATTGATGTTAAATAGCATGGGGGACAAGACAGAATCCCCCGCAGTTCTGAGGATACTTAAAAGGGGATGTCATTGCAGATGGTATCAGAGGTTGCTGAAAGGTCCACCAGAACCAAAAGGGATGCACTCCCTCTGGCATAGGTAATCTACCATGTTAAGGATATTTCCAGCCCTAAACTGAGCCAATTAAGATAGTATCATCCTACTACTACTGGTTCTATCACCTTGTCACAAAGTAGCACATTTGAGAAGAGTTGTGAAGAGACTGGTGGTCCAAGGAGGGTTCTTCAACCAAAGTTTCAAAATAGCCTCTTCAACACTGTTGGTACCTCATCCTCTCTTAGAGGAATGCATTCACAGTCTTTGCCGCCAACCACCTAGTTGCCGCCAACTCCCCACACCAGCTGCTGTAGACAACCAGGATGGACAAGGGTCCCATGAGCAAAAAATATCTCAAACTTTCAAGCAATGTGTCCACATTCTCAGGCTGAATATGTTGAAATGTCTCCATCAAAACAAGGTGCATCATGGACATAATTCCATAAGGTATAAATAGTTCACCTTGTACTTCTTACTGCCTTCTTCCAAATCCTGAATTGGTCTGGATAATGCTTGATTAAAATAGTATATGCTTCAAACAGAAGGATGGAAAAATATCTGTTTCTGGTCCATTACTTTTAATTATAAAAATATATATAGAAATGGGTAAGACTTTCAGTTGTGAATACAGTTTTGGTACTGAATCTGTAAATTCTCTAATCCTTACAGTCTCATCTTCCTCTTCTGAAGTCATTACTTCTCATTCACCCTTAAGAATGCAAGGTGTTTGAAACATTCCCTCACCAAAGGCTCCTGAGAAAACTCATGTCGCACCAGCTTTGCATGCAGAACATCCCATATTCAATCCCCAACATTTCTAAATAGGTCTTCAAAATCTCTCTCTCTCTGGAACCCTGGAGAATCCCTGCCAATGTAGGCAATAATTGAACTAGTTAGATCAATGGGCTGATTCAGCATAAGGTGGTCTCCTACTCCTAGGTATATAGGCCATACATTGCCACAGAAACTGTAGAAAAGGAAGATGCCTCAAATAGATCTCGTAGCCCTGGCCTGAAGCTCAGTTTTAACGGATTCTTGTTTATTTTTCTTATGCTGTAGCCTATGGCTTAATTTTTTCTTGTGTAACTGTGGCTGCAATCCTTTACAAACTTTTCTGGGAGTAAGCCTCATTGAACACTACTTACTTCTGAGTAGACATGCATAGGATTGTGCTGTGTATGTTAAAAGATGCTGTGGAACTAGAATTGCCTACCTACATGAAATTCAGAAATAATGATATGAAAAACATGCTTTGGATATACTGTGGTCTGGATTGCACAAATGGAACCAGAAGCACTACTGACAGGAACATTCTGGCACACAAAGAATGAGTCTTTGGTGTCGCCTATTGTTTTAGAACAACCTATGGCTTCCAGCTACTCAGAATAGCATCAACAATACTTTATGTGCTAAAGACATGGTGCTTATGGTGACTACATTACAGAAGTCCTTATCTGTGCCTCTCCTTTACATAACCCAGTACAGTACACCCCCTTCTGTGTTAACACAGGTATGTGACTTTCATATTGGTTGCCTGCCTAGTGGTTTCTAATGGCAGAAGGGTCTGGCCGAGTGGAAGAGCTGCTGCCTTTGAAGCCTGATGGTCACCTGGGACAGCAGTTCGAGTCAGTCAGAACTGCCCATAAACGCTTCTGACAGTGAGGAACAGAGAAGAACGGAGATGACGATCCTTCCAGTGAGAGTGGAGGAGTGCCAGTCAAGCCATGCATGGGAGAGTGAGCAGCCAGAGAGATGATGGACTGTGAAGGAGACCACCTGGACTGTAGTGTTCTTGAAAGATAGTACTTGTGATTGTAACATCCCCTATATGCGGTTGAGAAAAATCTGCCATATAAACTGACTTGATTAAAGTCAGAGGAGAAATCCAATGACCAGAAAGGCAGTGTATAAATACTGGTGGTGGTGGTGGTGGTGGTGGTGGTGGTGGTATTATTATTATTATTATTATTATTATTATTATTATTATTATTATTATTAT
>JAJKFI010000006.1:3568862-3582509 GCA_029204185.1 Lerista edwardsae
TTATTATTATTATTATTATTATTATTATTATTATTATTATTATTATTGGCTATTTATGGTCAACATTGGGAGATAGCACCTGGTTTCCAATGCATGAGCCTCAGATTATAACACTTTTTAGTGAGAGCTGCCTTGAAATGCTCCAGCCAAACTTTGTGGGAAAAGGAGATAAAGCATTGTCAGTCAAGGGTACTCAAGTGTAGAACAAGCTTCAAGAGGAGATAAGACCATGCCAAAGCTTCCCTATTTGCACAGCATGTTACGGCCCACCTGTTTGTCACAGCCTACCTGTGACCGAGAACAGCCTAAAAATTATGAACTAGATTTGATGTTCCTCTATTCTTGGATTAACATACATAACATTTGCAATGTTGACTTGAAGCAAACAATGAATGACAAAACACAATATAAAGGAATAGTATGTAATATATAATGCACAGAAACAGTGCATGATTGGAACAACCAGCCACTAATAGAACCTACAAGAATATTAGCTCCCTGCTAACTGGGCAGAGAGGTACCTTCTAAACTGGTGATCTCTTATATTTAGCAGTGGGAGGGCCACTGCCCTTCACCTTAGCATGGCACAGCCTTTTATGTGGGATTTTAAAGATTGTGGCAGGGAATCTGCTCCCTTTGGAGACTGGGAAATTTTTATTTAGCTATGCAAACTGCTTTGTGAATGACTTTTTGTTGAAAAGTGGTGTATAAATATTCTTGATAATAAAGGAATAGAATATGACATATAATGCACAGAAACAGTACAATTCTGGAACTAGTCACAGAACTAAGTAGAAAATTTAAGACTGTTCAGCTCTTGTACATATTTTTATTCTCTTTTGAGATTTGGTGACCTCCTCCTAGGGTTATAATGATGACAGTTCAAAGAGAAGTACTCTATAAAAAAATAAATTTCAAAGCTGCTGAAGTGAAAAATCAAGAGATGCATTGTTCATATGCCCAGACCTCACTAAGCCTATCAGTATACTGAAAAGTATACAGAAAAAGTATACTCCTGAACCTTATCGGTGCTACTTCCCAAAGGGGCATTTTCCAGAACTTGAACATATAGGTTCAGGGACTGTACTGTCCCCCTTGCTCGCCATAACTGTGCTCTGTGTGCCAATCAATAGCTCAGAGACTGCTTTTCTTCTCTGGGGTCTTAAAATCAAGCTGTGAGACTTTTAGACAAATCAGACAGTGTCTTAGATTTGGACAACAACAAAAGTGATGTAATTCTGAGGATCAAATGAAAACCCTGCAAGCTGGAATAGAACTCGGAAAACAAACGTGCTTTTTCTGAAGGTTCCCTGAGGAAGTTCATAAATGCCTAGCACATGGGTAGGCAACCATCGGATATACATGAGCTACTTAACAAAATGACTAACTGATGAAGAGTTATTGTGACCCCCCCCCCTCATATTTAAGAAACAAAATTGTCAGAGCAAGGCAGTAGGACAGGGGATCCTTCCAAGAAGCAACACACACACACACACACACACACACACACACACACACACACACACACGCCGCCGCCGCCGCCGCCGCCGCAGCAGCAGCAGGTCATTAATAAATACAGCCCTCATGGTCCTGGTTTCTCTTCCCCAATATTTAACTGTAGAAAAAATCTCCAGAGCAAGGACACAGGGTAGGACACCAGGTCATACTTTGGAGGGTGGGAAAACTTCTAACAAAGTCCCCCACCCATGACATTTAGGGGAGGAGAGGGACCCTGTCTTTCTCTCCCCTTCCTTTCCCTTCATGCTTTGCCTGGTCCACCTCTCACCATTATGGAGAAGCTGCTTCTCCCACTGCCCAGTCTGGCCACAATCACCAGTTCCAAGCAGCCACTAAGAGCACATAGCAGCCAGGAGTTTGCAAGCTCCAGGGCTCCAGAGTGGAGCTGGAAATGGCAGAGCAGGCCGGCTCTGTGCTCTCGCTCCATTCTTTCTGACAGCTTGGAGGCAGCTGTTGCTGCTCCAAGCCAAAAAAGGCTGCAAGCAACCGATAACCACCCAGCGAGCTACTGGTAGCTCATGAGCCCCATGTTGCCTACCCCTGGTTCAGTGTCATGGCTTTCTAGGTGTTCAGGACAAGAAAATTGCTGCAAATCCAGACCTGATAAAGGACATCGTCATAACCTGTGTAGTCTTGGCTGTGATTGTGCCCTTGCTCAAATTCAAAGTGCGAGTTTTGACTTTTGGTTCAAAAACCTATATGGTTTGGGACCAGGGTATTTAAGGGACCACCTCCTTCCATATAATCCTACCCGTAATCTCAGGTCATCAGAGAGGACCCTTCTAACTGTGTTGCCACCCAGTAAGGTGAGGGGAGTGGCAGCCAGAAATAGGGCCACCTCAGTGGTTGTGGAATTCCCTCCCTTTAAAAATAAGAAGAGCTCCCTCACTTGTAATGTTTTGGTGGGGTCTCGAGACATTTTTATTTAGGGAGGCCTGTAGCTGCTAAACTGCCTGGTTGGCATTTTTTATGTCTTTTATATATCAGTATACTGATATATAAAATATATCCACTGGTGTTTGCTTATTTTAACTGTTTTATGTCTATCTTTTCGGGTGCAATCCTAAACTGAGTTAGGCCAGCATCAGCTAAGCCAGCAAGGGACACTGTAAAGTATGTTTGGACCACTCTCGGAGTCAGAGAAGCCATCCTCAGCGACGTGATCAATCCTCCCTGACTCCAAGAGTAGTCCAAAAAACGCTTTATGGTGGCCCTTGTGATAGCCAAACTTTGCTGGCTTAGCTTATGCCAGCCTAACTCCAGGATAGGATTGCTCTCTTAATCTTTTATTCAATGTTGTTTTATTTGTATTTTAATTATGTGAGCCACCTAGAGTGCCCTTGTGATTGTAACAACCCCTATATGAGGTTGAGAAAAGCCTGTCCATGTAAACCGCCTTGATTAAAGTCAGAGGAGAAATCCAATGACCAGAAAGGCGGTATATAAATACGGGTATTATTAATTTGTTTTCTTCTCTTTTAACTGATTCCAAACTGAGCACTTTGCCTAACTGAAACCAATAACAAAAAAATGAATGCTCAGTCATAGTCATTTATTATTATTATATTATTATATTTTTATTTATTTATTTATTTATTTATTTAATTAATTAATTTCTATCCCGCCTTTCTGCCCCATGGGCACACAAGGGCGGCTTACAACATTAAAAATACAATAAATCACAAAGATTACAATTAAAAACAATGTTAAAAACAATATTTAAAACAGTTAAAATTTAAGATTTAAAACAGCAAGCCCTGTGGATCCAGTATAAAGAAGAGAATATAAAATATAAAATGCCTGCTAGCTTGTCAACAGTAAAAGCCTTGTTTAAATAAAAGAGTCTTCAACCCCCGCCAAAATATTGCCAAAGAGGGAGCAGTTCTTAATTCTAAGGGGAGGGTATTCCAAAGTTGGGGGGCCACCACCGAGAAGGCCCTATTCTTGGCCGCCATCCCCCCCCCACCTCTCTTGGTGGTGGCACAGTCAGAAGCCCCCCCCCCCCAGATGACCTACGAGTCCCGGTAGGATTATATGGAAGGAGGCAGTCCCTCAAATACCCCGGACCCAAGCCGTAAAGGGCTTTAAAGGTCAAAACTAGCACTTTGAATTGGGCCCAGAAAGGAACCGGCAGCCAGTGTAGCTGCAGAAGCAACGGCCTGACAGAGTCGAACTGACAAGCCCCAGCAACCACACAAGCAGCCACGTTCTGCACTAGTTGCAATTTCCAGACCGTCTTCAGAGGCAGCCCCATGTAGAGCGCATTGCAGTAATCTAATCTGGATGTCACTAGGGCGTGGGTCACTGTGACCAGATCTGCGCATTTCTCTTTCTAAGTTGCTCTGAAAAAGTCTTTCTGTTTGGTGGTGTTGTGAAAGTTTGGACAGAAGTTGCAAGAGGCCACAGATATAAATGTGTTTAAAGTGTTCAGGTAAAGAGACGGCTGAGACGGAGAACGAAGGTTAAACAGTTTAGAATCTTGGAAAGCTGACAGTTGGCTGGTGGCAGTTGAGAGAGGGAGTTGGTGAGGGAGAGGCAGCTGGTGGTCAGTTGGAGAGCTGACAGGGAATCAAAAGACTGGGTTCTTTTGTTTGGCCTTTTAGCTGTGGGCTGTATCTTTAAAATTAAACTTGTTTGTTTCATCCACAACCTTGTCTCAGGTCAGACTTGGAGCAAGTGTAATGGGCACATGGAAGATCAAAGAGGAGATAGTTTGTGGTGTCAGTGGTGACCCCCTTCCTGCTGAATCTGGAGCACACTGGGTTAACCCCAGAGCTCCTGCTAGCCTTAGGAACACAGCTAGGCTAATGAGGGCCCTAGCTATAAAGGCTAATGAGGCTAGGCTTTAACCTAGGCTAATGAGGGCCCTGACTATAAAGGGAAGGAGATGAGCACCAGGTGGTGTGGGTTGTAGTAAAGTTTGGCACGAGGGGAGCTGGTGAGAACTGGCTGGTCTACCTGTGTATGACAAATCTGGACGGACTATTAACTGTGAGCTCGGATTTAGTGTGACACAGACCCTGACTGACCCGTCTTACTGATTATTGGACTGACCACTAAACTTGGATAATAGACTGACTGGATTGTGGACCTTGACCTGACTTGCTGACTAACTACAACCTTGGACTCTGATTCTGGTCTGAATTTTTTGGCTTTGGACTGATGTTGATTGGTGTGGCTGCTGTGACTGAACAGGCAACTGAGAAGGTAAGGCCCAGTTGTGTCCCGTCCCCCCATTGCTGCACCAGAGCTGTTTAGAGGAGAAACTGGTCAGCCTAGTGTGGGCATTAGGGCCTCTGGGGAGACCCAGCAGGGGGATTCTGGGATAGCAAGCACCCAATGAAAGTCATTATATTAAGAATGGTCAGAGAGCCCCAGGAACCAAGTTTCTTTCTTCCTCACAGCCACCTGCTAGGAGCAAACAGTTGGCCATGGTAGTCACTCTGTTTGGAAGGAGCACTGAACAGCATTTTGGATTATACATTGGCCATTCATCTCATTTTTAAGATGCTATAACTAAAAGATAGACACAGCAAGGCAGCCAGAGACCCATCTAAACACCATCAACTAACATCCTTGTTGTTGATATTGTTAGGAGTGATGTTTTGTTTTTCTTAATTTTCCCTCAATATGTTCAAACTGTTCTATATATGCCTTGTTCCATGTAAAGGATAGGCTCTTAGCAGTCTGTTTATACAACAAAGAGGTGTTAATGAGGTATTCAGGAGAGAGAGGCTCTGAATACAATTCATAGCCCGCAGCCAACCAGTGTCTGTTTATACAAGAAAGAATAGGCTGTTCACATAACAACCTAATCACATTACAAGAGGGATCTGAGAACCCCATTAAGTGACCAAACCTGTGTCTGCCTCATGGGTTGTTGAACTTTGTATGACCTCCAATCAGGCTTGGAGAGAAAAGGGACTTGGCCTAGTCTGGTGGATTGGAGCGAGAACTCCAGTTGGTAGAGTACTGAGTTCAAAATGGGTGTGGCCAGCTACTCCGTTGAGGGCCATGTGCAAAGCTTATTTTGCTTTATAAGGAGGCTGGCAGGACTGGGAGATGTGCAGTATGAAGAACACCTGCAGAAAAGATCAACAGACTTGAAATATGATCACTACTTCCTTAGGTTTTGCTGCTTGCATTGCTTCAAGTGTCTGAAGCAGTCACTTCCAGCACAATTGGTCAAGATAACTTAGTTATGCAAATCAATAACCAACGTGTTGCATTTAATTAAGAGCTCTCCAATAGAAAGGTTGAAGAAAGTCCATTATTGTAAGGGACTTCCCGTATTTCAAGTTTTAAAACCAGTACAAAACCATCCAGTTTCATGAACAGTCTGTACTAGGAGACAAGGAACTCTGAGTCAATCTGTACAAGGCCAAACATGATAAAGCATAAATGTTTTGCACATGGAAAGTTGTTCAGTTCCTAATATTACCAATTATCCACGCACCCCCCAATAAAGACACGGACACAGTCTGTATGGTAAATCGGGCCACTTTATTAACTATTTAACATGGTAAAAGGCAACAGGGTTAACTAACAGACGTGTGGGTCCCCTGGGGGAAACGGCGCTGCCCGTCTACTTCCCCCTTTCCTCAGGGCGAACCACCCAGCTCCAAGCTCTTCAGGTCCCTGACCTGAATCGCCCTTCCTCGCCACCCCAAAGGGTTGGAGTGGCTGGGTTGCCAGTCCCTGGGTATACCAGGTGTCTGAAACGTCCCGAGCCCAGGTTAGCCGGCCCGCCACCCAGCTGGTTGGGCTGGCATGGCAGGCCAGCACCCCCGAGCCCTGCCACTCCATGGTGGACACCAACAACTAAAAGCCCCATACCCGCACGCTCTCTGCCACACAGGGGGGTCAGCCTAGCGCTTGGCCCCCACCGCCCCACAAAGAAACAACCCTGCGAAGACCCTGTTGCCAGTCGCTTAAAAGAATATCGTTGCCTGAGTCCATCAAATGGACCCCATCTGGGTGGTACAAGTCAGCCCGGTCATACGTAATCTGAGGGTGGGCAATAGTGCCCCCACCCATACGTTTCACCACCTTCGCCATGTATAAGTTGATTTTCTTTCTGGCGACCTCAACCCGTATTGGGTCTTTGGCGTGTCTCCAAACCTGGCGTGGGAGCATATTGGACCAAAGGACCAATACCCTCCCCAGCCGGCTGGTCACCAGGGAGATGTCGGAACTCACCCGGACGCGCAGGAAAATGGATGAACTGCGGCCCAAGTCATTCTCTCCCAAATGGATCAACCATACCTGAGGAAGGCCGTGAAGACGCACAAACCCAAACAACATGGGCAACAACTGCCCCCACAACATGCCCCTGCAGGCCTCCCAATGTATCTGGGCAACCGCACCCAGCCCGAGCTGGGTGCTGAAGGAACTCCTTGCAGCCCTCTTCCTGGCCCAGAACACCAAGGAATGCCCAGAGATGAGGACCCGAACCACAGAGGCAGGGGGACCTGAAAAAGAAACAGAACGTGAGCACCAACACAGTCAGAACCGCTGTGTTGTGCAGCCTATCAGTGAACCTCAACCAAACTGGGCCGTATGCCCTAACCAGCCCCGTATGGGCATTGCGCAGAGCGCCATCGTGGGCGAACACTGCCCCTCAGGGACCCACACTTCAACTACTGTGCGTCAGGGTCCCTGACATAATACTTAAATGCGCAGGAGCATCACCTGCCAATGCGCTGAATCTCCCTGTCGGGAAGACCCAGCCACGCCGCCACGGAAGCAGCACCAATGCGGAAGGAATGCAAACCATAATCTGCCCTGTCCAGGCCCAACACATCAAGGGCCCTGTAAAATATAATCCTGAACTGGTAAAGTGTCAGGGGGACAGAGTCATCGTGGCAAAACAGAGGGCCCGGTGTGACAGGCCTGTGGGCCAAGTATGCACGCAAGGAGCAGACCGGGCAAATGGCAATGTCCAGTGCCTGGCCCAAACGCACCTTCTTACCCGCCCCTTTCTGATCAGTCTTGGAAACTCGAAGGGTTAAAACCAGCCTACCACCCGTGAAAACCACGTCCCCTAACGCGAGCACCCTACTGGTCTTGTCCTTCGCGGAGGCAGAAATCACCTCGCTGGGTCGAAATGCTCCAAAGAACATGACCACACTAGCGGCTCTAAACATCATTGCCTCGTAAGGGGACAGACACAGGTCATGAAAGCAATCCATGAGTGCTCTCAAAACTGCCGGGGCAATGGGGCGACGCGTGTTGGGGGCGGGGGGACACAACCTCTTAAAACCCTCCACCAGCTTTTTGACTCTAAAATCACCTGGGTTGTCGGCGTGACATGTGGCTTTGGCGCTAAAAGCTATGGCGGCCAGGTAAACAGAAAAAGATTTAACGGTGATCCCCACCCTGTGGAGATATAGTAAAAACTGCAACAGGTGAGGGGCTGGAACAGGCCACTCCTGCGGCAGGGAAGATCCTACCCGAAATGCCTCGAAGCCTGCAATCTTGGCCCGGTAACTCTCTCTGGTGGTGGGGGCGAGGGCGGACCAGATCACTTCTTGAGCCCGGACTCGCCAAGGCTCCACAGGCATTGGGGCATTGAATCCGGGTCCTGACGCGCCCAAGTGGCCAGCAACCGGAAACGGTCCATCTGCAATTGAGACAGGGCATCGGCAATATCGTTCTGCAGACCCGGGACATGCCGTGCTATAAACAATGCATTAATCCTGAGGCACTGCAGAATGAAGGACCTGACTAAGGACATGACCCTCGGAGATCTGGAAGTCTGTTGGTTAATGACACAGACAACCACCTGATTGTTGCACCAGAATTGGATTGTCGCATTGGCGAAAGAGTCCGCCCATAAATGGACGGCCACCACTAAAGGAAACAGCTCCAGAAAGATCATGTCCCTAGTGACACCCGCCTCCTTCCAATCCTCCAGCCACCGGGCTGCGCACCACCTGTCCCTGAAAAGGAGACTGAAGCCCAGCCCCCCCCCAGCAGCGTCCGAATGGACCTGCAGCTCAGCTTCAAGGAGCTGGTCCCTACGCCAGAATGACACCCCGTTAAAACCTGCAAAAAAGTGCAACCACATCATAAGGTCCTCCTGCATCCCTGCCGTTACTCTGATGTGGTGATGAGGCTTTGTGAGTCCCTTCATACAGTCACAGAGCCACTGCAGGAACGCCCTACCGGGGGCGACCACCCGGCAGGCAAAATTCAGGTGACCAAGTAAAACTTGCAGGTCCTTTAATGACATCTTGGTAGCCTCAACACTCTGCGCTAAAAGCACTTTCAACCGTTCCAGCTTATCAAGCGGAAGGTGACTGCAGCCCTGTACTATATCTAACTCAATTCCCAGAAAGGTGATGGTTGTTGCGGGCCCCTCCGTTTTTTCATGCGCTAAAGGAACTCCCAACTCTGAACATAGAGCAACAAAACCGGCTAGGAGCGCCTCGCAGCGCCCCGAGCCCACCCCACCTACAAAAATAAAGTCATCGAGATAGTGCTCTACCTGATGGGGCCCCGTCCGCTGGGACAGCGCCCACTGCAGAAAACAGCTAAATTTCTCAAATAAAAGGCAGGATACCGCACACCCCATAGGCAAAGCTCTATCGAGATAGACTCCGCCCCCAAATTGAAAACCGAGAAGGCAGAAATCCTCTGGGTGTATCGGCAAAAGCCGAAAGGCGGATTGAATATCCGCCTTGGCTAATAGCGCACCCGGGCCTTCCCGCCGGACTGTGATTATAGCTTGGTCCAGGGAAATGTACCTAACTGAACAAAACTCCGCCGGGATCCAGTCGTTCACAGAATTCCCCTCCGGGTAGGAAAGATGATGAATAAGCTGGAATTCACCCGGCGTCTTTTTAGGCACTACCCCAAGAGGGGAAATCTGTAAATTAGGGATAGGCAGGTAAGGGAATGGCCCAACCACCCATCCTGCCGCTACCTCCTTGTCGACCTTCTTCCGAACAACCTCCTCCATTCCTACCACAGACGGGAGGTTCTGCGCCCAAGTAGGGGCCGCGGGGGGGGGGCAGCAGGTATCCTAAAACCAAACTTAAAACCTTGAACTAACAACTCCGCCGATTCCCTATCTGGATAACCGGCCAACAACCGAGACAAAACTTCCAACTTAATTGGTGTTGGACCCCGGGCCAGCTGCAGGGGGCGGCTTCCCGTCCTTCCTACCCTGTCCCCCGGGCGGCTTGGGTACCCGCTTAAACCAAGACAACTTGGGGCAAGTAGTGACTTGGTGCTTTCCGCCGCACTGGCTGCAAAGGTGGCTGAAGGCGCAATTCGCCTTCTTGCACTTCCCTGTCGAGTTAAACCCGTAGCAGAAACGGGGGGTTGAACCCACTGCCCTACCGGGGAAGGAGCCGTGACCTGCCCCGCCGCCGAACAGGCGATGAGGTGGCCACTGTCGGACCTATCACCCCGCGTTGCTCCGGCGGGCACTACAATTTGTACCCATAACTCCCACTGCGGCAGTTTTCAATCGAGGGCGGGGTCATGGGCTGCCCGTAATCTAAAATGGTCGTCATAGGCCAACCAGGCGGGCCCTGCATCTTCCCGGTGGGCCCTGTAAATAATGTCCAAATACTTGAGCAACTTTCCCACTTTGGCAAGCTGCATTTGTATGATGACCGCCATATAGATAATATAGCCCATCAACCAGTTGCTCCAGTTTTTATCGATTTTTCGTTTTTTGACTAGTTGTGGGTCTGGGACGGGGTCCCCGACCCGAGCTACAACCTCGGGCTGAAAAGGTCCACGAACTCCCCTCTCCATATCTTCTCCTTCACTGCCAGGGCAAGATGTCCTCCAAGCAGCAATGCAGCTTCCCCGTATGCCACCCTAGGCCGGTCAATTGCATTATCCAACTGATGCTGAGCCGGTTGCAGCAAGCCCAGTGGCTGATAACCATAAGGAGCCAGGTTGTATGGCTGACCCGTCACTGGGGAAAAGCCTGTAAAAGGCAAAGCGGTGGCCACTCTGTTACTAGCCTCTTGCTGCGACCCAGCTTGACCAATGAGGGGCTGAAGATTCGCTGCTTGTTGAAGGAACCATTGATTGCCCGGAAAAGGGCCTAGCCCATACCCCCAAACCGGAGGCTGTTGCAACAAACCAGAAGATGCAGTATCTTGCCTGGTATCCCATATCCCAGACCAGTGTGCTGTGGCGTCTGGGCCCAGTGAAGGTTGAGCCAACTCACCCAATGCAGTGGGGGGCCACGTGCCCTGTGCAGGACCGCCTGCTGCTGCCAGCGGCACTTCCTCCGTACCCGATCCATCAGCTTCAGCCGTATCCACAGCATCCTTTTGCGGTTGCTGGCTAGCAGTTGATTCCAAGGAAGAGAGCCTAGAGGACAAAAGTTGCTTTAATTTCTCGCCTCTGCCCTTCCTGTTTGATCTCCGAGGCGCAGCAGTGCCCGAGGTACCCCCCCATCACCCAAGCCAGCTTCGCGAAGCCGATGCTCTCGTTCCAAGGCATCCACCCTGGCCACCAGAGCCTTGAGCTGGGCCATCTCTTCATCCTCATCTGAAGAATTAAGTGTCTCTGGTGCTGGATTAGGCCGCTTAGGAGCCTTCCCTCCAATTTTCTTATGGCGCTTAGGCATGTTGCAAACAATGAACCAAGCAGGCCAAGCCCAAGGGACCAAAACCGAAAGTGAAACTGAGGCAAAAGCCGCTCTCCCACGCTCAGCGAGGCCCGGCCTATCCAGGAGGTAAAGAAACCACCAGGCCGTCCCACTACCTGACCACAGGCCTGTAAGCCTCCAAGCAAAGCCGACCAAACATGTGCGGGGAAGCGGCACACAAAGCACTCCCAGCCCGCTGCACAGCCACCCAAGCCCCACATGCACCAGGAAAAGAATACCCCAAAATGCAGTGAAATCCGCTCAGAAAAGTGAGCCACGGGGGTGTGTGTGCTTAAAAACACCCTGCCGCTGCAGCGGACCGGACCGGGAGGATTGAGACCCCGTGCAGGGAAGCAAGCGCTGGGGGGGGGGGAACAGGGAGTCAGGCACTTCCCCAAAGGCTCCCTACGATGGCTGAAAGGAATGTGGGGAAAACAGGAGGGGGGGTTACTTATCCCAGCAGCTAGGGCCATAAGAAAGGCGCGGGGCGCCAAGAAGCGCCTCGCGGCGGTACTCCCTGCTGCCGGCTCTCCAGCCGGGGACCAGCTCGCTGCTCCCACGCCGCTCAGCCAACCACGGTCCGCTGCCGCGAGTCCCTTGCGGCCTGTCTGATCCTCCTGCTGCGCGTCCGCACTCCCGGCAAGCCCGATCAGCTGTTTCCTCGCGCGTTGCTTCTGCCGCCGAAACTCTGCCTCTCCACAAAAGCCTACGGCCTGTGCAGCTGATCGCTGCAGGTGCCGAGGCTGGCGCTGCCTGAAGCTAAGCAGGCCAGTCGCCCGCAGTCAGAGGCAGGGAACAGGAGCGCTGGAAACGCTCCTGCTTGAACCACCATGAGACCCAAACTGGTGGGGCAAATGCCCGCGGGGCCAGAGGCGATTGGCCAGCCACTGCCAGCCAATGGCTGGCCAGCCCTTACCCCGTACCTTATGGAGGGGCGGGACAAAACTGGGTAGCATGCGACGGGCACGCTACCCCCATTCTATTACCTCAGGGGAGGAAAAGACTTCTGTAAGAGATGCACTGGAAAATCATTGCTTAGTGAGAGCTGATGGTACTTGGCTAATAAATCACAATCTGATTCAGTATAATATAGTGTATTATATACATAATCCTGTTGAGGTTCTTTCAAAAATTATTAGAGACCAAAGGACTCCAGTTCTGAATGGGGTCATTTAACTCAAGTTACTTTGGACCAGAGGCAGCTGTTAGTAGACTTGCTAGGTGTCCATTATTGTAAGGGACTTCCTGTATTTCAGATTTTAAAGTTGTGTCCCGTATCAGTGTTGAACGGAATATTACAAATCCAGTTTTAAAATTAAGATCACTGCTGTTCTCTTAAGAGCCATGTTTCTGTTGGCTAGCCTCAAAGTCATTCACCCCTTCTTTGTCCTTCTTACCTTCATTGGCTCTCGCAATGCAGTGTCCCACCCCCAGCCTCTCCCTCACGTTCAGCTTGCACCATGATTCAGAGCAGAGCAGCAGTAGATATGAGGGAATGTGGTAATGGAGGCTAGCACTGCCACCTCCCTGTACAGAAGTCTGCTGGTGTCTGGAAGCTCTTCCTTCCCTCCGCCACTTGCTTCAAAGAGTGAGTTTAAATTGGCGGCTCTGTTTGTAAGGAGCTTTTCTTCCCCCTTCTAAGGAAAAGAAACTCTTCCCACCCCCACCCCGTGTTGGTTCTGAGTGTGTGTTTTTTGTGTTTTTTGACTGGGTGCTCTGATATTTGAAGCGATCTTTCCCCCAACCCACTTCCCTTCCCTCCATTGGTTCTAAGTGTAAATGTGTTTTTGCAGAGGCTGCTCTGATGTTTTTATGGAAGAAAGGTAGTATAAAAATGAGAAAAATATGAATGAGTATGACTGCGAGGTAACTGTATGCTTGCAGGCAGCAGGAGGCGGCACGTTGCTGGGGTAGGATGTGTTCCTCCATTTTTCATTTTTTTAAGCCATGAAGGTATAATAGCAGGAGGCGGCATGCCTTAAGAATTAATAGGAGCGAATTGAAGTCAGGGGGCGGGCTTAGCAGCCATGTTGGCGTACTCAAAACAATCCTTATTCCAAGCATTTCAGATTGCTTTGCTCGCACTGTTTAGGACTGAATAGTTTACTCCTGAAATAAAAACTCACAAAAATAAAAACGTATGATGGTGTAGAAACATTATTGGTAGCCTTATTATGATTTAATATGCAATTACAAGGTTAAATTCCTCATAATTATATTACTGAACATACCGGACGAAATGCTGTCTATTTTAACTCAGATTGCACTATTTTGACAGACTTTATTGAAATCTACACAAGCAGAAATAAAGTGTGAACGGGAAGGAAAGAAAAAAACGGGAGGGTGGGCAAAAATTAGATAAATATATAGGAAAATTACATTTAAATCTCTTCATAACACAAGTAGTTGTCAATATGAGAGTAGTTATTTTTTTTACTTCTAGACTATTAAGAGTATTTTTTTAAACTTCTACACTCAACCCCCCCCCCCATAAAACAAATTCTGTTAAT
>JAJKFI010000006.1:3582909-3617890 GCA_029204185.1 Lerista edwardsae
TTTTACCTTCTAGACCATTAACAGTGGGTGTCAGAAAATGGTGAATAAGATTGCTAGGAACAACAAGAAATTACACAGCTTCAAAAATTATGCGCTCACTATTTCAGTGAATTGTAGTTTTATTGAACCGATGTAATATGAATACATGAATCTTTCCATGGAAATTAAATCCCATTTTTCGTACAGCGATTCGCACACCCGTATGCAGAACACGCAGGCATGATTAAAAAGGTTGATATTAACTTTTACACACGTGCAGGGAGATTTTTATTCGTGAATTTGCGGCAATCCTCCTCCTTGGCAGCAATGATCTGAGTCAGCCATTTTTTATACCCATGGCTGCAAGAAAATGACGTCATGCCGCCTCCTGTCATTATAACTCCATGTTTTAAGCTCAGGTGTTATGTCACTTCCTGTTGTGATTTCACTTCTGGGGCAACATTTTGCCCTCTGCACTGGGCTACACTTTCATTTGCTATGCCACTGTCTGTGACCATTGTGTATAGCAGTGTCCCGCTACTGTCCTTTATTGTCATTTTGAAAACCTGGCAAGTCTAGCTGTTAGATGCTCCCAATAATGTAATTATAATTGTATAAGTAAGCGTGCAACAAGGCCTAAAGTTCTCCATAAACCCCTTCCCCCCCCCCCCGTTTCCTTACTCAGACTTACACAGGCAAAGTTCAGTGGCCAGAATGGCTTATGGCATCATTCACAGTAATAGGTTCTCACAACCCAAGTATGAGGAGCTGCTGAAAGCTTGCACAACTTCCTAAGCCAGAAGGCTGCCATTTGGAAAGGCAGCCTCCAAACTCACTTTAAGTGGCTACTTTCAACTCTGGAAGCTTTTCCTAACCTGTTAAAATATCCAGAGGGAACTTAGGGTTGCCATGATGCATATATCGTGTTTCATGATAGATTTCAATTTCATCCAAGATAAAATTTTGGAACACATAGAAGAACAGACCTTGCAGGGAGAGAATCAGCATGGCTTCTCTACGGGTAAGTATTGCTTCACAAACTTTTTAGAATTCTAGAGACACTCTTTGTGTTCCTCATATATTTAGCAGGGCGAGAGTGTAACTGTCCTTCACCCAGGCACAGTATTTGTTCTCATGGCTGTTGCTGGTGGTGGTCTGCATTTTTTTTAAGATTGCGAGCCCTTTGGGGACACAAAGCCATTTAACTTTATTTTTTGCTTCTATACCACTTTGAACTTTTTGTTGAAAAGTGATATATAAATATAATTGATCAACTGATTCTTTGAAAAGGTCAACAGGCATGTGAATGTGGGTGAACCTGTGGGTACTATACAGTACCTGTGGGTACTATACAGTATATCTGTGTTTTCCGAAGACATTCAAAACAGTCCCCCTCTAGAGACTGCTGAGAGAACTTCAAAGTCGGGGAGATTAGAGGGCAGCTTCTCTTGGGTTAAGAATTGGTTGAGGTCCAGGAAACAGAGGGTGGGTGTAAATGGGCAATTTTCACAATGAAGAGAGGTGAAAAGTGGTGTGCCCGAACGATCTGTCCTGGAACCAATGGGGATATTTTGGAGAGTCATGGGAAGAGTTGAGTCCATCACTTTTGAAGCTGGTCCTGCTCTTCATGCATAATAACATGGGGAAATCCTCCCCTGTCCTGGTATTTAAAAAAACCATTAAACGTGCATGACAGTAGTGGTGGGATGCCTTGCATGAGTTTCTGGGTGCCAGAAGGGCAGGCAGGCGAGTGTGTCCTGGAATCAGGCTCCATTTCCAGGCTTGCAACTTTGTTCCAGATGTGATGGCAGTGCCTTGCATACGTTCCTGGGTATGTGTTCTGCCAAATCCCATCCAGCAACAGAGAACTTAAAGTTAGGTTCCACCAAATTCCCTGCCTGGCCTCCCCAAGGACCTCAATGCCTACATTAGGCTAACTAGTTTCTCCACAGAGCAGCCTCAGAGATAGGCAAGAGGGAGGGGGTCAGTCACCCACTGGGCCTTCAGCAGCTTCAGCACCACTTTCAGCAGCTTTTGTTTGGGATCACTGGCTGGTCAGCCTCCTCCAGACTGCCCTCATCACTGGCTTTGCTCAAAATACCCCACCACCAAACAATAGGCAGTCAGCTTGTCCCAGCTACAACTGCCTCCTCCACTGGTGGCTCCAGGGGTGTTGCAGCTAAACAACTATTCCCCACACTTGTTCCCCACAATGAGCTTACCTTAGGCAGTCCTTCCTCTAGCCAGTCTTTCAGCCAGTCCTTCCTTCAGGTCAGCAATCCATCCATCCAGCACCTGCCTGGTGCTAATTCACCCTTCCTCTAGCAAGCCAAACAGCACCCACCTGTTGCCCTCCTCCAGCACCTACACAGCTTCCCTTACTAGGACCTTCCCAGGTCCCCATCCCAGATTCCTGGGTCCCTTCTCCATCTCTCATCCCAGCTTTATACCTAGGCCAATATACTGAGGCCAATCAGTGGGCAGGCTTTAATTCATCAGCCATGCCCATCTGCACCTACCTTGCAAATACCTTCTGGGATTAACCCTATAATCCCTGGTTTATCTGGGACAAGGGGCCTTTGCTGATACCACTCCCTATCCTCGGGGTATCTCCTGTCTTTTCCAATACAGTATGGAGACTGCAGTGGTGAGTGCAGTGCATGCTGGAGGGAAACTCTGCTTTTAAACCTCTGGCCTACTCAGACACACCAAGAGAAGGAGCAAGCCTCTCTGCCTGCCTCTCTGTTTGTTTGCATCTGTCTGCTTGCCTGCCCCGCTATATAATCATCCTGGCTGCTTGCAAACTGTCCATGATGCCTTGTGCACAGGTGTCTGGGCTTCCCCTCCTGCTTGTGTGCATGCGCCTCTATTGTGAGTGTCTGCTTAATGAGCACTCCACCCAACACCCTTTTCTTAACATGAGAATACCCCTTTCTCAGTGCACTGGTCTCAAGAAGGATGCAAGGTAGCAGAGAGATCGGCCAGGTCTGGAAGTGAAGGAAGAAGGCGATATACGAAAAGGAATCTGGGTGAGAGATTACAGACAAGAATAGAGAAGTCCACCAGGATCAAAAGCATAATTAAGGGGCAAATGTGCTTCCAAAATCAGGGTGATCTGTTTTTTGCTTGCAAGAAATGAATGTAGTGGAACCTGGGCAGTGGAAGGGGTGCAGAGGGGAACATGGGAGAGTAGGCTGCTCAGGTAGAGTCTTCCATTAAAGTCTTCCACTTACTTCCATAGAAATAAGATCAAAGGCCACTTTGGCATCAACTAAACATACATCACTATTTTGAGCATCCAATACTATGGTAGGTTCTGTGATTTGAGCCCTTTCAGGCTCAGGTTCTGCATTTCCTCACACCCTTCAGGCAGCCAGGCAGGTGGCAAGTGTCCCTGGATCTTCCAGCTATGTCTGCAGTGCCTTTGGAGAGTGGGAGCGCCTTTGGGGAGAATTATGAAGGGTAGTTCCTGGGCATTTCCGCTCCATATTGGCTCCCTGGGCAACATACTGGTGGGGGGGGCGGGGGACTGTGCTTGGTAGATCTGCACCTCTTAGAACATAAGAATATGACCACTGGATCAGGCCACAGGTCCATCTAGTCCAGCTTCCTGTATCTCACAGTGGCCCACCAGATGCCTCAGGGAGCACACAAGACAACTAGATAGCTGCATCTCGTTGTCACTCCTCTACATCTGCGATTGTGAGGTACCTTACTTCTAAAGTATGGAGGTTGCACTAACCATCATTGCCTGTAGCCTGTGATGGACTTTTCCTCCGGAAATCTGTCCAGACATCTAGGCCACTCGGCTCCTGTCGGCTTTCCCCCAGGGGTCAGTTTAAAAGCTGCTCTGCGACCCTTTTTTGGCCACAAGATGGTGGCACGTTCACACGCTGCGGCTCAGTGCTCCTCGTCTTGGCGTCTTTTTTTTGTTGTTTTTGTATGTGTTGTTATCAGGTTGGATTACACCCTGCTGGGCGAATAACATCTATGGAAAATGTGAGCTCGTGAAGATTGGTTTGCATAGTGAGCAAGAAATTACAGCTAAGTTTCTGCGGATGCACAACATACTGATGGAAATCGCAAGGTTACCAGGCTCACCATGGATCGTGGTCCTGGCAGGGCGAAGGGGGTGGAGACAGAGAGAGAGGAGGCAAAAAAGAGGTTGCAGAGCTGGCGTTTTGGTGAGGCTGCGATATAAATCAAAGAGGCTGCCACTTCCAAGTATTTTCCTTGCAAATGTCAGATATGTTGTCAACAAGATGGACGACCTGCGGCTTGTCAAGTTTGTCAAAGACTGCTGTGTTATGTTGCTAACAGAGACCTGGCTCCATCCAGCCATACCGGACACAGCTATTGAATTACATGGCTTCACAGCATATCTTTTTAATAGGAACAAGGACTCTGGAAAGACTAGGGGAGGAGGCTTGTGTGTGTTTATTAAAAACTGCTGGTGCACATATGCGGAGATCTTAGCCAGCCACTGTTCTGAAGATTTGGAATTTATAACCGTTAGATGTAGACCCATATATCTCCCACGAGAGTCCACCATAATTGTAATCACGGTTGTTTATATTCCACCTGACGCGAGGGAAGATGCAGCTCTGGGACATTTGGGCGATGCCGTGGGCAGTCAGCAAAATAAGTACCCAGATGCTGTGCACATTATCACGGGTGATTTCAATCATGTGGCTTTGCAGGACATTCTCCTTAAATTTCATCAGCATGTTAAATGTGCTACGAGGGGAGTGAATACATTGGACAAGGTCTACACGAACATCAAACATGGCTATAGGGTCCTGCAACTACCACACTTGGGCCTGTCGGATCACATGTCCTTGCTCCTAGCACCTATGTACATCTCCTTAAGGAAACAAGCTGGAACGATATCGAAGACTGAAACACTGGCCTGAGGGGCCCTTTTTATGGCTGCAGGGCTGTTTTGAAGGGACAAATTGGGATATTTTTGACCATCCAGATCTGGAGGAACATGCTGAAGCGGTCTTGGGATACATTAACCATTGTATAGATACTGTCATGGTGGATAAATTGATTCGAATTTACCCCAATCAGAAACCATGGATGACTAAAGCAGTAAAATGTCTTCTGCATGAAAGAAATAAGGCTTTTAGGTCTCGTGATGGGTTGAGGTATTCTGTTGCTAGGGCTGATCTAAAGAAGGGAATTAGGCAGGCTAAGGTAGACTGTAGGAGGAAGATCGAAGACTGTTTTTCTAATAACAACATGAGGAAAGTGTGGCAGGGAATGCAGCAAATTACTAATTATAGAACAAAAACGGTTGACCACCCTACGGCTGGTGATGCGTTGCTGGTGGAGGAACTTAATAACTTTTTTGCTCAGTTTGAGGTGAAACAAACGGAGGCAGTGGCACTTCAACCATCAGCACAGCATGGTTTGGAGGACCATGCTCCTTGTTGTGGAGGAGCATGATGTGAGGATGACTTTGAAAGCCGTAAACTCAAGGAAGGCCGCGGGACCAGACGGTATCCCTGGCCGGGTGATAAAGGAATGTGCAGACCAGTTGGCTGGGGTTCTTACCAGGATTTTTAATTGTTCCTTATCCCTATCCACTGTTCCATCGTGTCTGAAGGCCTCCACTATCATCCCACTGCCAAAGAAGTTTTATACAAATAGTCTAAATGATTATAGACCGATTGCACTCACTTCCATTATAATGAAGTGTTTTGAACAATTAGTCCAACAACATATCATTTCCTGCCTCCCAGACTCATTTGATAGCCACCAGTTTGCATATAGGGCAATAGATCTACAGAAGATGCCATAAACATTGCTTTACATACTGCCCTAACTCACTTAGAACAGCGGGGGACATGTGTACGAATGCTTTTTGTAGACTTTAGTTCTGCATTTAACACAATCATTCCCCAAAAACTGGTGTCTAAACTTATAGATCTGGAGTTCTCGCAGTCCATTTGTCTGTGGATTATGGATTTTTTATCAAATCTCCCTCAGAGGGTCAGATTAAGCAGCCATATTTCCTCAGCCCAGATTCTTAGTACAGGCACTTCTCAGGGTTGTGTGCTGAGTCCACTGCTATTTACAATCTACACATCAGACTGCACCCATATCCATCAAAACAATAAGATCATTAAATTTGCAGATGATACCACAGTAGTGGGGCTCATCTCTGAAGGGGATGAGTCCGCTTATCATGATGAGGTGAAACAGCTGTCCCAGTGGTGCAGAAATAATAATTTAATCCTGAACGTAAATAAAACCAAGGAGTTTGTGGTGGACTATCGTAAAAAGAAATCTGATGTTCGGCCCTTGTATATCGATGGTGATTGTGTAGAGCAAGTGGCAGAGTGTAGATTTCTAGGGATTATTATGAAAGAGGACTTGACCTGGAGTGCAAATACAGATGCGCTGGTTAAGAAAGCCCAGCAGAGATTGTACTTCTTGAGACTTCTCAGGAAGCACCAACTATCTGAGAAATTGCTGGTGATCTTCTATCGCAGCTATGTAGAAACATCCTGACTTATTGTATCTGTGTTTGGTATGCAAGCTGCACTGTAGCAGAGAGAAAGGCACTCCAGAGGGTAATAAATACTGCCCAGAGGATTTTTGGTTGCCCTCTTCTTTGCCTGGAGGAGTTGTACAGCTCAAATTGTTGAAAAAGGACTCTTAAAATTCTAAAGGATCCATTGCATCCCGGCCACCAGCTTTTTGATATGTTACCATCAGGTAGAAGATACAGGGCAATCAGAACAAGAACAGACTAAAACACAGTTTTTATCCCAGTGCGGTGTTGAGATTAAATGTGGCAGCACAGTGATATGTCAAGCTGATTTTAGGAATGTGTGATTATATGTTATGATTTCGTCTTGTTTTTGTGTATTGTATTGCACTGTGTACTTGTTTTTTACCAGGTGTTAGCACTTTAATTTCGTTGCGCATATGTACATGTGTGCATGTGTGTGCAATGACAATAAAAAATTTTTATGTTACATGCCAGCAGCCTGCTTCCATTTTGGTTCAAGTGAAGCCTATCCCTCTTATACAGGCCTGACTTGTACTTCTTCCTGTTCCACAAAGAGGGGGCCATTTCCTGCTCATCCCCCCCTCCTTCCTTGTTCCTTCTCATTCTGTCACTAAAGCTAACTTGAACCCAGATATCCTGTTTCAAAAACTCAAACTACTGGGTCATAGCACGCTCCCCTTATTTAGTGTTCAATACAGGTTTAAATGCTACTGTTCATATACTTGTGTTGATTTTTTAAAATTTGTTCATGTGTTAACAAATACTATATTACATAGAACAGTCTTCTATTGGGAGGAAACCCTTTACCTATACAGCACTTCTATTTGAACAGCATTGTATTTAAGAAGTATCAAATGGTTAATAATATGGTGCATAGGTGAAATATAAAATAAATTGGTTGCACAGCTCTGCAACTACTTCCAATTTACTGGGAGGAATACAGAACAAAAAATAGACTAATGAATTAGCAAACAGAGATAAGATCTTCCTTTCACTAAACCATACATAGCAAAACCTTGCTGGTCAAACTCTCACCTCGTTCAGAAAGCACTACAATTCTTTATATACAGTAAAAGGATTTTGAACAATTGTGCTGCTATTTTCTCATCTGTTTTAATGAGTACTGCATATCAGATTTTATTTAAAGGAGTACAAATAGGTTCCCTTAAAATACATTTTACAGTTCTGGCAAATTATCCCAAATTAGTTGCTACAGTTTCAGAATAATGGATGAAAATGAAAATCCATTTATTAAGTACTTTCTAAAATCTCCGACAGAACAAATGAATTATTGATTTCAAATAATGAGTGTCTCTAAAATGTAGCATTTTAACCCTCATTAATAATTTAGGGAAATTGAGATTTTTGGCTGTATGCGTAATACAATGGGTATTCCAAGATACCAAGCAGTCTCTTTAACCATGTACTTCTAAAAGAACAAGGGCTATTTTAATAACAAAGTATTTAGTGAATCAAAGAAGGCTGGAGACAAAAATCAACAAACTGAAGTATACATATCCTAACCATTGCAATTGGGCCATCAAGATGATAGTCTCAGCTGAAAACATCCTAACCAGTATTTCCAGGGGACACCTTTATAAAAAGGTCACTGTATTTAACAAAATTGTACAGGTAATTCTTTACTCATTTTCTAAAAGGGAACAATCATCCCATAATTAGAATTGCTCTGGACTCTGTTTCCATACTACTTTAAACCAAAATATGACGTCCCATCCCACTTCCTTACTAAGCATACAGTCAGTGCTCGTTATCTGCTAGGGTTAGGTTCCTGGAAATCCTTGCAGGTAGCAAATTTGCAGATTACAAACCACTGATCTTATGGGGTTATGGGTAACTTATCTGCCATCAGAATACCCTCAGGAAGCCAGCAGAGCACAGCAGGAAGTGCTGAATGCTGCAGACACCTTCCAGAGACTGCAGGGACCTTCAGAATGGTACTTGTGACCAGTGTAGACCCCTTAAACATGGGTCCCTTAAGGGGTCCACGCTGGTCATGGGTCACAAGTGCCATTTTGAAGGCCCCTACAACCTTTGGAAGGTCTCTCCATAGCGGTTAATGAGGGTAGTGGTGCAATTTATGAGGTAGGTAGCAATTTCACTAGTAGCAAACAAATATTTTATTGCACGTCTTTTATAAGCCACTTTCTGTCTTCAGAGACAATGTGGGCTAGACACTATTAAAACTGGGAGATATGCCATTTGCATATATATGTGTGTGCAAGTATGGCAAGAGGAGCCTAATGAATGTGATATTCTCTGGTATTGGAAAGTGGGGCATTCGGTACCACATGGGATGCCCCTCCCCTTGAGAGGCAGGGCCGGACTTTGTTGAAGTTCTCTTCCTCTTCTTGTGGGAGGGCTCCCAAACCCAGTCCGGCTCTGCCTCTTCACAGAGCAAGTCGGGCTTTGTTGGAGCAGCAAGATAGCTACAGCTCAATGTCTTTTCCTTACCTTCCTTCTTTTCCATTTTCATCTGTTTTTTTCCCTAATTCTAGCACCTTCTATCCCCCCTGCTCCCAATCCATTCCCTATTGTTCCGTCCCCTCCCTCCTTAGACAGCTCTTGGGTGTTGCGGTCGTCGGGGGAGAAATAAGCTGCACTGCAGGCCTCACCAGCCCAATATAACAGTGAGCGGGAGGCCTGGACAGCAGCGCAGCAGCAGCAGAAGGGAGCAGTGGCCGATCTCACCAGCCCGGCTGAGCCATGAGCAGGAGATCAGGGGTAGCCGGGGTCGTATGGCTCTGTGCAGACAAGAGACGAGGGGAGCTCCATTCTCCGTGGCCCTCAATAACAGCGGCGCGAGCACAGAGAGCTCCGGTGGGGGCGCCATTTTCTCTTGATTTTACCTCAGCGCCGTGAGTGCAGGCAGTACCGTCAGCGTTGGGTGCCATTTTCTTCACTCTCTTTCTTTAGTGCCATTTTTTCTTGCCTTTTGTGGTTGGAGGAGACAGCCAATCCAAATGGAGCCCTCCGAGGATCTCGTTTCTCCTCAAGAAGGGGGAAGGGGGTACAGGGTGGAAGGGACCTCCTTGGCTGCAGAAGTATCTGTGATGCCAGGCAAGAAAAAAGACAAAAAAGAAGGAAGCCTCAAAGCCTGGTATGGATGTTAAAGTACAGGAGGCCATTAACCTTGCCTTTAGGGAGCATGTTCCGTCAAATCCCGTCCTGCAACAGAGAACTTAAAGTTAGGTTCCACCAAATTCCCTGCCTGGCCTCCCCAAGGACCTCAATGCCTACATTAGGCTAACTAGTTTCTCCACAGAGCAGCCTCAGAGATAGGCAAGAGGGAGGGGGGTCAGTCACCCACTGGGCCTCCTCTCTTTCAGCAGCTTTTATTTGGGATCACTGGCTGGTCAGCCTCCTCATCACTGCTCTCCTCATGACTGCCCTCATCACTGGCTTTGCTCAAAATACTCCACCACCAAACAATAGGCAGTCAGCTTGTCCCAGCTACAACTGCCTCCTCCACTGGTGGCTCCAGGGGCGTGGCAGCCAAACAACTGTTTCCCACAGTGAGCTTACCTTCTCCAGTCTTTCAGCCAGTTCCTCAGTCCTTCAGGCAGTAGTGCAGCAATCCGTCCGTCCATCACTGCATCCCAGGTACCATCCTCCAGTACCTACACAGCTTCCCTTACTAGGACCTTCCCACGTCCCCATCCCATATTTATACCTAGGCCAATATACTGAGGCCAATCAATACTGAGGCCAAACAATATGTCAGCAAAAGCCTACGTAAATCAATAGGGGGGGAACAGGTCCTCATCCCTTATGAGGGAAGCCACCCTTCTGTTTCAATGGGCAGAGCAGAGTGTCCTCTCCCTCAAGGCAGAACACCTAGCAGAGGTAAAAAATGTCGCAGCAGATTGGCTAAGCAGGCAGGAGCTGAGCAATACCGAGTGGCAGGTACATCCGGAGGTATTCCACGAGATGACCCTTCACCTGGGAATGCCAGTGATAGACCTATTTGCTTCCAGGATAAACACCCAGCTCCCTTGATTTTTCACAAGGTTAGAAATGGAGGGGGCAGAAGGTCTGGATGCTCTACAGTGTCCCTGGCCAAGAGTACTTCTTTATGCCTTTCCACCGACACAACTGATTCCTCTAGTCCTAAGGCGAGTCAAGCTCCTTCAGGCAGAAGTAATCATGATCGCCCCTCACTGGCCAGATGCCCTTGGTTTCCACAACTCATCAACATGGCCAAGGGGAGGAGTTGGCCACTGCCCAAGCGTCCAGATTTGCTCAGACAGGGACCCCTTTGGCATCCTCGTCCTACCTTCCTTCAATTAACAGCATGGAGGTTGAGTGGTCAGAGTCGACTCACTGCGAGTATTCTGAGGGGGCTGAGCACTAATACCCTCCGTCGCCAGGTTGTGGCATTGAACAGCACTCTGGGGGCTGGCTCGGGCCTTAGTATTTCTGCTCACCCTCACATAAAGCATTTTCCTTACTCAATCCACAACCACTGCATAGGTTTCTGCAGTGGGATTTACACCTGGTTTTGAGTGCTTTGACCAGCCCCCCTTTTGAACCCTTGGCAAAAATTCCCCTAAAAGCGCTCACTTTTAAGACCTTGTTCTTGGTAGCCATTACTTCCGGAAGACAGGTGTCAGAGTTGGGAGTGCTTTCGGTCAATCCTAACCTGTTTGTCTTCCACAGAGACAGAGTTGTCCTTAGACCAGACCCAGCTTTCTAAAGTCAACACAGTTTTCCATAGGGCGCAAGAGCTGGTTCTTCCTTCATTTTGTCCAAACCCTCAACATCCATAGGAGAAACGGTGGCATTCCCTGGATGTACGCAGAGCCCTACATTTTTATTCAGGCAGGACAAAGGACTGAGGAAGACGGACTTCCTATTCATTGGGTTCCAGGTAGCAAAATGGGTAGGAAAGTCTCCAGGTCATAGTTTGCAAGATGGCTTCGTGAGACAATTGCGATGGCTTACCAAACGGCTGGTCATCAGCCTCCAGGGAGTATCATAGCACACTCAATTAGGGTCGCTTTTGAGGGGGCTCACTCGCTAGGTGACATATGCAGGGCAGCAACTTGGGCCTCACCCAGTACCTTTGCCTTAGCAGGAGGGTGCTGCATTCAGTGGTCACAACCAAGCTGACACTGTAGCCTTCTTCCCGCCCAGACATTACTGCTATTACACATCCCATGTGGTACCGAATGCCCCACTTTCCAATACCAGAGAAAATGGAATTCTTACCTGACAATCTCCTATTCTGGTTAGAAGAAAATGGGGCATTCGACCCACCACATACGAAGGCTGGTGTCGGCATCTTAATTATTATGGGGTTGTGATATTCTGGGTGAGAACAGTTAGGTCGGGGAATTTTCTGTGTACCCCGAATCCTTTCCCTTTTTTCCGTCATTGTTAAATGCTTCCAACATTGTTCTTACTTTCCTATGTTTCTGAGAGAAAGTTGGTTCAGTTTTCATCTTGTTGGTATCCTGTTTGGGTACATGTTCGGTGGAGGACTTTTGTATGACAGCTTTACAGACCAGACTGGGTTCGGGAGCCCTCCCACAGGAAGGAGAAGAGACCTTCAATGAAGTCCAGCCCTGCCTCTTGAGGGGAGGGGCATCTCATGTGGTACTGAATGCCCCACTTTCCTCTAACCACAATAGGAGATTCTCAGGTAAGAATTCCATTTTTTATAAGTTTGGTTTTTGCACTCTACTTGTACAGTAGGAAAGCAGACAGGAATCTGTGAAAAATAGTAGGATCTCTATACAGTGTATTTTAGAAAAGTGATATATAAATACAATAAATACATCCAATAAATAAAGAAATATTGGGGTCAATCTGAACAGACCAGAATTTTTGGCAGGGGTAGGCAACATGGGCAGACGGTGATTGCAGCCATGAAATTAAAAGACATTTGCTTCTTGGGAGGAAAGCTATGGCAAATCTAGACAACTTAATAAAAAGCCGAGACATCCCCTGCCAACAAAGGTTTGCATAGTGAAAGCTATGGTTTTCCCAATAGTCATGTATGGCTGTGAGAGCTGGACCATAAGGAAGGCGGAGTGCCGAAGAATAGATGCTTTCGAATTATGGTGTTGGAGAAGACTCTTGAGAGTCCCCCGGACTGCAAGGAGATCCAATCGGTCAGTCCTCCAGGAAGTCAAGCCTGATTGCTCCCTGGAAGGACAAATCCTGAAGCTGAAGCTCAAATACTTTGGCCACCTCATGAGAAGAGAGGACTTTAGAAAAGACCCTCATGCTGGGAAAGATCAAAGGCAAAAGGAGGAGGGGACGGCAGAGGATGAAAGTGTCACCAAAGCAATGAACATGAAATTGGGCGAACTCTGGAAGCTTGTGGAGGACAGGGAGGCCTGGCGTGCTGTGGTCCATGGGGTCGCGAAGAGTCGGACATGACTTAGCAACTGAACAACAACAGGCAATATGGGGCTGGTGAATTACTGGTAGCTCGCAGCCCTTTTGGCTTGGAGCAGCAGCAGCAGCCTCCAAGCTGCCAGAAAAGATGGAACAA
This sequence comes from Lerista edwardsae, assembly GCA_029204185.1. Taxonomy (NCBI): domain Eukaryota; kingdom Metazoa; phylum Chordata; class Lepidosauria; order Squamata; family Scincidae; genus Lerista; species Lerista edwardsae. The sequence goes on from JAJKFI010000006.1 coordinate 3,595,932, forward strand.
GAGCACAAAGCCGGCCAGCCCTGCTCTTTCCAGCTGCCACCCAGGAGTGTGGCACTCGCAAGCTGGCACACCTGGCTGGCATGAGTTTTCAGGAGGGACTGGTGACTGTGGCCAGACTGAACGGTGGGAGAAGCAGCTTTTCCACAATATTGAGAAGTGGAGCCAGAAAAACACAGAGGGAAAGAAAGGCAAGTGAAAGACAGGTCACTCTCCTCCCTGGAGTGTCGTGGGTGGGGGACATTCTTAAAAGTTCTCCCACCTTCCAAAGCACTTGGTGTTCTACCCTGCTCCCTTGCTCTGGAGACTTTTTTTCTACAGTTAAATATGGGGCAGGGGAAAAACTTGGACCATGAAGGCTGTATTTATTAATGCTCTGCTGCTGTGTGTGTTGCTTCTTGGAAGGATCCCCTGCCCTGCTGCCTTGCTCTGGAGATTTTCTTCCTATAGTTAAATTGGGTGTGTGTGTGTCACAGTAGCTCTTCATCAGTCATTTTGGTAAGTAGCTAAAGTATATCTGATGGTTGCCTCTGCCTGGCTTTAGGCCACAACCCAAGATAGGGTTAGTATGCTGAAATCAGTCAGCTTAATCCTGTAGTGGGCTTTTATTCATATGGTCACACAAAGCTATTAGTGTAACGGGCAGCCCAATCCTATACTGCGCTGGAGCAGGCAGGCCTGTGTCAAATCCAGCACAACATGACAGGCCTGAGGAGTCTCCCCAGTGGGCTCCTCGGATCTGCAGCTGCTAAAAAGCAGGCGCAGCTCTGAGGCGGCCACGCAGCCCAGGGATGGGGCTTTTGATGCATTTGTTGCCCTGACAGCAGTTTCCAGGATTCCTGTCAGATTGTTCCTGTCAGATACTTCTCACACTAGTTACCAGAAGTGGTAGCTAGTGTGAGAGGAATCTGTTGTTATCTCTCCTCCCGGTTTAAAACCATATTTACACACAAGAGATCAAACAGCTTGCATATTAACATTAATTTTTCCTATTTATGTTAAGATGTCTTAAAGCACAAAAGCCCAGATGTTAAGTTGAACTAGGCTGCTTGCTACTGTCCCCCAGACACAGGATGTTGACCACTTCAACACTCTGAAGTATACACATTATCTTATTATATACAGTATGTGTAAGTCAAGTTTTGGTTTTATGCTTACATATAGTAAATGTTTTTGCTAGCTTTTCCAATGTCGTGCAAAGAACTCAATCCCTGTTTCCAAGGAGAAACTGGTCAGACCGTACATTCCAGACATACTGATATTTTGAACAGTAAGAGGAACTGTAATCGCTAGGCCACAACTGACCAGAACCTAAGAACTTCAATGTAAATATAGCATAATTAAATAAAACCAATTCCATAAAAATAATGAGGAAAACAGGATCATACAAATTGCACCCAAGACTCTAGTTCACACTAAACTGGACTAGCAAGCTCTGGCCTAAAATAAGATAAATAAAAAGACAACAGATATGTCAAGTACAAAAAAGCGCAGTTGTCATTTGGCAACATATTTTAACTATCTTTTATTTATTTAGGCCAATGCCAAGGCCTATTCTATATGCATTGTAGAAGGATGTTGGAGAGAATTAATAGAAGAGCTGAAGCTGTTCTGCATTTGAAACATTTAACAGGATACAACTAGGCAAACTGACCTTTTGCATTAGGAAAAGGTCCAAGTTAGTAGTTTCAATAAAAACTCAAAATTCCATATCAAAAGGTTCCTCTTTCTGCTAAAACATAATTTCTGCCTGCTTGATGTACCAAATGTACTGATTCCATGTCTCGTCATTATGATTCAGTACAGATATATTATCAGATATCTTTGATGTCTGACATGTAAATAGAATCTTTCATTCTGAAACTCCATGCTAATGGAAACTCCAAGAAGCTTTTAATAACTAGTGGCTCCTAGGGAAGCAGCTGAGAATGCTGAGGTTCCACAGGATCTAGGAGAATAACGGTTAAATCCTATGGATACTTTCCTGGGAGCTAGTGCTATTGTGAAATAAATGGGACTTACTTCTGAGTAGACATGCCTAGGATTGTCCTTTAAAAAGCTAGAGCTCTAAATCCACATTTAAGAAAAGAAATTTTGATGTATTCATCACTTTTTATTCATATCAGTATTTTTTTTAGCTGCTGAACAGTTTAAAGTTAGAGCAAATAATTTTTCTTATTATTTAATTATATAAATTATATAACTTATAATGTTTGATCAACATTTTCAGACTAGCCTGTAGCCTAAATTAAAGAGAATAAGAACTAGAATCCTGATGGTTGTTTTTGTGGTATAATGCAGGTGCCAATTTTAAATTGCATCCTTATTTTGTAATAAATGATATCATCCTCCCAATTGTTTTTCAAGCACAAGAGGTATGTTTCATCAGCTCTTACACATGCAATGCTGCACATGCTGAAGACAATTCCCACCAAAAATCCTGAGCATTGCAGTAAAGCGCATCCATCACACAGTGGCCACTATTGCAAGCAAGAAATGTTCCTATGCCTCATATGAGCCCTCGGTAAACATTATTGTGTTTGTACTTCTATGCCCGCATTCAATTTGCACATAAAATAGTGGTTCTTAAACTTTTTAGACCAGGACCCACTTCTTAGAATGGCATGTGTCAGAACCTACTGGAAGTGATGCCATTAACCTGGAACTGATGTCATCAAGCAGGAAGTATGTCAGTGTGATGTAATAAAATGACACTTTTGGAATACCAACAGGCATTTTTGGACTGCAGCAGTTGTACATCCATGAAACATCCCTGATAGAAAGCAAGATTAGGACAAAATGTTATGTAAAAGTACTGAACTAAAAACAAAATACAAAAAAAAAACCCTCACTTGAAAATTTACACGGTTAACACTAACAAAAGGAATATAGTGAGAGTAAGGTCTGCTGTTTCCCTGATGGCTGCTCCCAGCTTGTCGTGACCCACCAAGTGGGTCCCAACCCACAGTTTGAATAACAGTGACATAAAATGTAACTGTGCAGCTACCACAACTGTAATTCACCTCCCCACCATACATATGTCTGCACAAAGCACTGAAGCATCCTCTTTAAGACCCATACTACAGGATAACCTTATGGAAGTGCAAGGTGCTGTGTAACTATAAAAATGATGGCACCCCTGCCATACTCGTTTACAAACTACTATATATAATCATGTATACGTCAATAAATTTATGCCTAGAAACTGCCTTTTTTATAGTAATTTATTTTCAATAAAAAGACATCCAGGGAAGGGAATGGGATTCACATATAGGTATGAGAATTACGACACTGTTTTATACACTTCAATGTATTCATCTTCATTCAATTATACTATAGCAGTGATGGCAAATCTATGATATGCGTGTCAAAGCTGACACACCCCAACTGGGGTGACACACCAGCATTCACCAATGCCTGACAAAAACTGAGTTTGTTTTACTCATTTTTCATTTTTTAAATTATTTGATGCTTCTTTATATAATATACAGCACCATACATGATTAGACTGTATTTTTTGTTTAAATAAATGACTTTAAAGAATCGTTTCTTTTTTGTTTGGGAGGGGGGTTGACACACCAGCAGAGTCAAGTTTCCTAAGTTTTGACACACTGAGCCCAAAAGGTTCGCCATCACTATACTATAGCATCTTTAAACCTCCCTTATATTCTGAAATTTGTAATTTTATTTCCAACTATACTAATATACTTTCTATAGTGTTTTCTTCTTAAATCTTAATATGCATTATTTATCCAGACATAGAGGGGTGTCCAATATCTTTGTACAGTATTTTTGCATTTCCCTCCTTCAACTGTTCAATTGATACATCCATTTCAACCTGTTCAAAAATTTTATCTCTAAGCATTTCTTCTGTAGGTCCAGTTTCTAACTTCCATCTTTGTGCATATATCAGTCTCACTGCAGTATGGACTTGTCTAATTGCCTTATCTTGAATCATTGGCATAATATTTAAAAGGAAAAGTTCTGGTCTATACAGAATAGTACATTTCAACATCTTTTGTAGCATCTCGTGTATTGATTTCCAAAATTTCCCTGCTACCTCACATGACCACCACATATGATAGTAAGAACATAAGAAGAGCCCTGCTGGATCAGGTCAAAGGTCCATCTAGTCCAGCTTCCTGTATCTCACAGGTGGCCCCCCAGGTGCCTAAGGGAGCTCAGTATACAGCAAAATGCTTGCATCCTGTTGCCACTCCCTTGCACCTGGTATTTTGAAGTAGCCTACTATTAATGGAAGGAAGTTGCACCACCCATCATGGCCTATAGCCCATGATGGACTTTTCCTCCACAAATCTGTCCAGTCCAGAGGCGAACGGAGCCCCACGTGCACCCATGGCAGGGCGATGAAACCGCGCCCCCAGCACATCGCCCCGCCCCCATGCATTGCCCAGCCATGCCTCCCTCATGACACCCTTCCTCCATACCTGGTTTGACGTGTTGCAACAGGAGCCTCCTCGTTCTCCTTGCCTAGTGAGGAGGGGGCTCCGCTCGGAGGGGTGGGGTCACCATGCAGCCACCTTCGCAGAGCTGGGCGCTGATGCTCCTGCTGGGGCTCTGACCTAAATTTCCATCCTGGATTATAACATTTGTTGGGATGTGATTTTGAACACTGGTGTAAATTTGCAAGCTGAAATGAGTTAGCAACTAAGCTTTTAGGCGGGAACCTGATCATGTGATATGTACAGGTAAATGTTGCAATTCTGTACGGGCTTTAACTGGACTGTGTGTCAGTTAGTCTGTGTTAGTGTGTTAGGAGCTGTCTTTGGAGTGAGATGTGTGGAGAGAGGGAGAGAGAGCTTGATATGATTTCTGAAAGCTGTTCTATGTAAATATGTTCTATAATACAAAGTTATATTTAGAACAAGTCTCCGCATCTTTATTTGGACGAACCTAAAGGTCACTCAACATGTCCACCCCTAAGTTGCACCACCCATCATGGCCTGTAGCCCATGATGGACTTTTCCTCCACAAATCTGTCCAGTCCAGAGGCAAACGGAGCCCCACATGCGCCCATGGCAGGGCGATGAAACCGCGCCCCCAGCACATCGCCCCGCCCCCATGCATTGCCCAGCCATGCCTCCCTCATGACACCTTTCCTCCACCCCTGGTTCGACGTGTTGCAACAGGAGCCTCCTCGTTCTCCTTGCCTAGTGAGGAGGGGGCTCCGCTCGGAGGGGTGGGGTCGCCATGTAGCCGCCTTCGCAGAGCTGGGCGCTGATGCTCCTGCTGGGGCTCTGACCTAAACATTGATTTTAGCAAAAGTAAAAGTAAAACAACCAGCTCCTCCACACTGCTCTGTTTGCCGTTTGGCTGCAGCTTTCACTTTGATCTCTCCTTTGAGCTGGATGGTATGCGCCTGCCCTGACAGGCTATCTGTCTTGCTCAACTGAATTCCCTTCTCGCACGCTCGCTCCCTCTCTGCAAAATGAGGGGCTTGGTACGTACCTGCTAGTGGCTTTTCATTGAGAAATAGTGCATCGCAAACTGCAGAAGGAGCTGGGTGGGGAAGCAGATGGAGGGGGGCACAGGAACGGCGCGGAGCGAGGCAGTGAATTAGCGGGAGGTAGTGAGAAAGGGAGACAGGGAAGGTGGGAAAGCAGGGCTGAGTGACACAACATGATGGAAGGAAGGAGAAAGGGGCAAATGGAGGGGAGGGGAGTGGCGAAAGGCAGCGAGGAGGAGGAGGCAGATGGCTCGGGAGCAACAGAGCGAGGCAGGCCCTGCCGGAGGAGTGAGAAGCAGCAGCGGACAGGAATCAGGAGAAGCCGCGTTCCTCCTAACTTGGCAAGCGGGGGACGACTTTCCTCGGCACAGCCGAGGAGCCACCCGCAGCGGAGCTCGCCCGACGGTTGCATCATCTGGCCTGCTGCGCGGCACCCGCCCTACATCCACGGCCAAAGGGGGCGGGGTGGCCCAGCCCAGGGAGCGCCAGGAAGTTTGCAAAAGCGCCGCTGGGCCCGCCATGCGCGTGCCTACCTCCATAGCCTCGTCCTCATGTTGAGCAGTTGCGGGGGGCGCCATGTTGTGGGAGAGGAGCGCCATGCCAACGGCGCCCCCCTGCAAGATGATGCCCATGGCTCATGCCACCCCCTGCACCCCATTAGATATGCCCCCGTCCCCTTTTAAAGGCATCTAGGCCAGATGCCATCACCACCTCCTGTGGCAAGGAGTTCCATAGGTTAATTACCCATTGGGTAAAAAAGTATTTCCTTTTATCTGTTTTAACTCTCCTAACACTCAATTTCAGTGGATGCCCCCCTCTACTTTTTTACATTTCCAACAGTCCTTAGAAGTGCTTGCATAATTTTGGCTATTTTTTCTGGGGACAAGTGCCATCTATAGAACATTTTATATTCATTCTCTAAACACATTTGATTTTGTTATCTTGATGTTTGTCTTCCATAGTTGTTGCCAATCATCTATGCGTATATTATATCCAATATTTCTAGCCCATCATCATCGTGTCTTTAACTGTCTTATCTTCCATTTTTATTTGCAAAAGAAATCCATACATTTTTAATAAATTTCTTGTTTGACTGTAGAAGGAGTTTATCAAATTCAATTTGTTCATTATAAAAACCTGTTATGCCTAGAAACTGCCTTGAAAAACCTGACATTGACTAATATTCAGGGGACTTATATTCAGGGGAATACGGTAAATGCCTTCATTCACAAGATGGGTGGAGCAAGGCCTACGCTGTTTTCTAAGTGCTCCTGCCTGTCATGTGGTTTCCTGCCAGCCACTAAGCAGCAGAGCCTTCTGAGCATGCTCAGAAGCAGCTCAGTGTTTACTTGCAGGTAGGTGGCCGTGCCATGGTGCGTTGGAAAGGGCAGGCCAAGAGGAATGTAACACTGCCAGAATCGCCCCAATCTAATGAACGTAGGCCCCAAAAAACACTTGAGAAGGAAGCCCCTCCTTCTAAGCTGAGAACTATTGAGCCTTATGGAAAGCGAAATGGAGCTACATGTTTGCATTTACTTGTGAGTAAGCAAGTGTTATTTGTGTCACTGCAACATGTGAGTTGAATTCAGCAGGGCTCTGCAACCTCAAGGTGTGGGGATTGTGCGCAATTTTGTTCCAGATGGCTGTGATGCTGAGATACTGTGCAAACTATGTGGGGGTGGGGGTGGGGGTGGGAAAAAAGGGCTCTTTTTTATTACTCCTGAGTATGCCTAATAAGTCCTAAAGCATTTTAATGGTTAGCTTATATGTCAGTGTATCTGCTCTCAAACAAGTTTGATGGGACCATGCAAGCTACTGCTTTCAGCTTTTCCTCCTTTTTTTGCAGCCTTTTTTGCCTCTTCCTTGCAAGAACATAACAAATCAAATTAGGGGGAAAGGATCATCTCTGCAGAAGCCAACCCAAGCAGGTAAACTGCGTTAGGCAGAGTGACATACATTCTTTTAATGGTTGATCCAGGCAGATATTCTTAGGGTTACCAGATATAAACTGGGACAGAGTGCCTATACCTTTTAACCATTGTATAGAAGAGGGAATTTAGGCAGGTGTAGTTTTTGAAATCTTTCCATGATGAGCTCTACCTGCCAAATTCCTTCTTCTATACAGTGGTTAAAGGTATAGGCACTCTGTCCCAGTTGGTATCTGGTAACTCTTTGCTTAATAAGTTCTAGCCTTGAACAGTTTTGTGTGCCTTGTTTCATTATTCCAGCATGCCTTGCCCTTATGACATCACTTCTGTTTAATGACATCCCTTCTGGTGGGTCCCTATAGGCTGTCATTTTCAAAAGTGGGTCCCAGTGCTAAAAGGTTTGGGAACAACTGGTTTGATAGTTGCTTGCTATTGTTTTGTTTTCCCCTGCACTTTAATAAATAGGTAGATTGTACAGTTCTTAGGTAACAATCACTGGTAGATCATTTGTCAGAATCTGGTGTTGGATAAAATCAGACAAAATTATCTAATTATAAGAATTGCAGATACCCCTAAGTTTTACACTCGACTTATCCACCGGGCATGGCAAATTCCATGATTTTTGGTTTAAAACTTGCCCTCGACTTATCCATGATGTCAACTTATACACAATTATATACGGTAATAAGGCAGAGCACATTAACAATGGAAAGTCGAAGACAAAGGAGGAGAGAATCTATCGGGATGTAGAAGTCTGCTTTAAGTCTTGGTCTTACTCAGGTCACTGCAATCCATTTGGCCAAGCACAGGCCATAGCCTCTGCAGGCCAGGAGTCTTGACATCCTCATTCACACTTGCTTTCACAAGACGTTTATAAAATGTTGTAAGAGCTGGGGGAATTAAATCTCTCTGAATATCTGTACCTTACAACCCTTGAAATGAAAACATCTAACTGCAGGACTGCAAGTAGAAAAAAAGGTTTTTCTTATCTCTGTACTTCCTCTTTTATCTGAAACTCTCAGTGCTTATATGCTGCATAAGAAAATGATATAATGTGAAATTGCTGGGGGCAGACTTCCTCTTTCGTTGTCTCCATGCAACTGCTTGTAACAACAATATTTGAGATCAGTCTCTGAACCAATATGATTGGTTAGGAATTTCTTCCACATGGGAAAAATCATAACCTACAATAATCTCTTAAATGCTGTATCTGATGCTACTAACAATGCCAGGTACTAAAGAATTCTGCGCAAGTGCAAGACAGAAGGCAACAATGTTTGTAATAGCTTATACAAATGGTCAGGATTTCAAAACAGGTTATACTTTTAATTTACTAGAGGCTGAAAGCAATGTAGAGATGAGAGAAGTTTTCAACATCTGACAGCCTGTTCTATGCAGAATGTGAAAGGGCCAAATATTCAAGATGAACCTGGAAAGAATTCCAGGTTAATTCTATACTGAATCTAAAATAACACAGTACTGAACATACTAATGGCAGCATTAAAGTACATTTGTTTTGTCATACCACAGGCACAACAAAACTGTATTTTAGATTTCTGTCCATTTTCTGTTCCTATATAAATATTTAATATTTTAATAGGATTACAACCTACATTCACTTATTCAAGCAAGTCCATTAAATGCCTGGTAAATCTTCACAGAGAAGTAAGTAGTACCTCATGGCCTGCATGTAGTCCAGTATAAATTCTGTTTTTAATTGAAAGCAGTTAGCAAGTATTTGTGGATCTCAAAATATGCTGCATCTGCTTTTTGCTGAAATGCATTTTCCAAATCTGTGAACATTTCAGCAGCTATGGCAAGAATAATCAGAAGTCACAAAAATTGCTTTAATATTCTTTAATATTTTCTTTAATATTGTTTCTTAAATTCAAACACACAAATTTGATGGGAGGTATGGATACTAATGTATCTACAGAGGACTTAAATGTAGGTTTTCAAAGCTAAATGCCCTATACATCTTTAAATAAAATGGTCTGATTGTATGCAGTAACTACTTCATATTCTTCAATTGTCTGAATAAATATTTTTGTAATACATTTGAAACTGTCACAGTGTTACATATAACCACATAAAAAACAAAATAAAAAAGATTGAGCCAATTTAAATACATATGTAAATTATCAGCCTGCTCTAGAATAAATGGAAGTGAATCTTGCACTAAATAGCTGAATGAATGCTATATTGAAATGTATTCTGTGGCAAAATACATTAGGAAATTTTGTGAAAAGGGTAATTGTTTTATTTTGGCATAACAGACCTAGTAAAGTATACCTTTACCTACAGAGACAGAATTTCTTTTTATTAAAAACCTGGGAAATGGCTTACAAGGAAGGGAGAGGGGTTAAGTTTGTGTTTTATGTTTTAGTTTTTTTCTAATACAACAGTGTCACAAAAATCAACAATATGAAAAACACGAGTAAAGCTTAATCTATCTTTAGCCTTGTGAGAGGAAAAAGCTGTTTGAAAATATTTAACTGATCTCTTTTTGAAACTGCTAAAATGAGTGAAGCTATGGCTGGCAAATCTATAACCAATTGGTATTTAGACTTGCTAAATTTACTGCATAATCATGGCTTCACAAATATGTAAATATATGTCCAGATCCAACAAGGTAGATCCATGTGTACAGCTGACACCATGCATATGGAGATGTGCATGGAGATGTGATTTAATACAGTAGATGCATCTGACAAGGAAAGGAACACACATCTCCATCTGGGTCGGCAGTTGAAGGCCAGAAAGCATGACTAGGAATGGAATAACAGCCCACAGTTAATGATTTAGCAAAAATGTAAAGTCAAAAATACGTTTAAAAATCAAACATTGCAGCAACAAAAAAATACACTATGGGAGCAGCTTTACCTTTCAAGGAATATCTGTTTTCTTGTACAAAACTGAGTGCTCAAGGTTACTATAGAAAATCCACAATACTTTTCTATTATGACCTTTTTTGTTCTGCAAATCATTGTCTGAAATGTACAATATTGTCCAAAATCCAACCATGGGGGGCTTTGTGGGGATTTCAGGCGCATGCGTTCAGCATAATTTTGCAGGCTACATGGTATCTGTGAAGACTCTTTGATGAAGCTCTGTCAGTTTGCATGACAGGTTTGGGGAAGTGTGGACTGTATTAAGGAAGTATAGTCCCTGTGGGAGGGGGAGTGATGCTTGTTTGCCAAACACGTTTTTGGGAGAATTGGGGCTCTGCTTCCTGGTTTTGTGTCAAATCTAAAAGTGTGGGCTGTATTCATGTAAGCGGCCCAAATAGAACATGAACTTGTTTATGTAGAGGTGGATGGCCATGTTCCTTTTGCATTTTGACTCTTGCCATCACTGGCAATTGTATACAACCCAGTTCAATGTACCAAGTGACAGCTGCAAAATTTAGCATCCATGCTGGTTGCAGATGCCATTCTGACCCCAACTATAGAAGCAGAAAGAAATAAAAATTTTAATTAAAAAAACCTGTTTGGGCTGTACACTGAAAATGCTATTTATCAGATTACATTTTTGACATGTACTGGCAGATCATTGTGTAAGGCGCGTGAGCTCTCTCTGCATTGTTTAGTTCAAAGGAAACAGACCACTCCGGTTCTTAGCAAGAGTCCAAGCAGTTTATTCAGCATGTACCTCACTGGGCACAGATGTGGGGCTGATGCCCAAATCACGGCAGTGCAATTCTATCTAGGGTTCCACCTATTTTTATAGGTTCCACCCCGGAACTATACATTATTGATTATACAAATGTTTTAGCATTTGGCATTTGGCTGAGTACATGTGACTAACATGTGACTAACAGATTATTTTATTATTATATTTTTGCACAAGGTTATAACAGTGGAAACAACATTTTAGCAATTTGAAAAACATTTGATTACATAAGTTCTAGCATCAGCATTGTACTAGACTGTGTTTTTGTTCTGTTAGTAGGACCTTGTTGAGCTATGTCTGCAGTTAGCTACTATCTTTGGTTACTTTTTAGGAACAGCTTGACCTGGAGCCAGCGCGGTGCCTGATCTTTAGTGTTTTAGCTTTTGCTTGGCTAAGGTTTTTGAGTTGCTGCTGTTTCAGAAGCAAATACACAATGCACATTGATTCTAATTTATTGATTATACTTTTATATAAGAATGCATATATAAGTACAGGACTACAAGTGTACCACAAGTAATATGTCCATTTGCATCACTACAGACACTGAGCTTGTATCAGACCATGCCCTAAAGAACAGAGTCACTCTCTTCTTTAAGGGCATATTAGAGCACAATCCTGTATGTTTACTCAGAAGTCTCACTATGTTCCTCAGGGCTTACCTCCAGATAAGTGTGTATAGGATTGCAGTATTAGCCCTAATTAGCTTAACATGTCCATTTGAAAATACAGTAAAAAATATATAGTCAATCCTCTTGACAGGCAACCTCATTATCTATGACCTTGCTTATCTGCAAAGGGCAGAATTGCTACTTTCCTTGTTATCTGCACCTCTGTCATTATCCACTATGCAGAGACCTTCCAAAAGCTGCACAGACCTTCAGAATGTCACCTGTGACCAACATTGACCCCTTTAAAATGGCTGGCAGAAGCATTCACCGGCCATGTTTATGGGGTCCATGCTGGTTGCAGATGCCATTCTGAAGGTCTATGCAGCATTTGGAGATCTTTTGGCACTTCCTGCTGCACTCTGCTGTCTGAGGGTCTCTGCTTGATACTTCTGATCAGTGGTGGTATTGACCCACAACATGCCAGAACGTGCGTTCTGGTAGCTAGAATTTGGGCTGGCTCCGCCCACTCGCTGATATTGGCTGTTCCCCAGAATCCGGAAGTCTCTCTCTGCTTTCATCATACCCATAGCCCTTTGGCCGACACGGACGACTCCCTGGATGTAGATCTCACTTTTGGTCGGCTCGCTTTCCCGGCCGTCCTCCTCCCGCCTCCACGCATGTGATTGACAGGGAAGGCCCCATAAGGGCGTTCTGGCGACTTTTGGCTCCAATTCGGTTTCCGTCGATCACGCTTCCGGACGGTGGGCTGGGGCAGGCCGGAAGTGGCAGCGGAGCAGAGAAGCGGCAGAGGCAGCAGCATGGAGGTAATAGTAACAGGAGGCGACATGACATCATTATCTTGAAGCCACATGGGTCAACCAATATGGTTGACTCAGATCATAGCCACCAAAGAGGATTGCCGCAAATTCAGGAATAAAAATCTCCCTGCACCTGTGTAAAAATTAATCTCAACGTCTTTAATCATGCCTGCGTGTTCTGCATACGGGTGTGCGAATCGCTGTACGAAAAATGGGATTTAATTTCCACGGAAAGATTCATGTATTCACATTACATTGGTTCAATAAAACTACAGTTCACTGAAACAGTGAGTGCATTATTTTTGAAGCTGTGTAATTTCTTGTTGTTCCTAGCAGTCTTATTCACCATTTTCAGACACCCACTGTTAATGGTCTAGAAGGAAAAAAAAAATTTCCCCCCTCCTTTTTCCCCTTCCCGTTTACACTTTTTTTCCCACCTTCCATTTTCTACTGTAATATTTTTGAAATTCTGAACATTAACAGAATTTGGTTTTTTTGGGGGGGGAGTGTAGAAGTTAAAAAAAAACTCTTTATAGTCTAGAAGTAAAAAAGAATTACTCTCATATTGACAACAACTTATGTTATGAAGAGATTTTAATGAAATTTTCCTATATATTTATCTAATTTTTGCCCACCCTCCCCCTTTTTTTCTTTCCTTCCTGCTCCCACTTTATTTTTCCGCCTTTCATTTTCTACTGTAATATTTATGAAATTCTGAACATTATCAGAATTTTTTTTTATGGGGCATGGCCGTTTTATTTTTGCTTGTGTAGATTTCAAAAAATAAGTCTGTCAAAATAGTGCAATCTGAGTTTAAATAGACAGCAAGTAGCATTTCATCAGGTATGTTCAGTAATATAATTATGAGGAGTTTAACCTTGTAATTGCATATTAAATCATAATAAGGTTACCAATAATGTGTCTACACGATCACATGTTTTTATTTTCGTAAGGTTTTATTTAAGTCCTAAACAGTACGAGCAAAGCAATCTGAAATGCTTGGAATGAGGATTGTTTTGAGTCAACCAACATGGCCGCTAAGCCCGCCCCCTGGCTTCACTTCAGCAGCATTACTTCTTAAGGCATGTCGCCTCCTGTTACTATTACCTCCATGGGCAGCAGCGCAGAGTGAGGTTCTTCAAGATGGTGAGCCCTTCTCAAAGGGGGCGTGGAGGGAAATGAATGAGTCAACAGGAGGGGCTGAAATTCAAGGCGCCTCTTAGAAACTGCAGCCCTCCGCTGGCCACGATCCCAGAAATGTCTACTCAGAAGTAAGCCCCATTGTGTTCTATGTGGCTTACTCCCAGGAAAGTGGGGTTGCAGCCATGGAGTGTCCCGTCCTCAAGGAGGGCTCATCAAATGGTTCAGCACGAGTTTGACTAGTTTTCTTTCAGCACGAGTTTTCTTGACTTAGCTATTTTGCATGAGCGGAGACTTATGTAGCAGCAGTCCCGGTAGCAAGGTGATCGGTTTTGAACAGCTCCTGCAGCGTGGACACTGGGCTGTCTGTGTGCATGCTAATTCTGTGATGATTTGGAAGGTCACCGTAAGATCATGCTTTTATTCAGATCTGCTAAAATACCACTAAGTAGTCAAAAAGCTAGCAAGTTCTCCAGAACTTCTGGGGAACTCAGAAGCTTGCTGATCATTTTAGTCGGTCTTAAACCATCCTATTGTGGCTTTTCTGAGAAAAGACCGCAGCATTTCGTTCCCTCCGCCCCTTGTTCAGGTCCTCTCCATTCCATCTTCGGGAGCGTGAGGATAATGGCAGTGAGTTTGTGATGGGGGGAGTCCAAGGAAGGTGAATGCATACGTGTGTGAGAGAGAACGATGACAATATCCATGTGTGCAAGTGGTCATGTACACGTGAGAGCGCTCCTGTGGTGCGGGCAGAGTTCAGAACAGATGAGTTGGGTTGCCTGTACAACTGGATGTGAGGGAAAGGCGTGCATGCGCTGCCGCTTTAAGAGCCTCAAGTGTGCGCCAGGTCAGACTCCCCCCCCTGCGCCCCCGCTTCCTCTCCTCTCCTCTCCCGCGCTCTCTCTTCCCTTCTGCTCCCTCCTTCTCTCTCGCAGGCGCGCAGAGAAAACACGATCCGAAGGCAGGATGCGCGGGAGGCTGCTCTTGCCAGTGGGAGGGACGCTGGCCCTGGGTGGATTGCCCGCGACCTGGCTTCAGTTGCCTCTGCCTCCATTTTGAATTGTTCTCCGTTCTCTGCTGTGGAGAACTTGATTAATGAAACATCAGAAACCTGATATTCAAAATAGCGCAGAGGTGACAGATGCTGTGGGGTTATAAAAATTGCTGGAGGCTGATTCCACCCACTTTTTATAAACGCCACTAATGGATTTGGGAGCCATTGACTTGGCAGTTCACATTTCAGAATAAACATCTAATCAGTGAGTAGCACCATCAAAATTAAGGGTACTGTTCTAATGTGAAAGTTAAGCATGTGCTTAAAAATTTCCAAAACCAATTAATGGCACTTACAAGAGTTTAACTTTGGCTGGGCAAAGACTAGGCTCAGGGGAGGTTTACTAATGTGCATTCTTGTTTCCAATTTTTCCACAAAAAAGCCAGGAAAGCTTTTCTAAAGTAAGTAGTAAGGCTGCCATCTTATGCACCTGTTCCTAGGAATAAGCCTTATTGAACACAATGAGATTTACTTCTGAGAAGACATGAATAGGATTGCCTCCAAGTCTCTTATTAACCCATTTGCTCCCGTGGGTATTTTTGCACAATAGTCTTTTGCCTTTTGAAACATGTACAGCCACCGCCCTTCTCAGGGCAATTATGTTTTTGGAACCTTGTCAAGTGTTCCCATATACCTGAACTGAAATTGGTGGTTTTGCCCGCCAATGGTACTGAAAGTTTAATGTGTACTGTGCAAAAATGGCGCGCTATCCATGGTGCTGTGTATCAATGGTGCTGTGTATCACTGAGCACTCAGCTTGCTTACTTCAGGAATTTCCAGAAGGGGGAGCTAGAGTACAAATCCTGAAGTAAGAAGTTCATTCTTGCAGAACTGAATATCTGGCATACCTTTGAATGGCTGTAATTTGCCTAATGAGGTCTTTTTGCAGGGTTCTGCTGTTTTGCACCCCCCTAAGGAGCTGGAGACATAAGTCTTATGCACTTTCTTTGACCCTTCTCTCTAAACATGTTTAGAGAGAAAAAAACCCTATTTTTTTCATAGAGTTGGGTTCTGCAGCTTGCAGCTTATAGCTACTGATATAAGGTGAACCTTTCACCCCAGCCCTAGAACAAGCTGTGGAGAAAAAAAAAATATCTTTCTCATTGATTTGTCTTATCTAGCAAGAGGCAAGAAATAACCTTTCAAGAACCCTTTAGTTGCTGGAAGGATGATTCCTATGTGAAACAAAGCAAAATCATCAATCCCAGCTCACTATGAAATGTGTCCAGGTGCTGATTTGGAGGAATATTCTGTGTTCTTGCACTACTGACAAGACTGATTGTACCACACTGTATAACTAATATAATTTACTAGTATGTTCTTGTGTCACTGTGGGTCATTTTAGCTTTTCTGTAGCCTAAGGAACTGAGAGGCCTCCATGCTGCAATGAACCAACTAAGTGCTGCTAAGTTCAGTTTTTCAGTGCTGAGGCAGCCACAATGAAACCCCAAGGTAAGAGAATATTTGTACCCTTACCTTGAGGAGACCTCTGTGACTGTCCTCACACTGCAGGATGCAGCACTGGTAACAGCTGGATCACCACTGGAAAGTTGGATAGGATTGGGCCCTAGGTACTCATGCCAGTGCCTGCATCCTGTGAACCTGGGTCATGGGTGCACAGAAGCACCACCATGTTTTTTTTTTCCCCTCAGCCAGTAGGTAAATGGTAAAGCTTGTATACATTACATATGCTAGTATTTCCCTGCAGTGGGGAAGGGAGCCCTGAGTGCATGGCACAGTACTATGGCACAGTAAAGTTTGCTGCCATAGTGCCAAAACAGGATGACCCTCACAGCATGAATCAGCTTTGTGAGAAAAGTAATTTGTAATTTGTAAAAAATAAAAGTAATTTCTTTGGGTGAGTGGAGATGCACACACAGACACACAGATCTGCTTGTGCTCAGAGAAACCAGGTGAGCTGTGTGTATTTCTGTGTATAGACTGTGTGTATTTCTGTACCTTGAGAAGGCAAAAACAACCTATTTTTTGTTTGTTTATAACACTGAGTGAGAATAGGTGAGAATGAGTCACCTATTTTCTAAATGGCTTGGTGTAAATCTCAGTGATTACAATGAATGGTCCCTGTAAATGCAGATTTTTCTAATCACTTGCCAATTGCCAGCGATTTGAAAATGAATAGAACAGCTAGGATTTTTTCAGAAAAGCATTTTGCAGGTTTCTGGCCCTATTGTCAACTAGCTAATGTCATCCAACAAGCCTGTCTTCAGAATAAATCATGTGAGATCCTTATGTATAAAAACACATTGTCCACATGCAATAATTTATTCACAGTCTCTGAAGACATCAGAACATTAGAACACATAACAGGACAATTAGGAGATATGTGTCTCCTCTATGTTTTCACCTAACTTGTCCCCCAAAGTAAAAAGATAGCTTTAGCCTCAACAAAGAAACCCTACAAAGTTAGCCCATAGTTTGAATGGAAGTATGCGCGTTTCCTACCATTGGCGGATTTGCCCGCCAATTATTTAAAAAATTATTACAGGTGCTAATTGTACCTGAAAGCTTTAAAGTTGACTCAGTGAGAAAAGTTAGCCCCTGCCCTAACACAGGACGCTAAAGTGGAAACTTTCATTTCAGATTGGGGGGGGGCAATCAGATTCAGAAACGGCACCCCATAAAACAAAAACACCCAAAATTCTGCCCCTGTTTCTTACATGATGACATGGGTGGACAGTCAAAACAACTGTACCTCTAAAGAGGTCTATCCTTACACTGTTTACAGTGCAAGTTTCAGGTAATTTGGTGGAGCCACTTTTTGAAAATCTCTAAAACATTAATTGGAATTAATTGGCGGGCAAATTCACCGATGGTAGAGAACGGGTGTTTTCTGATGATCAGATCACATGTTAATATTAAATGTTTTAATGTGAATTTTCTCCTTATCTGCATCATAACATAAGCAACCAGTCCCTAAAACACATACACAACCTGCTCTGTCTGTGTTGGCTTCCCCAGGCAGCCATGGACAATCAACTGTTTAATGCCTTGTTTGGATTCCCCCCCTCAAAGTATTGTGCTGCATTGTACATTTATTGTGGAGCTTGTAATCCACCTTGGGCTTTTGCTTTTGAAATTTTTTTTCAAATAAAATGATGACACTTCCTGCTTGATGACATCACTTCTGGCTGTGACGTCACTTCCGGTGGGCGGATCCCAACACAAGTGCCAATCAAAAGTGAGTCCCGGTCATAGTACCTGTTGCTAAATCATTTAGATCCCACTACTGCTTCTGATGGAAGATAAGGTACTCTTTGCCCCTAATCCCATTGATCCCATAGGATCAATGGTTTGTTATCTGCGAATTAGCTATCCACAAGGATTTAGTTATTAAGGAACTAAAGAATGAAGTTGCTGACCTCTTAACCAGAGTATGCAACTTGTCCCTTCAAACGGCCACGGTGCCAGAGGATTGGAGGATAGCCAATGTCACGCCAATCTTTAAAAAAGGGAGAAGGGGGGACCCTGGAAACTACAGGCCTGTCAGCCTAACGTCTGTTCCGGGTAAGATGGTGGAAAGCCTCATCAAAGATAAAATCCTAAAACACGTAGAGGAACAAGTACTGCTAAAAGAAAGTCAGCATGGCTTCTGTAAGGGTAAGTCTTGCCTCACGAACCTTTTGGAATTTTTTGAAAAGGTCAACAGGCACGTGGATGTGGGTGATCCTGTGGATATCATATACCTGGATTTTCAGAAGGCGTTTGACACAGTCCCCCACCATAGGCTGCTGAAGAAACTTCACAGTCAGGGAATAAGAGGGCAGGTCCTCTTATGGATTCAGAACTGGTTGAGGGCCAAGAAACAGAGAGTGGGGGTCAATGGGCAATTTTCACAGTGGAGAGAGGTGAAAAGCGGAGTGCCCCAGGGATCTGTCTTGGGGCCGGTGCTTTTTAACTTATTCATAAATGACCTGGAGACAGAGATAAGCAGCGAGGTGGCCAAGTTTGCGGATGACACAAAACTTTTCCGGGTGGTAAAAACCAGAAAGGATTGTGAAGAGCTCCAGAAGAATCTCTCCAAGTTGGGGGAATGGGCAGCCAAATGGCAGATGCGTTTCAACATAGACAAATGTAAAGTGATGCACATTGGGGCAAAAAACCAAAACTTCACCTATAGGCTAATGGGTTCTGAGCTGTCTGTGACAGCTCAGGAGAGAGATCTTGGGATGCTGGTGGACAACTCAAAGGTGTCAACCCAGTGTGCAGCAGCAATTAAGAAGGCCAATTCCATGCTTGGGGTCATTAAAAAAGGGGTTGAGAATAAAACAGCCAATATTATCATGCCATTGTACAAATCGATGGTAAGGCCGCACCTGGAATATTGTGTCCAGTTCTGGTCACCGCATCTCAAAAAGGACATAGTGGAGCTGGAAAAGGTGCAGAAGAGAGCAACAAAAATGATTATGGGGCTGGGGCACCTCCCTTATGAAGAAAGACTGCAGCGTTTGGGGCTCTTCAGCCTAGAAAAAAGGTGCCCGAGGGGGGACATGATTGAGACATACAAAATTATGCACGGAAGGGATAGAGTCGATAGAGGGATGTTCTTTTCCCTCTCTCAGAACACCAGAACCAGGGGACATCCGCTAAAACTGAGGGTTGGGAGAGTTAAAACAGATAAAAGGAAGTACTTTTTTACTCAGCGGGTAGTTAATCTGTGGAACTCCTTGCCACAGGAGGTGGTGATGGCATCTGGTCTTGATGCCTTTAAGAGGGGATTGGACGGATTT
Organism: Lerista edwardsae; assembly: GCA_029204185.1. NCBI lineage: Eukaryota > Metazoa > Chordata > Lepidosauria > Squamata > Scincidae > Lerista > Lerista edwardsae. Next base: position 3,615,364 of record JAJKFI010000006.1, read on the forward strand.
CTGGAGGAATGGTCCATCGTGGGCTATAGGCAATGATGGATTGTGCAACCTCCTTACAAAGGTGGTGGGCTACTGGTACTGGGTGCAAGGGAGTGGCAACAGGATGCAAGCATCTTGTTGTCTCATGCTTCCCTGGGGCACCTGGTGGGCCGCTGTGAGATACAGGAGGCTGGACTAGATGGGCCTTTGGCCTGATCCAGCAGGGCTCTTCTTATGTTATGTTTTAAGGATTTCCAGGAATTTAACCCTAGCAGATAATGAGGATTGACTGTAGTAATGTTCCAACTGTTCTGGAGTGACCCACTGCAATAAACAAATGAAGGTAGGGTCAAAAACTTGGAAATAAAGTCCCACTGGGAACGTGAAACATGGATACACCCAAGTATCTCTTGATATTACTATAGAACAGTGGTTCTCACATTTTTTGCATCAAAACCCACTTCTTCTAATGGCACTCATCTTGGGACCCACTGGAGAGGATGTCATGTCCAGAAGTGACATCAAGCAGGAAGAGCCATAATTGTAATCAAATGACACGCCTGGAATGTAAACTGGCATTCTTGGACTGCAGAAATTGTACAACCAAGTGGGTCCTGACCCATAGTTTCAGAAACACTTCTATAGGAGAAGATTGCACAGTATTTATGACAGCGTCTATGAGCACAAGTTCAAATCTATTATCACACAGTCAACATTTTCATCAACATTTTCAAAAGGCTCTTCATAGACATTTTAATATTTTATGTCAGCGTTCTCAAACTGTGGGTTGTGACCCAATTTCTGGTGGGTCCCATAGTGCTTCCAGTGAAAATACAGTTGATGCAAAGATCAGATAGCTGTCTCAAGCCTTGAAGCTATTCAAAAATCAGATAGCTGCCCTGCAAAGAGTTGAGCTCCTGCAGTTTGCAAGGTGTAAATATATGGAGATAAATGTTTGAGTGTCTTTTTTCTTGTATGTCCCCCACCCCCAAGTCTGTCAATGACAGGGAGTGGGAGCCGATGAAGGCACATAACCTGAGTGTGTACTTTGAGACTATTCATTAGGGCTGCCTCAATACAATAGATCTAAGTTTTTTCAGTTTTTTTGCAAATAAATGCATAAACTATTACTTGTAAATAGGTGATTTAGAAAGCAATATTTGTATTTAAAAGGTCTCGTAAAGCTAGGTTGGTCCTGATAGTCATTTCAAAACATTGATCCCAGTGCTAAAAAGTTTGAGAACCACTATACTGTATTATTAAAATGCTTACAAAAGAGAGACTACTTTAAACAGACAACAAACCTGCTCACACAGTAGCCCCTCCTGGCATGTCTCATAAAGGAAGTCAAAACGCCATTCCTGTGCTTGCACATGTCTTTCCCTGAAACCTCCGCCACACAAGAAATACAGTACGTTTTGTTTCTTTAAATGCAAGATGTCCCTGAACCTGCCTGAAAGTAACGTTCAGATAATGGTGTTAATCGGATTTTGGGACCCAAAGCCCAATTTCCCCAACAATTACCAGGCAGAGGCTTGATGCTCAGTTCAGGAAGATTTATTCATGTCTGCAGGCATGGAGAGAAAAGGCAAAGCAAGAAGCAACCCTTTCTCTGAAGAACTCAGGAAGTTACAGCACAATTTTATACATTCTGTCCCCGTGACCTGATTGGTCAATGCTACGGAGCGCACAATCTAATAGCAAATCATAAGCCATCTCCCACCCCTTATTACATATTCATGCCTTAATTCTATTGGTACTATGATAATAAGCCGTTGCTGTGCGGAAACTTTGAATTTTTTACTGCGCATTTCCCTTCTGGTATACGTGCTCTTCTTATCCTTATCAAATGGTGGCTTGTTTCCCCTTTTTCCTGGGTACGTGACCACCCTTTCGTCTAACTGAAAAGGAAAGGGCAGACTCAGCATATGTGTTTTTGCTGATAAGGCAACACCCGTCTGGGCAAGCCGACAGTATGAACTCTGAGTGAACCAAACTTATATTTTCCATTTACAATGGGAACAAAAATATCTTGTATTCAATAAATATGGTGACTCCTGATTTAGAAGTTATGTTCCATGTGCAAACTTGAAACCAATTCCTCACGTCAGTGCCATGCACAAAAGCAGAAGGGAAGGGAATGGGGAGAGTATCGTCTGAACAGGTCCAAGGAATGTAACACTATAAACATAAACCTGCATAGGAATGCAGTATTACTTCATAAAGATGCAAGTGTCTTGTGTCTTGTGCCTCCCGGGGGCACGTGGTGGGCCACTGTGAGATACAAGAAGCTGGACTAGATGGGCCTTTGGCCTGATCCAGCAGGACTCTTCTTCTGTTCTTATAAAAATAAAAAGATTCTTTCTCACTTAGGAGAGAATGTATAAATATACATTTAAAAAAAAACTCAACAAAATAAGTTTCTAAATTGATTACAGCAATTCCCCTTGGTAACTGGCATAGAGCCATAATCTGAGTATTAATGAGAAAAGTTAATTTTAAAATCCATCAGACAATCCAATCATCTTTGGGAATTGTAAAAGCCCTC
>JAJKFI010000006.1:3652890-3778398 GCA_029204185.1 Lerista edwardsae
TGATGTTGATTCTTTTAGAGCAGTGGTTCCTAAAATGTGAGTCCATGGCCTGAGAATGGGCCATTTTTGGTGGGTTGTGAAACTGACAAGGCAGATTAGGCAATGTGTATCAAACCACCTGCTACTGGGGGGGGGGGGAATGCTTCCCAATCACCATTTTAACCACAGGGGGCTTGAGCAGCTGGTAAAGTGAAACTTTTATTCAAGTGGGTCCCGATGCTAAAATATTTGGGATCCACTGCTTTAGCGTGGCAACCTTTGCCCCTTTGCAATGCAATGCTGACAAGCCCTTTCCTCTCCCTGATAGTGCACACTTTCAAGCAGGTCAATGTGAAGGAGGATTGTTGGAAATGCAGTCAATCTGGACATGAAAAAGAAGCCTGGAGTTCAGTGCAAGAGAAGAGGGGAGGGACATGTCATAGAAATGCAAGTGAAAGGATAATACTATCATTAATTGATGTATCTACTGTATATATATAAATAAGAACGTATATCTTTATATATAAAGAAGAGCCTGGGTGTGTGTGTATGTATGTATGTATGTATGTATGTCTCGCATAGGCTCCGCAACGCCTGGAGCGATCGGCACGAAACCCGGCACGCATACACCTTGCGGCCTGGCGACAAACACTGCGGGGGTCGGGGGCCCCTAGCACCCCCGGGGGTGGGGGTACACGGGGGTCCCCACGTGAAAACGGTGAAAAACGGCTGAAATCGGCGTCAAATCCACAGTTTCCGGGGTCACCGAGATGAGCAGTGCCGCTCCCGATGCCGTTGGAGTCTGGGTTTGCCCCCCCCCCAATGTGGGGGGCCAGAAGGGATGCGAAACAAAACGTCTACCATGCCCCGCTGTGACGCCTGGACCGATTGGCGCCAAACTCAGCATGCGGAAGCCTAGCGGCCTGGCCACAAACACTGCGGGGGTCGGGGGCCCCTAGCGCCCCGGGGGTGGGGGTACGCGGGGGTCCCAATTTGAAAACGGTCAAAAACGGCCAATATCGGCGTCAAATCCACAGTTTCCGGGGTCGCCGAGATGAGCGGCGACGCTCCCAACGCCATTGGAGTCTGGGTTTGCCCCCCCCTCGACGTGGGGGGGCAAGAAGGGGTGTGAAACAAAATGTCCGCCATGCCCTGCTGGAACGCCTGGACCGATTGGCACCAAATTTGGCATGCGGAAGCCTAGCAGCCTGGCGACAAACACTGCGGGGGATGGGCCCCCCTAGCGCCCTGGGGGTGGGGGTACGTGGGGGTCCCCACATGAAAATGCTCAAAAACGGCTGAAATTGGCATCAAATCAGTAGTTTCCGGGGTCGCCGGGACGAGCGGCGATGCTCCCGACGCCGTCGGAGTACGGGTTCAGCCCCCCCTCGATGTGGGGGCGAGAAGGGGTGCGAAACAAAATGTTCACCATGCCCCACTATGATGCCTGGACTGACTGGCGCCAAACTTGGCATGCTGAAGCCTAGCAGCCTGGCCACAAACACTGCTGGGGCCGGGGGCCCCTAGCACCCCCGGAAACAGGGGTACGCTGGGGTCCCCGCGTGAAGATGGCCGATAACGGCCGAAATCGGAGTCGGGTCCACAGTGTCTGGGGTCGCCGGGACGACCGGCGACGCTCCCGACGCCGTTGGAGTCCGGGTTCGGCCCCCCCTCGACATGGGGGGCAAGAAGGGGTGCGAAACACAATGTCCGCCATGGCCTGGTGGAACGCCTGGACCGATTGGCGCCAAATTCGGCATGCGGAAGCCTAGCGGCCTGGCCACAAGCACTGAGGGGTTTGGGGTCCCCTAGCACCCCCGGGGGCAGGGGTGCGCAGGGGTCCCCGCGTGAAAATGGTCGAAAACGGCTGAAATCGGCATCAAATCCGTAGTTTCCATGGTCGCCGGGACGAGCGGCAACGGTACCAACACCATCAGAGTCCGCGTCTGCCCCCCCCCCTCGGCATGGGGGGTGAGAAGGGGTGTGAAACAAAATGTCCGCCATGCCCTGCTGGAACGCCTGGAGCAACTGGCACCAAACCCGGCACGCGCATGCCTTGTGGCCTGGCAACAAACAGTGCGGCGGTCAGGCCCCCCCTAGCGCCCCCAGGGGTGGAGTGTGCAGGGGCCCCCATATGAAAACAGTTGAAAACAGCCAAAATCAGCATCGAATCCGTAGTTTCCAGGGTCGCTGGGACGAGCGGCAACGCTCCCAACACCCTTGGAGTCCAGGTTTGGCTCCCCCTCAGCATGGGGGGTGAGAAGGGGTGCAAGAAAAACATCGGCCATGCCCTGCTGGAACGCCTGGAGCGACTGGCACCAAACTTGGCACACGCATGCCTTGCGACGTGGCGACAAACACTGCAGGGGTCAGGCCTCCCTAGCATCCCCGGGAATGGGGTGCGCAGGGGGCCCCATATGAAAATGGTCAAAAACGGACGAAATCGGCGTTGAATCTGTAGTTTCCGGGGTTGCCGTGTCGAGCAGCTTCGCTCCCGACATCGTTGGGAGTCCAGGTTTGGCCCCCGTTGGCGTGGGGGGCGAGAGAACATTTTCATAGTGCATTTAGATATCAGTATGACCATATGTAAGCCATCTTCCTATGGACTTGAGCGGGTATCTGTGATTCTTTTATCAAATGATTAACTCAAGTGGGTAGATTTAATTCAGCAAAGGTGAGCACATGCCAGACCGCTGCCCTATGGCTCCCACCCCACATTCTTTCCAGACTAAGTCAGTTGGGCCAAACTAAAAGGGGGAGGCTCTCGATTCTATCAGCTTCTACCTTAGAACGCATACTGGCTTTCATATTTCAGTGTGCATCCATTCAAGGAAATGTTAAATTGAATGCTGCTGGGACTTCATGAATAAACCTACAGCGCAATCCTATGCATGTCTATTATTCAGAAGTAAGCTTTGTTCATGATGCTGACTAAAACACGCAGTTGCTGTAAAACAATTTATTCTTATTTACAAATTCTGGTTAATAGATCATTCATCTTTGTTCATCTACTTTGCCTTGTCCTGATGTCCAAGACTGCACCATTCCCCAGGATCTTAACATCTCACCTATTTAAGCAAAGTTAAAGAAAAGAAGTTGTCATTGCCATTTCTAAGCAACACCTGCAGTTCTATGTCACATGCGTATTTACCTTTGTGTTTCTATTGGTTTATGACAAATGTCACATGACCCCCAAATCACCTGTCCGGAGGGCACCCTTAGTGTGACCTCTTCCAATTTACGTGGAATAAATTCGTTTTGTACTGAACAGTTTGTTTTGTCATGGGCCTCCTGGAAGCCTGGGCACTGGGGATTTCCTCCTCCGCTAACGCCCCTCCTCAGGCCTGTGCTTTTGGAATCACAGTAGGCCAACTTAGGCTGCAATCCTAAGCACACTTTCCTGGGAGTAAGTCCCATTGAACAAAATGGGACTTCATTCTGAGTAGACCTGCATAGGATTGTGCTGTTAATTGCACCTGCAGGGAGCCAAACCACAGTGTAGGCCTGAGCAGCATGGCAGGGTTCAGACTCCCAGCAGAACAGAGACAAGATGAGGCTGTTCTCCAGGACCTCCATGGTTTGGCGAGGGAGTGAGAATGAGCCTGCGCTGTCCTGCATTTCCTTTTTCATTTAAAGCGCCCAAGAGGGGGAAGGATCCTGGAAGTGCTGCAGACTGACTCTTTGGAGCATCGCTATCTGAGGAAATCGTGCGGAAATTATATTAAGGCATTTAATGGTGAAAGTAATACTTGAGGAGACCAGGAAAAGTGCTGGCCTTCTTCATGGGCGAAGTTAGTAAATGCAAAATCTTACAAGGACTACTTGCCTTTTAATACTTTCATGTGTGCTGTTTCTGATGCAGCCTGTTCCTTGGGAAGTTCCTGATCAAGAATCAAATGCCTCTGGTGCACAGTTTGCATTAGGAGCTCTGAAAATAAAATAACCTGAAGACTGGCTACAGTTACTGATTACAGATTTAAAACATTTTTTTAAAAATTACATCCACTTTTTCTAGGCTGTAAAAAAAGCCTTTTTGGTCTGGGGGTGGGGGAAATGTGAGATTTCAGGCTGCTTTTATTGTGTACTTGTATGTTTGCAGCCTTCAAATTTTTAGCCTGTAGTATTTTTTTTTACCTGCTACCACCTAGGGGGATTTTTAAAAGGATTGTTATAACCATTGCTGAAGTACATTTTTAAAATTAAGTTTTAGATTTAAAATGTTACCTGTTTTAAATAAACAGCTGCAGTAAGGCCGGCTGGAGTAAGGCCCTTGCCATGGGCGCCATTTTCCCTAGATACGCCTCTGCTGGTTGGCCACTTCAATCATCATTCTTATTTAAAATCCATATTCACAGTGTCCTGCTTCTCTATGGGGCTGTTTTGGGGTTTTCTTTTTCTTCTAGTGTTTCTTCAAGCCTCTTTCTAACTTGTTTTCTAGTCAGATTTTTACTTTGCTATTTCCCCCCCTTTTGAAAAGGGAAGGTGTTCACACGTGTGCACACACACAGTGTACAGTATAATATATTTTCTTTAAAATTTTGTTCAAGCTTTGTTCATGATGTTGACTAAAACACACAGTTGTTGTAAAACAATTTATTCTTATTTACAAATTCTGGTTAATAGATCATTCATCTTTGTTCATCTACTTTGCCGTGTCCTGATGTCCAAGACTGCACCATTCCACAGGATCTTAACATCTCACCTATTTAAGCAAAGTTAAAGAAAGGAAGTTGTCATTGCCATTTCTAAGCAACACCTGCAGTTCTATGTCACATGCGTATTTCTATTGGTTTATGACAAAAGTCACATGACCCCCAAATCACCTGCCCGGAGGGCACCCTTAGTGTGACCTCTTCCTCGGGCACTCAGCATTTGTCCCAGGGCTACAAAACCTTTTTCTGTTGGTTAAGGGAATCAGGGGGAGTTGTTTGAGGGGTCACGCGACCCCTGAATCAACTGTCCCTGGGGGTGCCCCCAGGGCACCCCTCTCCAGGCACCCTATTTGTCCCAGGGCTACAAAACCTTTTCCCATTGGTCCATGTCACTGGGGTGTGTTGTTTGAGGGGTCACATGATCCCCAAATCCCCATGTTCGCTCCCCTTCCCCGGCACCCTGTTCGTCCCAGGGCTACAAAACTTTTTCCTATTGGTCTATGGCACTGGGGCAAGTTGATTGAGGGGTCACGCAACCCCTGAATCACCTTTCCCTGGGGGCACCCCAGAGCATCCATTTCCCGGCACCCTGTTTTTCCTAGAGCTACAAAACCTTTTCCTATTGGTTAGGGTATCAGGGGAAGATGTTTGAGGAATCACATGACCCCCAAATCCCCATGTCCTGGGGTGCCGCAGCGGTGCCCCCTTCCACAGCACCCCGTTCCTCTCAGACCTGCAAAACCTTTCCCTATTGGTTCAGGGGATCAGGGCAAGTTGTTGGAGGGGTCACACAATCCCCTTCCAGGACCCAGAAACCCTAACTCTTTAAGGCCAGCCAGAGCGAGGAGAATGCTGCGCAGGGCCTGGCCGGGAGCGGACGGGCCGTGGGTGCCATTTTTGGGGGGGCGGGCGCCATGCGAATGGTGCCCCCCTGCAAGATGGCACCCATGGCTTGTGCCACCCCCTGCCACCCCCTAGAAATGCCCCTGCCGACACCCCACGCAAGCTGAGCTTTTTTGCCCGTAGACTCCCGTGGTCCAGCCAACAGAGGAGGGACTCTGGTGACCTGACATGGGCTTCTTCCTCCACAGAAGCTGCAGGGCACAAAAGAGGAAACCAGAGTGGGGACCAGAGTGTCCCCATCCTTTCTCCCTCCCCCTGGGGGGGGAAGGGAAGTCTGCCTCACTCCATGGGTGGCAAACCCACAGAGACACCACAAACCCCTTCTCTGACTTTCCAGGACCCTCACCCCTGTGTAGAACCCCGATGTGCTTTTGTGGAGGCCAGGGTGTATCTTCTGGGCAGGGAAGCCCACCGAATGCTCAGCTGCGGGGAGGACTCAACCCCTCGGACTGCTGCACAGAGCTCTGTCAGAGAGAATAAGGCTGTGTGAACACCCCAAGACATGTGGAAGCACAAGTAATCCCCACATGCCCTTGGCTGCGCTCAGTGCCCACCCATGCTCTTTGGGGAGCTCAGGGTTCTGTCTCTTGCCTCACTAAAGTGGACGAGCCCAGTCGGTAGGTGCTGGGCTTGCCCAGTTGGTGCAAGCAGCTGAGGGCGTCCGCTGGCACTCTGGCCGCTCTGAAGAAGACCTCAAGTGTGTCCAGTGCCTCCCTGTAAGCAAGAAAAGGATTTGCATGAGGGTCATTGTCACAGACCTTGGGCAGCAGGAAAAAATGGCTACTTTCAAGGCCGCTAACCATTCAATTTGCCTTGACAAGCCCACGTCCAAGAGGAAAGAAGAGCAAGAGTTTTGGGGGAGGAGTCAGAGCGCTTCTTTGGCATGTCCTTCATGCCAGGCTCAAATCCCCAGATGACCAACAAACAGGATCACTGTAAGGCCCAGAACGATCTCCTGCCGAGATGACTCACCTCACACACTCATTGTCAGAGCCAGTAGCAGGAGAAGGGTAGCACATTGGCAGCATAGCTCCTCCTTGAAAGGGCTGCAAGGAGGCCCCTCAATGCCTGGATGGAACATGTTTGGGGAAAAAGGAGTCAGCCGCAGACTCTTCATGCTTCTTCAACTTGTGCAAAGGTAGCTACACACGCATTGGGGCTGGTGTGTGTGCATTAATGCAAGGGCCCCTCTGCTTGTGTGAGAACGGCTGGGACTGAGCTGTCCTCCAGCACCTTTGACTGACTTGCTCCAACATTGGAGCAGTTTTCTGACTGAGGGGATGAAAAGCTCAAATGGCACCACCACCTGGGAAGTAGATTTAAAGGGGAATCTGACCACACGAAAAGGCACACCAATGTTGTGCTTTGAGAACATGGAGGAGCAGATGTCCATTGATCTCTCACACCTTTGAGAATGCCCATCATAGGTTTGGGCAAAACATATCTGTGCGAGAGTTTAATGGACAGTGGTCTCAAAACCTGGAAAATTTAAATGGGAATTTTCAAGTTAGCCTGTTTCATATTTCTTGCTTACTAGAATGGCCTCCTCATGGAAGTTTTCCTCCACTGTTTCAATGAGGAACCAGATGGGGAAGGATGCCCTTCTACTGCCATATATGGCTGTCCAGTGAGTCTCGCATGTGCCGTGAATTGAGAGCCAGAAGAATCAGTCAGGTCTCTTCCCGCATGAATTGAACCAATTTTTCTTTCGCATCAGAGAGGCATTGGCTCATGCTTAATTAGACGTCGATTGAGGTTGGTGGAGCTGCCAAGGCCAATATTATGTTTTCTTGGGAGCCAGATGTCGTTTGGGGGCTCCAATGGCTTTTCTGGTAGTGGCTATTGACTCCTCCTCCCTCCAGTATCCACTAAATTTTCTCTAAATTTGTCTTTAAATAATATTTAGCATACAATCATGCCATGCTGCTGTTTTGATGATTACTACATAATAGCTTTGCTTGGCCAGGCCAAAGCCCATCTAAGTTCAGCTTCCTGTATCTCACAGTGGTCCATCAGAAGCCTCCGGGAGCACACCAACAACAGGATGCCTGTCTCCTCTTTCCACTCGCTTGTACCTGGCATTCAGGTTGTATACAATCATTATGACTTACAATTTGTGATGGATTTTTCTTTCATAAATCTGTCCAATCTCCTTTTTCAGTTCAGAAACCTTTATTGGTGTATATAACACACAAGACAAGAAAAGTGATAAGGAATAATCAAAGTTTATTCACAGCCAAGTTTCCTTCTACGCAACTCTATTGCCTGCTGCAAGACTCCCACCACTGGTTCAACATTCCCCACTAAGAAGTGACTTAACTTATAGAGATGTTAGCAGAATCAGGCAACCCCTCCCCCCAATTAGTTTTCATTGAGGGTCCAGATGCAAAGGGAGCTGTAAACAGACCTGATCTGTGTGTTTGTCTGGGACGCTCTGACATGTGTTACGTAATTGTGAGTAATATATTAATTAAGTGAAAGTCTGCTTTGAGAGTGAGGAAAAATAGACTTGTGCACTGTTATGCTGTTGGTTTTGATTAATTAATGTTATAATTTGTAGGTTATTGGCTCTATGCATGTGTTTTTTATTACTGTTTTTTTTTCAAAAGTCACATACAAGTTATATATACCTGGCCTTATGATGGTTAGTTGCCCTTGGGGGTCAAACAGCAGGGCCAAGAAGATCCGGCCCCTTTGGGGGTAAGAAGATGTTGTGACGCAGAGCTGTTGATGTGCCCTTTGGCCTCTTTGGGAATCTGGTTTCTTGTCTTGTGCCCAAATTCTAGGGGCGGAGCGTAATGGCCAGCCCTAAAAATCATCTGGGGGTCTCGGAGTCCTTGTGGGGCTTTTCCCAGGGAAAACAACCAGGAGAATTTGGATACAGACCGAGAGCCCCAGCTGTTGCAAATCTTCCTGTGCAAAACAGCTAATTATTTGGCTGGAGGTTGTGTTGCCTGGGGCAGGGGTTTCCCATCCATACTTGTGCCTGGCGACACCTCTGGGGTTCAGAGCAGTGTTGTCAGCCAGCCGGTTCGCGCCGGTTCCCGCGAACCTGTTTCTGGCTGAGCTGGCCCCACCCACTGGAAGCTGGCCCACCCGGCAGCTGGCCCCCCACTTGAAGCAGGCAAGCAAGCAGTGTGGTGGTGGCGGCGGCGGCGGCAGCAGCAGAGTGAGAGAGACCCTGCAGGACTAAGGCAGCAAGAGTGAAGGTAGGCTGCCTGGGGGGGCGGTCTTTTTTTGATCACCAGTCCCCCTGCTCCTTGCCGGCACCAGCCTTGAAATTCACTCCCCGCACCAGGCACGCGACCACGTGGGCGCCCAGTCTAGCGCTGGGCCGCCGGCAAACTCCTTCCCGGCCCGACCCAGCGCTGGATCAGGCCCCATGTAGGCGCCCGATTGAGCACCGGGCCTGCGGAGCTTTACAGCAACATTTGGATGCTTGCCTGACTACCAGCTCTTATCCCGCTCCAGTCTCAAATACGGGCCCTGCAAACCCGTCCATCGTCGTCACCACCCTCCGCTTCTTCCCTCGCACACACTCACAATCTGATAAGAGGCGGTAGCTGCACGCAGGCGCCTGGGGAGGGAAGCTATAAAAGCGGCACTCGGGAGAACGGGTGGCAGGTCAGTTGTTTCTCCTCACGCGGGGGTTTGGGGTGCGAAAAGACAACCCCCACCTTCACCAGGGTGAGTCTCTTGACTGCCCCTCTAGTTTCTTCCTTGAAGGGAGAAAGTCCGTGGAAGCCCTTTATTACTTCCAAATATTTTCATTAAAAACGATCTTTTCTTTATGGCAGGAAGAAAAGCTCATCAAAAAAAGTCCAAAGGGGTTGGGGGTAAAGAAGCGCACAAAATGGCAGAGGGCTCTGGCTTCGGGCTCTGCAAGCTCTGCAGAGCACAGGGTGACTTTCACTTTGGCCGGCAAAACGCGCCCCAGACTGCTCTGTGCCTGCAGTTTAGAGCACGTGGCGGCAGCCAGGGGAGCAGCAGAGCGCTGGCACGTTGGACCAGAGCCGCGAAGAAAGCAGATCAGCAGTGAAGAGGCAAGGCAGGGAAAGCACGCTTCTCCCCCCCCCCCCATTGTGGGGATAATCAGCTGTTAATTTTTTAAAGCAGCAACAACCTCATTCTCACTGTCTTTCTGTCCCCCCCCCATCTCCATGCAGGAGCGTCTTTTTTTTAAAAGCTGCAACAACCTCATTCTCACTGTCTTTCTGTCGTCCCCCAGCCCCGATCTCCATGAAGGAGCATGTTTTTTAAAGCAGCAACAACCTCATTCTCACTTTCTTTCTGCCCCCCCCCAATCTCCATGCAGGAATGTCTTTTTTTTAAAAGCAGCAACAACCTCATTCTCACTTTCTTTCTGTCCCCCCCCCAATCTCCATGCAGGAGTGTTTTTTTTAAATAAAAAAAACAGCAACAACCTCATTTTTTGAAAGCAGCAACAACCACTTCTGGCTATGTCCACTTCCGGTGGGTGGATCCCAACACAAGTGCCAATCAAAAGTGAGTTCCTGCACCTTTTTTTTTTTTTTTACAAAAAAAGCACTGCTTGGAAGTAAATGTGGCTTACTCCCAGGTAAGTGGATAGGATTGAAGCCTGTGTGTCTACTCCATAAAAGGCACTCTGCAGATACTCCAGTGCCTGGGACACTTTTGCACACCATCGCACTGGTTGCTCTGGGAGAGGAAAAAACAGTATTTTTCCAAAAAGGCAGACACAAGAGATGGAGGACTGGAGGTATGCCAGTAATTTGCAATATAGATACTTCATCCCTAAAAAGGCATTCATGAGTAGCATCACTGGCTTCAGCTTGCTGGAAAAAATGTCTGGAGGTGAACTCAAATTTAGTAGTATTTATTAAGCAAGTGTGGTTAGGGAGACCTGGGTTTTGTATACTGAGTCATCATAGAACTTGCTAGATAGTCTTGCACACTCTCAGTACTACTGTGCAAGGTTGCCGTGGAGATGAAGAGGGATGGATATAAATGATCCTGAGCTCCTTGGAGGAAAGATCAGATTAAAAACTTAATTGTATTTTACTTAGTTGGTAAGAGCCTAACCAGAAGCTCTGCTTTAATAGGAACATAAGTGTTTAATTCTCTTTGAGAACAATAAAATAGTGTTTTATGGGAACCTGAGAATATTTCTAAGTCAATAATAGATTGCGCTGACCTCTTGGCTGGAGAGAGGGCATGACTGGGTGGGATGAAGCAGAGCCAGAGGCTAGATCCCAAACTCCAGTCCTAGGCTGGACATGCTCCCAGCAGTTTTGCAGAGGCACACCAGAAGAGTTATACTGGCATAGCCCTGAGAAGCCCCATTGGGTACCATGTGGCAGCTAACACATAGGTAAGTGTGTCCCCTTTCCATCCTCTCGCTGAGCCTCTCCCCCAGGATAGTTGTTGTCATCAGTGTTCCATGATTACAATCATTTGTTCCATGATTACAAGAATAAAAAGCATTTAAAAATGAGATTTTACAAAGAGCTTCTTTCTTACAACTGAAATCATGTTGATTCTTGCCAGCTGCCAATTAGATGCCTTTTTTATAAAGTACTGCTACAATCCGTGAAAGTTATCTAATTACTAAAATAATACTAATTGGCTGCATTAATGCTTCTGACATCACTTCCTGCCATGACATCACTTCCAGCTATGACCTCACTTCCTGTCATGACATCACTTCCGGCTTAAGATGTCACTTGCGGTGGACCCCAAAAAGTGCCAATCAAAAGTGAGAACCTGTTTCTAAATCATTTGAATGACACCACTGGTTCAGAGGTGCTCCTGTGTCTTATGTTTGTTAATGTTTGTAGCTGTCTGTAATAAAGTTTTGTTTTTTGTGTGTAAATCTACCTTCAGATTTCAAAACTTCACTTACTTCTTCCTCTGACCAAAAGAGCCTTCAGCCCCTGGCAGGAGTAGTGATTGGGATGCAACACCCCCTTGAGAAGATGTTCATAAGTTTGCGAAGTTGGCAAAGATATTGAAGCCATTTAGGCAAATTCTATTTGATTGAACACAAAACCTGGCTAAACACAAATTGCCAGGATTTATCTATTTTTAGAAGATCTCCACAGCAACAAAGGGGAGTGAGGTAAGGCCTCTTGATCAAAATCTGAGGCTTTATGGAATCTTGATTCATCTCCCACCCTCTCTTGCGTTCAGGTGTCTTGGTAGGATTATTTCTACTGCTGGGAAACATAGCTTCAACACTACTCATAAGATGACTCCATTGCTGGTTAAGATATATACACATGAACCAGGATGAAAGGCTGAACTATTTTTGAAACTTGCAGCTTACAGCAGTCATTTGACTTATATTAAATCTGCCTTTAGATGTGTAGGCACCAATATAGCTAGGCTGGCCACAGGATGCCCTCTGGATTTGTAGGCAGGGAGCAAAAAGGCATGAAATGAAATATTTCTATCCATGTAGTTAATCTATGGATGTCCTTGCTACAGGATCTTGGACTGGCACGTGACTTAGAGGCTTTTAAAAGGGGATTTAGGATGACTTAAATATAGGAGGACAAATGCATCTTGGTAGAATGAGGCAAAATTGCCCTTTCTTTTTCTACCTCCCGCGTAATCATTCAAATTGAATTATGGAATGTTGCTGGCTGGAAGGGGAAGGCCAGGGATGGGATGTTCCTCAACCACTTAAAACATATTGATATTATTCTCCTGCAGGAGACCAAGTCTCAGTTTTTGATACGGGGCTTTTGTCTCCTCTGACTCCCGTGCCAGGCCATTTTCGTGAATGTCCCCTGCATCTGATGCTATGTGAAACAGTGAAAGGGAAAAGGGAAACATCCTTCTATCCACCCCATCCATAATTTTGTGTCTCAATCATGCTCCCCTTTCAGGTGCCTTTTTTCATGTAATGACTGAAGAGTCCCAAATGCAATAGCCTTTCCTCACAAGGGACGTTCCTCAGCCTACTAATCCTTTTGGCCACTCTTCTGCACCTTTTCTAGTTTCACTGTGTCCTTTTTGAGATGTGATGACTTTTTGAGAACTGGTCACAGTACTCCAGATGTGGCCTTTCCATCAATTTGTACAATGGCATGATAATACTGGCCCAATGCAAACTGGGCAGAAATATGAGGAAGGTCTAAAGAAGCTAAAGATACCAATCCAAGCTTTGTTTTTAAAGCGCTGATACGGATTTGTTACAGACCCAGAGAAATGGTGCTTGGACACCACTGCTAAAACGTGCTCTCTGGAGGAGTCCCAGAGATTCCCAGTGGCTCCTCCAGAGACAAGTGTCATTCTCCCTCACAGCTGCTCTCTGGTTTACTGCTAAAAGCAGGGTTGGCATACAAATGTCCTATCTAAAGCGATGTTTCAGAAAGCGCCCAGCCCCTTTCTCCAGATGGTCGTCTGCCAGAACAGCAAATGCCAAATCCTGGCTCTTGTCCAGTGTTTGGTGGAAGAGGATAACCAGTAGTGCCTCCTCCTGGCCAAAAAACAAGAAGGTTCAGTGTCAGGCACTTGTCAGCAAAGCAGCTCAGGGCTTCTCCCAGCCCAGGCAGGGTTGGGTACGGGCACCCCAGATTTCTCTGATTTGTTGTCCATGCAGCAAGCCAGGCCAGAATCCAGCTGCACCTGCTCCACACATCACGCAGTGCCTCTGGCACCGTTGGTCAGCATGCCCCACCCCTTGACAGTGTTGCAAAAATATCTGGGGTGCATGCCATTCATACAACGAACTAGCAATGCCAGGAGCTATACACCAGTTGGCACTCAGGCATTCTTCCCAACATAGTGGGGGTGTCTCTGGAATTGTGCCACCACCTCCAACTTCCAAGCCTTTCATGACAACAGGGCTGACCCTACATGGAAGAGCTGTTAGCTCCACAGGTCAGTAGGCACTGGAGAGGGAAGGAGGAGCAGTTCCTGGAAAGAATCAGGGCCAGAGAGAGAGAGAGAGAGAGAGAGAGAGAGAGAGAGAGAGACTTTCTAAACACCTGGCTGTGATCTTGCCCTGACCTCATCACGCTGGTTGGTGCAGGCATTGAGCAAGAAAACAAGCTCTGCAAGACAAGACAGCTGTGCTAATGCTGGGGTTGCAACAGTGAAATCAGCTCTGACTTTAATCACGGACCAGGAGACACACACACCCCTCCAGGGGCAATCCTGGCCGCCCCAAAAAACTGCTTCTCAGAGCAGCCAGGCCGCTCCAACGAACAGCTTTGTGGCCACTTCTCAGAGCAACCAGGTGCACTCTGAAGAGCCACCTGCACCTTCAAAGCTGCACTGGGTCACTCCAGGAAGTGGCTTCCCGAAGTGACGTGCTCCAAATCAGTGACTGGAGGGCAGGTGGGGAGCAGGCATCATCACCCACCCTCCCCAGCCCAGCACCCAGGGCATTTGTCCCCCCACCCCTCGATCAAGAATCAAATGCGCACGCATACAAAATGTGCTTAAGGACTGTTTGCTTAAAACAGGTAACATTTTAAATCTAAAATTTAATTTTAAAAATGTAGTTCAGCAATTGTTATAACAATCCTTTTAAAAGTCCCCTAGGTGGAAGAGGTAAAAAAAATACTACAGGCTAAAAATTTGAAGGCTGCAAACATACAAGTACACAATAAAAGCAGCCTGAAATATCACATTTCCCCCATCCCCAGACCAAAAAGGCTTTTTTTACAGCCTAGAAAAAGTGGATGTAAATTTTAAAAAATGTTTTAAATCTGTAATCAGTAACTGTAGCCAGGCTCCAAATTAGGAGCTATTTTCAGAGCTCCTAATGCAAACTGTGCACCAGAGGCATTTGATTCTTCATCAGGAACTGCCCAAGACCCAGGCTGCGTCAGAAACAGCACACATGAAAGAATTAAAAGGCAAGCAGTCCTTGTAAGATTTTGCATTTACTAACCTCGCCTATGAAGAAGGCCAGCACTTTTCCTGGTCTCCTCAAGTATTATTTTCACCATTAAATGCCTTAATACAAAACACATTTACCTGGATGTCACCCTTTTATTTTAGTGGCACCTGCTCTTAGGAGGACCGCTTAAAAGCACCATCGCAGGTAGTAGTGGTGTGTGGACTGCAGTGAGAGTAGCTGGTAACAAGCTCCGCACAATTTCCTCCTATATGGATGCTCCAAAGAGTCAGACTGCAGCACTTCCAGGATCCTTCCCCCTCTTGGGCGCTTTAAATGAAAAAGGAAATGCAGGACAGCGCAGGCTCATTCTCACTCCCTCGCCAAACCACGGAGGTCCTGGAAAACAGCTTCATCCTGTCTCCGTTCTGCTGGGAGTCTGAACCCTGCCATGCTGCTCAGGCCTACACTGTGGTTTGGCTCCCTGCAGGTGCAATTAACAGCACAATCCTATGCAGGTCTACTCAGAATGAAGTCCCATTTTGTTCAATGGGACTTACTCCCAGGAAAGTGTGCTTAGCATTGCAGCCTAAGTTGGCCTACTGTGATTCCAAAAGCACAGGCCTGAGGAGGGGCGTTAGCGGAGGAGGAAATCCCCAGTGCCCAGGCTTCCAGGAGGCCCATGACAAAACAAACTGTTCAGTACAAAACAAATTTATTACCATGTAAATTTGGGTACTTCCTTCTCAGCCTATCTAGGGCTACATTTCCACTACAGCTGGAATGTCCATTAACCCAACGTGTTCCAGGCAATCTAGTTTGTTTAAGAGAGTGGGCTCTAGCAGCAATCTTAATATACTACAGCACACGCACATGCACATGCACACCCAAGAGTGCCATGGGAATAGATTGGCACTGCTTGGGAATGATCTGACAATGGCGCCTGTAATGGTCCATCTGAATGGAGCCACTCAGAAACACCCACTTGGCACTGATGTGTTTCAGTCCTTTACTCCAAGTCCTTTACCTTTAATCTCAAGTCTCTGCCTTCAAGTCTCAAGTTTTTGCTTGGTATTTTCAGATCAGCTGACAAGTCTTTTCTCAAGCCTCGGAGCAAAGTTATCATGAACGAAAGGGGGTTGTTACCTGTGACTAGGGGTGTCATCTAAATGATTTAAGTACAGGTACTCACTTTTGATTGGCACGTGTCGGGACGCGCCCACTGGAAGTGACATCATAAGCCGGAAGTGATGTTGTGGCAGGAATTGACATGAAGGAAGCCCTTTTTGAGGCCTCAGATGATTTTAAACTGACCCAACAGTTGCAACAGTATTCCACAGCACCCCCAGAACATGTTAAGGAGGCCTGGCATCATGTTAAAGTGACCCAACAGTTCCAAAAGTGTACGAGAGCAACCCCTGAGCAGCTCATTTTTTCAGTGGCAAGGCAAGGCAAGGCCTGGCTTGGCTTGGCTTGGGAAGGCAAGGCAAGTTTTAAAAAGCCACCAGCTCATTTCAGCAATTCCAAAATCTTTTGGAGACAAATTCCAAAATCCCCCCCCCCAGGAACCACCGCGCCTCCTTGGGAGAGGGAGCCCCAGGGAGCCTACCTGCTCACGTTGCTGCTGCCGTCGGTCTCCCTCGCTTCGCTCCACTTCACTCACTGCTAAGCAACTCAAACGTGCAGGAAATTCAAACGTTGCAAGGGGAGTTGCGGAGCGCTGAAGGATTCGACAAGTGGGCGGACGAATGGGCGGGGCCAGCCGTAATCCTAGGAACGGGTACTCACGTACCCCCTACATGACATCACTGCCTGTGACACACACCCCCAGCCACCCACGCAGTTTGAGCCTGCAGCTTAGTAGGGAAATGCTTTGGTAGTTCCAATCCGCTGCCACCGGCCCAGGTACCAGGTTGCCAGAGGGGTTTCCTGGACTAAACTCCTCTCCAAGCCTAAGTTATGACCTCAAGGGTCTCTATAGTCTCTTAGTAGAGGCTAATGATTCTAGTGTGAGCCGGAACAAGGCAAGAAGGGTTTTCATTAAAATACTGTTAAAGTACAAGGAGGGAGGGGTGCCAGAAATAGCAATATGTGAAAAGCACAAAACCATTTCACTGCTACTCATACAATTGGCCAGTAGGTGGAGCTGATTTTATACAGGCCTGGCAAGGCCTACACAGGTGTGCCCAGCCCCAGGTTGCTCTGAGAGGACAAGGCTTAGGCAAAGGCTTGTAATCACAGGGCCTGGGAAAACACAGACTAAAAGTAACTATAAATCTCATGATTTCTTACTTCCACTTGGGCCCTGGTTCTGTATCCTCACTGCTGGGCTTCTCCCAGGACGAATCCACTCTGCCTCCTCACAGAACGGGTCTCCCTGCAACCATCCAGCAGAAAAGCCCACAGATGCGAGAGCGAGAGACTCTGCTGGTCCCATGATCCTTAGCGGGAACACCTCTAATTGGTTGGTTGGCAGTTGCTCCCTCCTCCCCCCCCCCCAAGCAGGGACATCCTTGGTAGTAATAGACCAGGCCCTCAGAAATTCACTTTAACGCAGTAGGTAAAGCCTATGACACAAAAATAGCTACATGAAACATAGCTGTTTCATCACAAAAACGTAACAGAAAAAAGGGGGGTTGCTGGTGGGGAGTTGTATACACGCACATCTTGTGATGAACACCCTCTTTTCTCCAAACATGTGCCGGCCTCACTCCGTTTTGGATTCCTGGTCTGACATGTCACACTGTGACCCTCAGGAGATAATGCCAATTCCAGGGCTATTAAGAGTTGAAGCCCGGGGACATCTGTACATCTCTTCCCCTCAGGGTCTTGCAATGCAAATTTAGGTTTCTGGTTGATTGGCTATCACTTCTGATTGAATACAGATATTACAGTGCAGTTCGTTTCATTGCACTCTGTATTAAATTACCTTCTCAATTACGTATTATATGATGGTATTACTCATATGCATACCAAGGTTTTCCTAATTTTCACCACAAGTGTCACTCAGCATGTTCCAATATGAAGCTTGGTGCAATTGTGCCCCTGCATCTGCCTTAGCTACACCACTGCTCCTCCCTGTTGTACTCATCCAGCATCCAACAGCTACCTGGCTCAGGCCCTTTCCCATTATCTGGAACAGCAGTCCCCAAACTATGGATCCAGGATCCACCAGTGTGTTGTGACCAGTGATGTCATCCGAGCGCGCCAACTACCGGAACGCTCGGATGATTGACAGCCCTCCTCCCCTATGGCGGAGGGCTGCCACGCCCCCCCAAGCCTCACTGCGCCGGAATCGCTCCATTTTAGAGCGATTCTGAACGCAAGGGAGGGAGGGTGGGCCCAGCAGCAGCTCGCCCGTCCTCCGAAGCAGCGGCGCGGCCCGGGACCTCCACAGAACTAGCGGAACGGAGTACCAGGCCATTCCGCCTGAATGACGCCTCTGGTTGTGACCCAAGGTTTAGGAGTTTGTGACACTGATGGGTCAGATTAGGCTATGCGGATGAACATTTAAACTAGTGCTACTGTGGGGGAGAACTGCTGCCCAATCACCATGGTAGCCGCACCCCTTGCCATTTATGAATCAGGCAGAAGCCTTTAGGGCAGTGCTTCTCAAACTTTTTAGTACCTGGACCAACTTTTTAAAATAACGAGCTGTCCAGGACACATTAAAAGTGATGTCACGGCTGAAAGTGATGTCATTGTGATGCCAGAAACTTCTGCTTCCTGCTAATACAGCAATAAGTAATTTCTCAGTCATTTTCCAATAGCAAAGTGAATCAGAAAAGCCATATGGAGCTCACCGATGAAGGTACTCACATGCAGTGGGGAAAGGGGTGTGTTGTGTTATGGGCGCGCATGCTCGCCTGCACTGTGTGATGTGAACTGACTGGCTAAGCAGGGAAAGATCAAAGAGCGAGCCAGAAGAACCTGGGGGAGTAGCGACACACAAGCTTGGGAAGCTGACCGAACGCGCAGAAAGTTTTTTTTTCTGGGCAAACGGGAGGGGAACATCAAGGCTCCCTTCCGCCACCTGACCGAGCTCCAGGCGAAGTTTCCTCCTCCCTCCCAACTCGCCCAGCGGCAGCAAGAAGTGAGAGCTGCCATTGCTTGTTCAGGCTCAGGGACCGCTGAGCGAGCGCACACGAGGAGGCAACCCAGGCGCCTCAGCCTGGCGCACGCATGACTGAGCGGAAGCGAGACTTGCCCGCCCGCCCGCCAAGAATCCCCGGCAGGTCAAGGCAGGGCAGGGCAGGGCAGGAATGCTCCCCCGGCTGCAATGAGGTGGACACTCCAGCATGGATGTAGGAAGTAGGACTGCGACCGAGCCGAGGTTGAAAGGAGCACCCTCTGGCTAGAGCCTCCGCCCTCCAGAGAAGGAGCAGGTGGCGGCGGCACAAGGGGAGGCTGAGAGCTGCCTGGGCAGCTGTCAGTCGCACGCTCTGGCGCGCCGCTTGGCGGCTCTGTGCTGCCTTCCCCCCACCGGTTGGAGCTTCGCGCCCTGCTGCGAACCTGCAAGCTGAGCTGCAGCCCGCCTGGCTGGCCCTGAAGATGCAAGTGGTGCCCCCTCGCAATCACGGATCTAGGGGGGCTAGGGGGCCCGAGCCCTGGGCGCCATTTTGGGGCCATCATGGGGGGTGCCAGTGACTCCCAATTGCGCGGGTAGAGCTGGGCTCCAGAGCCCAGGTCTACCCATTCAGACCAGCCACGGGTACACCTGGGCTCCCTAGAGAGCGCCCAGATCTATCCATTAGAAATGACTGCAGGTAGACCTGGGCTCCCTACAGGGAGCCCAGATCTACCCATTAGAAACAACGGTGGAGCCCAGGTCTACCCATTGGGACCAGCCGTGGGTAGATCTGGGCTCCACAGGTCAGGAAAGCATTGGTAGTGCAGGCCTTCCCCTACCCATTCAAAACACCTTTACAGTGCCAAGGCATCTTTAATCTTCATAACTTTTAAGTTTTAACTTTTAAGGTCACAGTGAGCTCAGCCTTAGTGTGTTTTTTTTGTAGTTGGTTCTTTACGTTTGCTGACTTCAGTTTGAAATCCCTGTATCTCCACTTTCAAAAATCTGAGTCAGTGTCTGTGTCTGAAAAAGCCACATGTGAGCAGAGACCATCATGCAATGCTTCCAATTTGCATGGGAGATTAGCATGTGCCCGCCCCCGCCCCAGTTATATAGGCAAATTGGAAGCATTGCATGACGGTCTCTGCTCACATGTGGCTTTTTCAGAAACTGATACAGATTTTTGAAAGTGGAGATTAAATAAAAAATCTGGCAACTCGAGTACGAGACCCTATCAGCTGACCTGAACACCACCTGTTCTCTTCTTTAGCGTTCCTCCTTCCTTAGGACACCCCTCTAAACTATTTCTCTCTATTAATCAACCCTTGTCAGAGAAGAGCTTTTAAGTTAGCCCGCCTGAATATTTTTCCTTCTGTGATCCACGTAGGCTGTTTTTCCAATATCCCCCATGCCAATAGGTTTTGTTTTTTTCTGTCACTTGGTGCCAGACACCTTGGATCATATTTTATTTCATTGCCCGGCTCACTTCTCCCTTCGCCAGCTATTCCTTGAACCGTGGCTCTCTCTTTTTCCCAATTCCCTTTCCTTGTTCCTGAGTGATCTTTGTCCTTCTATTACATCTGCTGTTGCAGGATACCTATTGGAAATTTCCATTCTAATCCATAACTTATGATTTTGCTTGTTGTTTCGAGCTCATTCCTCTATTTTTTTTTGCTCTATTTACCCTGATCATTGTCGCAATTGTATTTGTGTTTGTTGAAGTTTATGTATATGCCAATAAATGTTTCGAAACAACAACAACACAGTGATTGGTTACTAAGTGGTCAGCATTTTGTTATGTTGTCTATCGTCTATGCATTCTGACCTCTGCACTTTAACTTCTTCTTTTTGCAAAGCAAGCATATTGCTAGTCTCTTGGGGAGGGAGGATGAGTGATGGGTTCCTGTAAGTCTGGTTGCTGTTCCTCTGTGCCTTTTCTCTTGACATTTTGTGACTGATTGTTTCCTCTTGCAGTTGGACAAGCATGCAACCAAAACTTTCTCTTCAAAACTTTCCCTTGTGAAAGGCACTTGAGGTGAGGAGATGGGGGGTAGAGTCATATGCTAGGGTTTAAGCTTTTTGCAAAGCATTACTTTTTACCTGTCCACCACAACACCAGCAGGTATACCAGAATCGATGGTGTTGAATGCTGCTGAAAAGCCCAAAGGACCAGGGATTCGTTCCTCCTATCCAGCCCTTGGCATAGGTTTGGAAAAAGTGCCCCCCTGTGAGTGGGGATTACCATACTGCTGTGTGGCAGCCAAGCTGATCTGTGCCAAGGGATACTCTGGGCAGTTGCATCTGCCAGGGCATCCTGGTGCACAGCCTTCTGGGGTATTGGACAATAGATGTGTTGGGATATTGGTATGAGGCAGAAGAAATTTACCGATCTATATGGTTGGTTTCTACCTAGAGACATGGAGCTAAAATGGCAACATGTAAATCTGCCCAGTGATAAGAGTTAGAATGGCAACATGTAGATTTACTCAGTAACAAGAGAATCTGCCTGGAGATATGGTCATGTGATGGTAATGATTGAATGATATATAAACATGATCAAGGATACAACGTGTGTGTTTTCTTCAGAGAGGGATTTGAAAGACTGTGTGTGCTTGAGAGAAGTCTTTTGGATGAGAGCTGATTAATAGAAGTTATGTACAGAGTCTGCTGGAGCTGCTGTAACAGTTGTAAAGAAGATTAACTTGAGTAATACAGAAGTTCTTGCTAAAGAAGTCTCAGAGTTATTTCTTGTCTGTGATAATCAGTGTTGGATCTCTGAGTAAACCACTCAGGAGTAGTATTCATCCACGCACATCATCATCGTCATCATCACTACTCAAAATAATATTATAACAAGATGCGACTTCCCAGAGCATGAACAGACACAATGCAGTGATGCAGCAGAACAGTAATTATTGATCAGGATGGAGAGGGCTTTTCTGGGACACAGCGTTCTCCAGTTTGGAGGCTGCTGGCATAGGTCATCCACCAAGGCAATAGGCACAGATATATTTGTTGTATTTACTGAGCCCAAGTTGCAAGTTGAGTCACAAGTTACTGCCCCATAACTTGAGTCGACTTGCAAGTCATAGCATGAGCATGAGCCATTTATAGAGTCATTTTGACTCTAGTAGAAAGTAATTATGAGAAACCTGTCTTGTGCAGCCAAAAAACCAAAAAAAAAAAAAAAACCCCACCCTTAAGCCTTCTCCCTTCCAGCTCCTGGAACCAGGCTACCCTCCTCCCACTACATCTGCTTCTGCTGTCCTTCTGAATGCTGGCTTCCAGATTGGCCATGAGGTCTTTGGTATGACTCAGAAGTGGTGAAAAAGTAAGTTAAGTACACATGCACGGACACACGCGCACGCATGCAAACACGCACACACACAGAGAGAGAGAGTTGGAAGAACACAGAAAAGCAAGTCGGGACTCTATTCAAGTCATGATTCTTTTTTGAACATCTAGCCCTGAGTTGCAAGTTGGGTTCAAATCAGTGACATTCGTAACTCAAGTCAACACAAGTCACAAAAACCTAGTGTTTACTCATCACAACTTTAATGCCAATCCCTGCCTGCGTGCCATATCTTGGGTAGCATAGGGTAGCATATCTTGTTGGGAACATACCCGCCTGCCCTGCCAGACCACTCCTATGAAAGACTGTGAATGGTGAGTGCATTGAATCTGGAGAAGGAGAACTTCCTCTAAGTGGTCTAAGCAAAATAGTCTTATTTCCTAAAAGCAACGAGAACCATTAAAGTGTAATGTAGTGTAAAATATATGTGGGCCTGCACATGGGAAACCACTTCCTGTTTTCAGCAAGAAGCAGAAGTGAATGTTTTTCTTCAGCTCCTCCGTTTATTCCCAGATATAGATCCTTTCATTTACCAGCTGTCAAAACTAATACCATGGGTCGTGCTTCTGCTGGGTTATGCTGTTTAATTAAATCTACTTTTCCTTGCTCGATTTTCCCCTTGACATCCAAATCCCCCTATATCCACCCTCTTCTTATACAAGTTCATGGATTTAAGATTTTACTTTTCAATATATATATCCCTCCTGTTGATTCCCTTACCCCCTCTCTGTGGGTTGAACTTGAATCCTTGCTCATCAAACATTCTCATTCTTTCCCTTCTGCTCATTTACTTCTTTTGGGTGATTTTAACTCTCGGATCGGCCCTAACAATCTTTCTTTATATCATCATCTTTATCAGGATGAAGATGAACAAATACCAGCTTGGTTTCTGAATCCTAGAAAGTCCAAAGATTCAGGCTTTAATAATAATGCTCCCCACTTTACTTCTTTCTGCCTAAACTTCAATCTGATTATTATCAACGGCCACCCGCATTATGACCTCGATGGGGAATTTACTCATTATTCTTCTAAAAGTGTAAGTGTCATTGATTATGCTCTTATTTCTCCGTTTCTTATTTCTTTTCTTCATGATTTTAAAGTTCATTATCGAGCAGAAAGTGACCATCTCCCCATTAGTCTCTCTTTTGGCTTTTTACCCAATATTGCTCCCCCTTGCTCTGGTCAATATACCTTCAGTTCAAAATGGCCCCGTGCAATGGAACAGGCTTTTTTCAAATGGTCTATGTTACCCTCCACTGTTTCTACTATAGCTACTCTCATGTCTACGATCCCTTCCTTTTCATTGACAGCAATATTTAATTCTCTCATTCAATCCTGGATATCCTTCCTTAAGTCCCAGTTTCTCCCGCCCCCATCTCTTTTTCCGATTTTTTCTCTTGGTTTGACACTGATTGTTGGAGAGCTAAAAAGATAGTTAGATTTTTTTTTATTTTGTCGATTTCCCTCTCCATCTTCCTATAACTCTTATCTTGAGAGCCGTACATTTTGCCTAGCTCTTTTTGCCTACAAGAAACATATTTTAGCACAAAGGAAATGGGATCAGTTGTACCAAGCTATTTTGTCCCATAATTCCAAAGCATTTTGGCAAATAATTTCTAGGTCTAACTCGGTTCAGCCGCTCTCCTCCCATACATACATCTCCTCTGCTACTTGGGTTGACCACTTTTCCAGTATATTTTCTTCCTCCAGTGATTGTGATAATACCCCTTGTCCTTCTTCATGTAATTTGCCAGATTGGCCACCAGTTTCTATAGATGAAATAATTACACTTATACACACTATGAAACGCAATAAGGCTTCAGGTCCTGACCATATTCATTCTGAAATTCTAATTTCTAACCCATCTTGGTGGGCGCCCTTTCTTGCAAAATTTTTCACTCACCTGAATCAAACAGGTCCATTTCCTGACACATGGACCTCTTCTATTATTGTTCCCATTCATAAAAAAGATGACCCTAATTCTCCCGATAATTACAGACCTATCAGTTTGCTTTCTAATATTGGCAAATTATACTCAAAATACCTTTTGTCCAAACTTTTAACTTGGACCCAAACAGCTAATCTTCTCCCCAAGGAGCAAATTGGCTTTCGGGCTGGCTCTTCTACATTAGACCATGCATTAATTCTTTCCCATCTTGTAAGTAAATACTATCTTCATCAGGGGGCAAAATTATTTGTTGCCTTTATAGATCTGAGTAAGGCCTTTGACTCCATTAATAGGAACTTATTATGAACTAAATTAGCCCATTGGGGAATCGATTCCCAGTTACTTTTTCTTCTCCAACAGTTGCATTCTATGAATGTTTGTCAGGTCCGAGTTTCTAGTTTTGGTAACTTAACTCCCCAAATTTCTGTTAATAAAGGCGTTAGGCAAGGCTGTGTGCTTTCCCCCCTTCTTTTTAATTTATTCTTAGCTGATCTTCCGTCCTTCCTTAATTTTCCTGGTGTTTCCCCTCCTTCACTTAATGGTTCTCCCCTCACTATCCTATTGTACGCAGATGATATGATTCTTTTATCCCTCACTAAATCTGGATTACCTTGCTCCTTATCCAGACTCCAATCATACTGTTTATCTAAAGAGTTATCCATTAACTCAGATAAAACAAAGATAATGATCTTTTCTAAATCTTGGCGCCCTTCTTCCTGGACTATTGGTTCACAGAAATACCAATTGACATCAACTTACAAATACCTAGGACTTTTTTTTCATCACAAACTCTCATGGATACCACACAGAAAGTCTGCTTTATCTCTTTCATCTCTTCACAGTCAGGCTATTTCAAAATTTTTCTATTCTACAGGCAATCAATATATTCCCACGGCTCTCCGCATTTTTCATGCCAAGATCATTTCTCAATTATTATACAGAGCCCCTATATGGGTTACAGCAGTTTCTTACCACCCAGCTATTATATTCTTGTGTGCATAATTTCCATTTCTTGTTTGGCCATCTCCTAACCCCTGTCCCTGGGCCACGCAGCCTAGATCAGAGCTGCTTAGATTTGCACCTGCTATTTAGCAGGTACAGATCTGAGCAGATTTGAAAAGCCTGGGGCTTCTACCCTGCATAGGATACAGCACAGGCCAGCCAGTCTCCCTACTTCTGTGCAAGTTGGGATAGGACTGTGAGTTTAGCTTCTTTATTTTCTTTTGAGTATTTTTTTAAAACTTTTGGGGAACAGTGAAATGGGACTAGTTGCTTCCATTTTAATTTGGCCAACAAATTGCAAGTGATTTGATAGCTGAAACCATCAGCTATTGGGTGGGTAATTTATTGGAGTATTACATATTCATCATGCTGTAGATTGTTTTCCAAACACCCTATAAGAAAGGCAGAACCTGTAAATTCCAGGGTGTGCTTATTAAAAAGATTGAGATCATGAAAGGATTGTCTGAAAAGAAATGTCTTCCCTCCCCCACCAATTAGTGTCAATTCCAATTTATTTATTAAACCTTACTTCCAGTAGATCTCATAGTGGCTTACCAATGGTTTCCAGTGATCTCCCATACAGGCAGTGATCAAAGACAGATCTGCATCACTTGAGCAGCATTGATGCCCTGCATTGATCGTGTGACCATTTTGTATCATGTGTCCTTTATTGAACTTCTTGTTTTATAAAAATGTAGCAGTATTATAACCTTCATATTGCTACACTTTTATAAAACAAGAAGCTCAATAAAGGACACTTTCTTTCCTCCCATTGTCACACAACTCTGACAGTAAATTCAAACATGTAGCACATGCCACCTTGTGCACTCTTCTTCCTGTTGAATAGAAAGCTGTGGCCTGAAAAGGTTTGGCACGCTTTTAATGTATCACTGAATAACAGAGATATCTGCAAGTTGTGATTACACTTATCTTCTCACCAGGCACAACTTCCACAGCCTCCACATGGTGTTTACTATCAACTCATGCAATTTGGAATGCATTAAATCTGTCATGAGGCATGTTCCTTTGCTTATTAATGGGAAAGAAAAATGCTTCCATGGGGATAGCTCTGCTTATCTAGATCTAGGGACGTGGAAGACGGTTTCAGCTATCAAATCACTTGAAATGCAGCAGATGATAACTTGTGACACTATTTGCCTTTGTTTCTTTTTCCTACACAATTGGTCAAGGATGTGTCATTTCCATCTACTGCAAAAGATTGCAGGGGTTTTTTTTAAACAGATTTAAGTGGCATTTAGAATTGCAGAAAGCAACATTCTGGTAACTGGCCTTTCTCAAGTGTTCCTGTAAATCTTATATAATCCATCTTGATTAAACATTTGTCTTTATTTCTTAGAGCCAAATCCTATCCAATTTTCCCACCCAGATTTAGCCGTCCCAATGCTGTGTGTGCTGCATTTTGTGGTCATGGGGAAGTCATGGAGGCCCCCTCAAAGAAAGAAAGCATTTGAGCAGAAGATCTAGTCGAGAGGA
The DNA here is from genome assembly GCA_029204185.1 of Lerista edwardsae. Classification (NCBI taxonomy): domain Eukaryota; kingdom Metazoa; phylum Chordata; class Lepidosauria; order Squamata; family Scincidae; genus Lerista; species Lerista edwardsae. The sequence goes on from JAJKFI010000006.1 coordinate 3,679,123, forward strand.
TTAAAGCCTCTGTTTGCCTGAAGATAAGATCCAAAGGTCACCAGTTTGAGAACACCTTCCCTGTGCAGCAGACCTTGAAGAATGCAGCTGATAAGATTTGAGCTGTTCTCCGGCAGCCTGTGAGAGAGGACTTGCTGGGGCAGCTGTTTCTTTCTTTGGTGAGAGCAAAGAAGCTGTCTATCAGCCAAGGGAAGGCATTCATGTGGCCAGATAGAAGGACTGGATATGAAAGTGTCATCTGCATGTAGTAGTTCTTGTAAGATTAGAACATTGTTGTTGTGATTTGTAAAAACCCTTGTGGTTTAAGAAATGCCTGACTATGTAAACCGCCTTGAATTAAAGTCAAAGGAGCAATGTGATAACCAAGAAAGGTGGTATATAAATACCAAGTATCATCATCATCATCATCATCATCATCATCTCATAACTCAGGGCTGCATTGCCGCTACATCAGCAGGAAAAAGTTGGATAGGATTGGGCCCTTAGTTGCTTCAGTTGTTATACAATTTAACAATACAACCAAACACTTTCCCCCCAAAACTAAGAATTGCATCAAAGAATTATGGCCACAAAAAGAAGAAGAATGACACAATTATATTAATTTATTTTCCTTTTTCCCAAGAGAAATCATTGTTCTTTCTGGATTTCAAGTGAGTGTAAAGGATCAAGAAACAAATAAGAGCATAATAGGTTTCCCCTGTGTGTGATGAAAAGCTAAGGTTCAAGGCATCATAATGTTGAAATGGAAGTACTGTACTTCAAAAATAATTGTGCTCACGAACTGCAGTCAGTTATGGGCTATCCACAGATGTACAACATTTGCATACATATTTGCATATACACACATCTATTTGTATGTGTTTTCGATCAGGAGGGCAGCACCTAATACACAAATGTAAAACAAGGCATTTGTTCTTTAACCATTAAATCAATATTAACCTCTGACAGCCAGAGGCAGATCTAAGGGGGAGCAAATCTGTAAGTTTTGCAAGAAGCCTTACCTTGCAGTGGAAAATACTCCTCTCCTGCACTGTTCTAGCCAATCCTCACAGGGAAAAGCAACATCTTGCGTTGCTTACTGGCTACAGCAGCAAGGGAGAGGAGGGATTTACATGACAGGGTAAGGCTCCTTGCAAAACTTACAGATTTGCCCCCCCCTTAGATCTGCCTCTGCTGACAGCACAAGCCTATTCATGTCTACTCAGTAGTAAACCCTATTTTGTTCAATAGGATTTGCAGGTAAGTACATAGGATTGCAGCCAAACAGCCCAATCCTATCCTAATCCCCCACGCACTAATGCAGCTGCACCAACAGAGCACATCCTTTATCCGCATGATAAGGAACAATTAGCAAGGTCTTCAGGTAAGTGAATATTTGTTTGCTTACCTGGCGAAGACCTCTGCCATCTCCATAAGACTCCTTGGATTTATGTCTGCTGTTTCGCAGCAGTGGTAAGTGAGACAGATGGGGTTAGGATGTCATCACATGTGAGTGCCACTAACTCTGTTCCACCCCCTCCCTAGCTTGTTCTGCTCCCACTGTTTACATGTCTTTTTAGGGCCATTGGCAAACCTCTAGGGCTGCTGCCACTGAAGGTGTGGCCGCTCATCTAATATGGCAGCTGGCGGTGCACAGTGTGCACTGCTAAAACCCATGTTATGACAGCAGAACTGAGCTCCACTGTCGTTAAGCCTTCCATGCGCTATCCAAATCCATGATAGGATTGGGCATTAGTTTCCTGAAATGAATTATACTTGTTTTGGTCCTGTACCTGTGCTCTGTTTGCTTGCAGACTAGTCCAATGGAGGACTAGACAATGGAGAGGCAGTCATATGGCAGCATTCATTTACACTTGCAATTTTTTTTCCACATTACTGCATATATAGTACAGGTTTAGATGCGTATTAGAGCAGAGGCGGTTTGTCATATTTCTGTGAAGTGAAAGAATAACACTGTTTCTAGTGTGATTTGAAAAGTGGCAGAAAGCGCTTTATCAAGGTCAAAGCCATGCAGCATTTTTACAGATCTTTAACCTAGTGCTGCATCTTGTAGAACATGGCACATTCTTGCGCAAGTGGTGTATGATAGCAAACTGAGAGATCGTAATTTCATTACTAGCCCAGACACAGTGTTTAGTCAGTGTACCATCTGCCTGCATTCTCTTCCCTTGCTTCAGGAAAATGTTCAACAATGAACACACACAATAATGTTTCTGCACTTCTGTGCTTTATCCTATTTTTTAAAAAAATTCTATTATACTAAATTTTCATGCGCTTAAACTGAGATGCAAAATTGTACGTAGATCATTATTCTTTTACCATTCAAGTTTGATGAAGTTAATATTCTTTAAAATGCCCTTTATGTGTCAAATAGACAGTTTAATGGATCTTTTACCAGTTTGTGAGTTCTTTATTCCCTGACAGTGCCAAAGTGAGATGAGGACATAAGTAATGCTTCTTCACTGATGTGCCAATGAAACTGGGTTTTGGTACACTGAGCTTTGCATTGTTATTATTAGAAACTCATAATGCTTAGATTTATTTATGGTTTCTACAGGCTGAACATTCTTTCACAGTGTACTGGAGAAGAGAATTGGGCACATAATTGGACTATTTATGTTGGGCATTATGAATGCTCTCCAGGCACTGAAGCGTATGTTCCACAGAGGTATCCAGATAACAGAATACTTTAATTGGAAAAGAAAATTAGAATCAACGTTTCATTTTAGCAGCACATCTACATGTGTCAGAAAATCACGGTAGAAGAGCTGTCTGATTGTGCTACTGTCTTTATATTTAGTGGAAGTGACACCTGCAGATCATATTACAGTATACTTGCTAACAGACTTGTCAGTAATGCTATCTAGCTTTCAATGGAATATCAATATAGTATTAGCTTTTCAGTTTTTTGTTTTATGATTTCATGTGATATTGGCAGGTATAATTGCATTGTGAATCCTGCACTTAAGCTGCTATTTTCAAGTAGATAAGTAGACAGAAACATGTAATGCTGCTGAATAGAGAACTGTGCATGAATACTCGAATTTACCAAGCTACAACTTTACTGAAGAACTTAGCAATTGACAGCCTAATCCTAATAGGACACTGCCTAGGCTGTAGCAGATGTGCCATGGAGCGCATTTGCAACACTCCATGAGCAAGCAGTGCCATCAGGAAGGCCTGTGCCATCCTTCCAGGGTTGAATCCTGGAGCACAGCTTGACGGAGCAGGTAAACGCCCTCCAAGAGGCACGGGGTGGGAGGATGGTGGGGCAGGGAGGCGAATAAAGGAGCAGGTAAAGGGCAGAGTGGGTGGGATTGGTGGCCATATCCTATTCCCCCTCCTGGGCCTGAAAGCCCTACATGGGGTTTCTTGGACTTGCGCCAGTGAAATTGCAGGCTCAGCTCCAAGAAGGCCCATTGAAGGGGCTCCCAGTCTGCTCAATCCTGGCACTGGATACAGCATGGACCATGCAGCCCTGTTGTGCCTATGCTGGGTAGGGTTGGGCTGTAAATATACGATCACTCCAGGAAAATCCTCCAGTACAGGAGGGAAATATCTGTGTCCAATTTCTCAAGGAGAGACCTATCCAGGAATGGCCTGACATAGAGTCCTGCAGGCCCTGATTGAAAACACGCCTGACGGTAAGCCCCCAGTCCCATAGATGCTCATTCCTACAATAGGAGAAGAAGATGAGAGGCAGATTTACTTTCAGTCACCAACTGCCTTGATGTCTTTTTCCCTGGGATGGCAGATATAAAAATAATAAATATAAAAATATAAAAACTTCAGTGCTTATAGAAGAAATAAATGTCTACAGCATTAATGTTGACACTTAGGTCCTCTTTATTTAGGTGAAGAAAACTAAGCCCAGAGTACAGTCCAAACATTGCACTTTTTAATATTCCGGCTAGCCATACTTCTAAGAGTGCAGTCCTAACCTTGAGTTAGGCTGGCACAGTTAAGCCAGCAAAGTCTGGTCCGCACAAAGGCTACCATAAAGCATGTTTGGATCACTCTCAGAGGATGGTGCACGTCTGTGCGCTGACCTCTCTGACTATGAGAGTGGTCCAAACATAGTTTACAGTGTCCCTTGTGCCAGCCAAACTTGCTGGCCTAACTGTCTAACTCCAGTTTAGGATTGTGCTCTAAGACAATTTACCTTAAACTTGCCTGTCATGGACATATCACCCCCGCAACCGCCCCACTGCCCCAGACTTACTTGGCTGCAGAGGGGTCGCGGGCTGGCCACGAGGAAGCCTGGCTTTGAGCCCCAAGGGAGCTGAAGGCAGCTCGGCCCGCATGAGGAGGCTTGGCCAAGCTCAGGGAACATGCAGTCAGCCTGGGATGACTCTCTGAATAGGGGTGAGATTCTGCAAAGGCCCAACCTAGTCTCACGAGATCTAGGCCTGGCAATGAGACAGGAAAGGGAGGAGGCCGGAGAGGCTAGCAAGGAGCGCATAAGGAGCTCAGCCGGCAGGGAAAGATGTTGCACCTTCCTGGGCTAGGAGAGGGGAGGACAGCCAGACAGCCCAGCCCAGCCCAGCCCAGTCCAGAGGGGAAGCTCGCCCTGCTCTGGCCATCACCTTACCCTGGCCTTGAAGGGGCAGACCAAACCCTGCTCCTTGGGGGGTGCCTGAGTCCCTGCGGACCTTGCTTTCCGGCGTGGCCGGAGGCTCTGCCCCACTGCTCATAGCACCTTCCTAAGAACTGCCCAAGGGGTCAGGCATTGGCCACAGATGCCCCCCCTCTGCAAGCCGACAGAACGCTTCGTCTACTCACAGAACGAGCCCCAGGCCAGCCACCCAATGACCAGTGGTGTCATTCAAATGATTTAGGAACAGGAACTCACTTTTGATTGGCACTTGTAGGGAACCCAGAACCAGCCACAGAGCCCGTTAGGATCCGGAATGCCCATTCTGGTCCGTTCCCCCTGAATGACATCACTGCCAACGACCCTGGACAAGGCACCCTGACACCATCCAACTTACCGACAATGCCATCACTCCTCCTGAGACCCAGGGGCCTTCCCTCGTTGTGTGGGAATGAGGCCCCAGAGACTTGCCGCAGCGCCCCAGGCAGGCACTGTAAGGACTATTTGGGGAGGGCCCTGTGACATAATAGGGTCCTCATGAATGTCATGACGAGAATAAATCGCTGGTGCCATACCTCCTCCCGTCCTGCAGATATTTCTCGCCGCACCCCTTGGCCACGTTCCCCCAGGGCGTGCATCACCCCCATGCCCGGCATGGAAGTGACAACATGTCAGCAGAACATCCAGTCATCATCCTTTTGATGATAAGTGATGATATTTGGCACTACTGTCGTGATAAGAACGTTAAAAAACATGCATTTAAGCAATCAGTTAATCTAACAAATGTTAAATATTACAGGACAAAAAGACTGAATGCCCACTGCTTTCGTGTGCAGTGACCATAAATCTCAGAGAAAATTGCACAGATGACATCTGTGTTGAACGTGAGAGGTGTTTGGCACATTGGACATCTGGAACCCTGAAGATAAGACCAGGCGGGGGGCAGGGAAGATAGTCTGCCTATCAATACCTTCACAAAGCATAAAGCATACCCTTTGCAGCTTTTGAAATACATTCCCCACCATACACACAACACTTCTTAGTGTCATCTCTAAACACATGCACACTTCCTTCAATTCTTACCTGAAGCAATAAAGCAAAGAAATGTCATTTTTGGCAAATAATGTTTTAAAGCCCTCGTTCCGTTCTCTGAACTATGTAAGTTTATTAACTGACAACACAATTTGCTAATATATTCCAGAATCCTGGGATGCATTTCCTGTTGTTAAGTATAGGGCACAGTCCATCCCATTGTGGAAACAGCAATACCATATGGGAAGCGGTTGGCTTTGTGTTCTTTCCTCCCTTACCCTACCAATCTGCACTTTTAGTAGGCAGTAGCATCTCTACAGGGGTGGGTGGAGCTCTAGGTTTTGCAAGGGGGCTTATCTTGCCATGTAGATCACTCCTCGCTCTCTCCCTTGTAGCCAATCCTCACGGCGGGGGTGGGGGGGAGAGCCACATCTTGGCATTGTTTATTGGCTACAGCAGCAAGGGAAAGGAGTGATTTATGCAGCAAGGTAAGGCTCCTTGCAAAAGTTAGAGCTCTGCCCCCTGTAGAGTCGCTACTGATAGCAGGTCAGAGGAAACCAACTATTCCTTTCAACAAAGGGATTATACATACTATCCAAATACGAATGTAACCATCTGTCTTTCCCCAGGGACCTTGCCTGTAAATTACGTTCCTGAGACTAATTTGTAAGCAGGAGAAGAAATAGGGTGGCTGTAAGAAGGGGGTTTGCATGGAGTACAATTGGAAAGGAATGGCCTCTCCACCACAGTACATATGAGCCTGAAGCCCAGAAGGGGGAAAGGAAGGGGGAAAGGAAGTTCCGTTGAGCCCTATGGCAATTCTCTCCCATGCATGTAGGTGGGTCTTATCCCAATATTTTAAACATCTTCAACATATCAACTTGTAGTACTATAGGGCATTGGGGTTCGTTTTTTTGTTGTTTTTTGTTTTTGTTTTACAAACATGAGAAGTGCATAAAGTAGTGCTATGTAATGTGTTTTGATTTCATTGTCACTGAAAAAAAATCACACCTCTAACTATGGTACTATTTGCTAGTCATTTGATCCTGTGAAAAAGACAGCATTTGTTGACAGAGTTGGGAAAGATGTGGAAATCTCCCAAGGAATTCTGAAAGCATTCACACAATGTATGGCAGCCAACTTGGGTTTGTCCTACATATATTCATCAGAGATCATCAGTCAATCCCAGCAACAGTACCTATAGAATGTGCACATTAAGGAACATGGCATTGTTGCACTCCTCTCATCCTTTTTATAGGTACGAAAAGTATGGGTGTGGGTCTACTTTGGATATGTAGTGTATGAAAGGGGCCCCAATTCTGTTTTCCTGCAAAGGCCACAATTCTCCTCAAGACCTTCACATATCACAGACACTGTGTCTGAGCGTCCCCCTGTTTCAGATGTACTTATCATTTTCTGGTCCTGGCTGCTTTCTGGCTATTTTCCTGCACAGGTTTTCAAACTGCAGCTAGAGAAAAGAAGCAGCAAAATGGAAATGGCCAATAAAGAAAGGAAATATGACAGGCCGTGATGTAACCTGCACAACAGGAGGGGGAACTCCTTGTGTGCTTCCCCATCTCCGCTTGTGCATCAGTGTGAGGGCACGTCGTCGTCAGCTGTCCCGAAAACTCTTATGGAGCATTTATCTCTCCTGAGTCTAATTACCCAACAATCCAATCCAGTAAACATCCTTCACAGCATGGGTCACTCTTTACGCAAAATTATAGGGTTCCGAATATTTACTAATTGAGCCAGCTGATTGGCTGCATGTCTGTAAGTGTCGTCTAATATATTTAATTGCAATGTTTTTGAGTGTGTGTCGTCTGAGACCCTCTTGGAGTCTGCACTTAGTTCCTTCCCCAATTATCTGCCTCTGTGACAATACTGGAGGCTTTCCCCATCTCCGGACAAGGAAGATGAATATAACCGTACCGAGCAATCACCTGCAATTTCAAGTTTTGTTTTGGGTTTTTTTTGCTGCTGCCTCTTATTATTAAAAATATTAAATATTAAATATTAAATATTAATTATTAAAAATATTATTATTAAAAATAATAAGAATAAGAATGGTGCTCTCTGGGTCCTGCTGGGCTAGTTAAGAACTACAGGGTCTGCTTCCCCAGGTTGCACCTTGCCTTTGCCACGAGCTCACTAGGCGGCCTTAGGCAAGCCTCTCCCTCTCAGCCTCAAATCATCAGCAGAATGTAGAGATAAGGAAACTTAGGGCCCAGCCCTGAGCTTCCCTAGTGCCCAGGGCTTCAGCCGTGCCAAAACAGCTACTACTGAATCCAGTGGGGCTAGGGAATCAGCTGCAGGTCTCCTCGGGGTAAGGGAACAAATAGTCCTTTACCTCGTGTCAAGGGACAGCGGCCCCTATTGAGCAGGCGCAGAACTAAGGAGATCCATGTTGGGGTTTTCAGCTTGGGAAGACGCATAGGATTTGGCAACAGATCTGCCACCCATCCTTCTAGCCCACCTAGGGATCTGCCCTCGCTACACCCAGTTCTGCCACTCCCTGCCTCCCACCACCCACCCACCCACCCGGCCCCAAGAAGCCTTGCCACGGACTGACAGCAATACTCGCCACTGACAGCTCACCCAAAACGTTCTTCTGGTACTGAGGTCCAGCCCCAACTGGTACTGGCTTCTCCATCCATGCAGCGGGCTCACCCCTGGCGTCAGAGTGCCTTACGGAACTTTTGACAATGCCTGAAGCCGGTGGAAAGCCCAGAGTGCAGGCAGTAAGCTGTTAGAGCCCAGTCCTGTTGAAGAGGAGCCCCAGCGCAACAGCCGTTCAGCCAGTGCTGGGTGTTGTAAAATGCTTTTTTACACTTAATGAATAAACCGCTGTGGCAGGAAGACCTGCACAGTCCTGTCGGGCCATATCCAGGCCAACAGCATCCGGGGCAGTACATGCTGAGTGGCAAAGTTGGGGGTGGTGGTGCTAATAGGCCCTGGTAGTATTTTTGTATACTACATCCACATGTGTATTTTAAATAAGCAAGCAAACTAAGGGTAACTTAAATAACTAGTATCTGCTGGAATGAAATAATTTCAAGACCAACTGTTTTAAAAAACATTAAAACCTGTCAAGTGAAAAAATATTTAATACAACTCACTGAAGCAGCTTTTAATCCTCTTGTAAACACTTCTATATACAATTGTTACCAAAGAGAGGCGACAATCAGTGATGTCATGCAGGGGGTACGCGGGGGTACGCAAGTACTGGTTTCTAGGATTACGGCTGGCCCCGCCCATTCGCCCACCCACTTGTCGACTCCGCCCCCTGCAACATTTGAATTTCCTGCACGTTTGAGTTGCCTGCACATTCTCAGAGCCAGGCAGGCAGGCAGGCAGGTAGGCAGCGAGCGGAGCCTTGCCTTGTCTTGCCACTGAAAAATGAGCTGCTCTGGGGTTTTGGAACTGTTGGGTCACTTTAACATGATGCCAGGCCTCCTTAACATGTTCTGGGGGTGCTGTGGAATACTGTTGCAACTGTTGGGTCAGTTTAAAATTGTCTGAGGCCTTAAAAAGGGCTTTTTTCATGTCACTTCCTGCCACGACATCACTTCTGGCTTATGATGTCACTTCCAGTGGGCGGGTCCCGACACGTGCCAATCAAAAGTGAGTACCTGTTCTTAAATCATTCAGATGACACCACTGGCGACAATGTTGTTCACATCCTGCCCTGCTACATTGGCCATGTTGGAACTAAGCTTGTCAAACATGTTCTACCTCATTGGTTTTGCCTGCAGACTTTTCAGAGGTTTTCTTAGGGCCACAAAACCAAGAGCACAATTAGCACTGAACTAATCTCTTCCCTTAAGCAGCCGCTAAAGGGGTTCGGAATAAAACGATGAGCACAAAAGACTGTGATCTCCCTTCACAGAAGACGCAGCTATAATACTTGAGGAAATAAACAGCCACATTTTATTTTCAATATGATCTCAATTTCTTTGCACTCCAAGTAGCAATTTCAGCTTTTGTAGGCTTTCGTTGTATTGCTCAGGGAGCTTGTGATGCGAGATAATGCAGCTAATCTAATTTGGATGTGAGCAGTAAATTTTGAGGCTATCTCTAGTGGCTTCTTAAGAGTGGCTGCTCTGTGTTCAGGAAAATAAAGGGACTCCTAGGAGGCCTGATAGCTATTCATTGTCCCATATGGTTACGTTTATGTTGTTACATTAATGCTGAGTTTCTCTCCTGTTGTCAGGGTTAGGGCCTGCGCATGCGTGCTAAGTAGAGGTGTCTGGTGATCAGAGTACCTGCAGGTGTGACACGTGTGGAATGACCTGAAAAGTCCTGTTCACTCTAGAAAACATCTATACCCAAAGTGGCCTTTCGTTGGTCAGAATTATGCTGGAGTTGCTTGTCAGGTGAGCAACATAAAGAGTCAGTACAAATAATCAGTGCCAGTACCAAGTTGGTGGGGGGCTTGGGGCAAAATCTTGCACGGGGCCCCAAATGGTGGCTCCTGCTCCTTGATGGTGCTACTGCTCCCACCAGTGTTAAGGGTTCATGGGTCAGTCCAGTGCGGTGGGTCCTTAAATCGGCTTGCCTCTTGACCTGCATCCAACTTGGCCAACCCCTAAAGCCATCCCCCCTATGAATACTCAACTTTTATATAGTGCTGTAGAGATTTCAAAGCACTTTCACACACATCTCAGTAGCCCTTACAAGAGTTCTGCAAGGTAGGTTAGGAAGGTCAGTATTGTTATTCTCAAACTCTCTCTCTCTCTCTCTCTCTCTCTCTCTCTCTGTGTGTGTGTGTGTGTGTGTGTGTGTGCTGGGGCTGACAGAAAGCGATTGTCTGAGTTCACCACTATGCACAAGCAGAGTGTTCATGTTTGCATATATTGTAATACTGACCTGAAATTCTTGATCTTATATTGTTCTTATACTAATTCTAATTCTTATCCTGTTCATCTCTAGGTAATGTGTGGGCCAGTTCACATAGCACAAGGTGCTTTTGATTGTTGTTTATTGCATTTGTATCGTCCTTTCAAGTCATATAAGTGGAATTTCAGCCTTGGAACAGCTCTGGGAGCTCGGTTAGAACAGGAGACAGGCACTTGTCAGACCCATTGACCTTTGTAATTGAGCAGGGATTTGAATTTAGGTTTTATACAGCCAAACAAAGCAATCAGTGTGGGAGTACTGCTCATATCATGAATACATTGGTTCTAGGTTACATGTTCCAGAAAATTAGTTGCTGAAAGCATACCAAAAGTTTGGTATGTTGGTACACCAACTGCAGTTAGAGGCAACATTTCAATACTAGGGTTATGTCTTAGTGCAATCCTATGTGTCTACTCAGAAGTAAACTCCACCAGTCCCAGAAGTAAAATGGGATTTTTCCAGATTAGCATACATAGAATTTCAGCCTGCCAGCCCAATCATATTCACTTTCAGCGCTGGCAGCACATGTGTGCCGCAAGTGCGCACTGTCACAAAAGCACCATAAATCACTTTGTGACAGCATTATTAGCTTGCGCACCGATGGGAAGGCTGGCACCTTCCCATATTTCCTTCCCATGCCCACTGGACCATGTAAGCCTGGCGCAGGGGTAGGGGAGGCAGGGAGGGGGTAGAACCGGGAGGGGGGTGGGCCAGGGGGGAGGGGGCGGGATTGGCAGCACTGCTCTGTGCAAAATCCTAATCCCTTCCTGGACCTGATCCACCTGCATGGATCAACTCAGACTTGCACCAGTGGCATAGTTCTGTGTTGACCTATAGGGGATACTGGGGCTTACCCTGAGGCAAGGGACAAATTATCCTTATCCCCTTATTCTGAGGAGACCCCCCAGCAGCTGAAATTCCCTCACAAGATGCAGCGTAATCCACATTGGCACCACTGCATGGCCACATGAGAATTTAGCTAGGATTGGGCTGTTAATCTTCAATTCAGTAATCACTGTCTAATGTCTGAGGTATAGTTGACAGCTACTTCCACTGAAACCAGCAGGACTTCCAGGAAAATGGATTAGGATCAGAAAGTACTATATATGCATAGTAAGGATGCAGCAGCATTTATGAGGCAGTGAATAAGTACAGCAGAGTGGGTTAAGGATACAGTCTTACTTTTTAATTTCGTTGCTTTGTGGCTTGAGGTTAGGCCCATGCTGTGTTATTTGCACATGGTTTTTGGTACTTTGTTGATATTAGTGACCTGCTGTGACACACAGTACATGGCAATTTCACTGTTGTACTGTAGAAATAGCAGGTATTGTACACCTGAATTATAATCTTCCTGTGATAATATGCCTCTATTGAGCCAACAAAATGAGTTGTCTATTTTGTCTTCACACACATCTTCACGAAGGCGAGACGGACAATCAGAACCATAAATATTTTGGACTTCACATTTTGTGGCATGATGGAAAGCAAAGAAGTGCAATAATTTCAAAATGAAAACTCTCAGACAATGCTCCTCCATTTCCACCAGTGGCGTCCTTACAGGGGGAGGGCAGAGCTCTAAGTTTAGCAAAGAGCCTTACCTGGCTATGGAAAAATGTTATAGACATTTAACATTTTAAAATGTTATAGCAATCACACAAAACATATAAAAGAAGAACTGTATTTAATATATTGTCTTCTGTAGTGTATGTAGGAAATGCACAAGGTTTATCTTTATCTTCACAAGGTTTTTTCATTTATACTTCAACCAGGGGTGTCAAGCATAAGGCCCGCAGGCCGAATGTGGCTCCCGGAAGCCATTTTGCTGGCTTTTGTTGTAATTGGGCTTTCAGTGTGATAATTGGGCCCGCTCATGTCTTGAAATTATGAACAGGATTTGCACATTTTTCCCTTCTGTCATTTGAAGCTAATGGGTTTCTGTGTGAGAACAAAGTGCTTATTTCTGGCCATCATCATCATATTTCAGGTTTAATGAAGTCACCTTCTGCTTAGTGACATCACTTCTAGCCCTCAGCAGACACCATGAATGCTATTTGACTCCCTACATGAAACGAGTTTAAATAGATATTTACAACATTACAGTATCTGACCATCTTGTCTCCCTCACCTTTTCTTATCCTCCTGGCAGAGTGAGTGTGTGTGTGTGTGTGTGTGTGTGTGTGTGTGTGTGTGTGTGTGTGTGTGTGTGTGTGTGTGTGTGTGTGTGTGTGTGTGTGTGTGTGAGTGTGAGTGAGTGTGTGTGTGTGAGTGTGAGTGAGTGTGTGTGTGTGTGTGTGTGAGAGAGAGAGTGTGAGGGCCGAAAGAGCTGCCTGCTGTCCTATCCGACCAACTTCAGCTAGAAGGATATGGTCTGGTGAGGCCTGTGCCTCTGCAGTGGCTAGGGAGACTATCTGCAGGCCTCTCCCAGAGCATGTGAACAATAGCAATAGTTGGGTAGAGAGCACTTTGGGACACAGAAGGAGTATCACCTGATGTGGCTGGAACAATAATAAATAAAAATGCTGGAACTCTCAATTTCTACCCCTGAGCAACACACCAGTGGAAGAAAACCTACTCCTACCTTACCAGGGGCAAGAACTTGACTAGTTAGAAGAAACAGACAAAAAATTGAAAGATAATTGTGTTTATTTTCTAAGCATTTACCTGTGAATATAACAAATGGATAATTGAATGACTTGATATATAGTGACTTCTTTACAAAACTGTTTCCCCCTAACTTCTGGACAGCAATATATAAATATTTACAATGGAAAAATAGGCAAGGAAAGAGAAATAAGTAGTTTTCATTATCCAAATTAATTTCTAATACAATAGATTTGAACACAAAATACTTCATTCACATCTATTCAATATTTACATGTTTTATTATTTGAGAGCACTGAAGTTTTAACTTTGCTTTGATGATATTTGTTATGTATCACTCCTGTATGTCTCTAATATTTGTTTCTGTATAGCAGTTTTGATTTTTTTCTGGAAAAATAAATCACTGTTTTGAAAACGTTGAAAATATTAATGCGTGTAATTTGAAGTGAAGCCACACGGTCAAGTACAACACAACACTGAAAAAAAACAAGTACATATTTTCTGACCAGATCATAATCCAATGGGTTTTAAACAAAAATGAATCCCAAAACTCAAATGAAAACAATGTTCCTGCTTAGTGTTTAAAAGAAGAACTGATACTTTCTGCAAGGTACTTTCTGATACATGTCATGGAGACAAATATAAATTACTGTGGAATGTGTTTTAAAAGCCACCAAATGCAGAGATTTGTTAATGAATTAACAAAACAAAATCATTACAGTTTAAGAAACCTATTCAGTAATAATCAAACAGTACATACAGAAAATAAGTCTTGTTGCTTTCTGCACTAGTGTTGCACAATCACATGACTGAAAACAGGTTGCTTGCAATAATGACAAACACCTATTGCATGCCGTTGAGTACGCTGACCTTGACTGCCACATCCCACAACGTTACGCTTCAGTGATCATCCTGGGTACTTCCATCACAGAAAGATTTATATGCGTGAACTTCGTCGCCCTCTAGTGCCTAAAGACACCCTAAGCCTGGGTTCTCTGGCTTTATAGTGTTCATTGAAATCTAGTCTAAAACTAAGAAACTGAAGGCTTTCATCAGAGCTGGTGGTCAGTAACACCAAGAACTGCTGCACAATGCCCTACAAGAAAAGAGAGATTTATAAGTAGGAGATTTCTAAGAATAGGTACATACTAACAGTTTAGCACAATTGGGTGCATATACTATATGAATTGCATCCACAGCTACCTCTGAACTAAACACCCCACTGCAAATAAAGTGGATACTTGTCCACTGCAAGGGAAGGCCCGCTCCTATAATGTCCCATCCACCCAAGAGCAACTCAAAAGAGGCTCAGCTCCCTGTCTTTGGATAGTGGCCAGATTTCCACAAAGTGGGAGTAGTTAACCACCCTGTGAAAACCATGGTCCCAATATTCATTCCAGCAAAAATGTCTCATATAGTCACACAATATTTTATATTGGTAATGGTCAGGCAGGCCCCTACAGACTCTGAAGTAAAGTAATTTATATGGGGTCTTTTTATATTTGGGAAACTTCCATGAGCTATGTGTGATTAATCCTCCTCTCTTCAGGGCAAGTGTCAGTTTAAACAGAAGGACTGCAAAAAATATCTTCCAAAAAAAAAAAAAAAGATTAAATAATTTTAATCTTTAAAAAATTACCTGATAGAAATGGGTAAGTAGTCGCAGTTGTGAACACATTTTTGGTATTGAGTCTTGAAATTCTTTAATCCTTTTAGTCTCATTTTCCTCTTCTGAAGCCGTTACTCCCCATTCACCCTTAAGAACAGAAGTAAAAAGAAGATACGGCATGAGCTATCAAGAGGTACAGGTAGATGATCCCTTATCCGGACAGCCAAAATCCAGACATTTTCATCCAATACTTTTTTTTATAAAAATCTTTCTGTAGTGTGAATACTAGAAGGTCTTGTGATCATTCCCACATATAGGCTGTAAGTTCTGTTCTCTGTTCTATGGTGTGTGCCATTGCTTAAAAATGTCCTAGAGGCCAGAAAAGGGGAAGAATGTCTCATTATATTTATGCAGTTATTCCAAAATCCAGAAAAATCCACAATCCAGACACCTTCCCATCCCAAGCAGTCCGAATAAGGGATAATCAACTTCTATATGATATTGCATAAAATTTTGTAAATGAAACCACACAACAATTTTCTAAGAATATTACTCCTTTTAAGTGTCTGAAACTTGGTTGATGTTCTCTTAACCTTGAGAATGAAGAAATCTGACAAGCAATATACCAAGCATGGATTAAGCCCTTTCCTTATTCCCAAAAGATGCTGGTGCATTTTTTTATGAGCTTTAAATTCATTCTTTGGACCTCAGATCATGCCTGTTCACTGGGGAAAGAGGTACTTTTTAAAAGTAGTGCCCTGTTAAATGTAGCAGGGGCAGAGAAACTGTCCCTCTTCACACCAGCATGGCATCTTTTCCAGCGGGTGTTGCTAGTGTTCCTTCCGTATTTTTTTTTAAGATTGTGAACCCTTTGGGGACAGGGAAAGGTTTATTGATTTTACTATGTAAATAACTCAATGAACTACTCTCTTTGAAAAGTGGTAAATTAACAGTACAAATATTCCAGGGTTTATTTATTTTTATAAACCATATTTGGTTCCAAATCTGGAAAACAAAAAATAGTGTATTATATTTACAATTTTGTACATTGCTGGTGTGGTAGTGGGGTGAGGATACCTAATGCAGAGTCGTGCCTAGGACTGCTGGCCCTGGGGCATTCTTGCTGGCACGGTGTGGCAGTAGGGTAAGGAAGGCCTTACAGTTCCGGCTAAAGCAGGGAGCTGCTTATGCAGCCTGCGCCCGCCTGCAGAATCACGCCCCAGCAGGCCTAGCACTGCCTGAACTGAGGGAAGGCACATGGAAGAGGCTGGCACTGGGCAGGGAGAAATTGGTGATATTTAGCAATATATTTTTAAAATTGCTTTGTTTTATTGACTAATTGGTTTAATTTCACAAATACAGAAAATACACACTTGTAGAGTCAACCAGCACAATGAATCATGTCCTGCTACCAATACTGCTGAAACAAGAGAAATGTGGCATGATCGCAGAGCACAGCACCTGTCAGAACCATCACAGCTGCTTTTTGTACCAGCTGCCATGTTAAGAGCAGTCTACTGTAAAGCGTGTTGTAGAAATCTAAGTGATATGCAAGTAAGATTTGGCTGAACACAGCCAAGTCTCACTGGGGCAGAAACAAGGACAGCTACGCACAATCCAAAGTGTGACTGCAAGGTGTAGAGCTGGGTCCAGACGTATTCCCAAACTGTGAACTTGGTCTTTCAGGAGAAGCACAACCCCTGTCCAGAACAAGTGAACATATTGAAACCAACCCAGCAGTTTTAATTAGGATGACCTCTGTCTTTTCCAGATTAATGCTTTTCAGGAGTCAGTGTCTACTTTGCACAACTATTATTGTGCAAAACTAAATATTATTTATTTACCTGTTTGGAAGAAAAAAGAAATGAGGTGGATTTTTTAATTTACTATATTGAAAACACATGCATTTATTGTATTCAAATAGCTGTCAATCTTAAAATCATTGTACAGCCGCTAAGTCGTGTCCGACTCTTCGCAACCCCATGGACCACAGCACACCAGGCCTATCTTCCACTAGCTTCCAGAGTTCTCCCAATTTTATGTTCATTGCTTCGGTGACACTATCTAACCATCTCATCCTCTGCCGTCCCCTTCTCCTTTTGCCTTCAATCTTGCCCAGCATGAGGGTCTTTTCTAAAGAGTCCTCTCTTCTCATGAGGTGGCCAAAGTATTTGAGCTTCAGTATATGTCCTTCCAAGGAGCAATCGGCTTGACTTCCTATAGGATTGACCGATTAGATCTCCTTGCAGACCAGGGGACTCTCAAGAGTCTTCTCCAACACCATAAATCAAAAGCATCTATTCTTTGGTGCTCTGCCTTCCTTATGGTCCAGCTCGGAGCGCCGAAGAATAGATGGGTTGTAAATAGATGGGTCTTCACCGTCTTAAAATACCAGTGAAGATTTCCAGTACCTCAAGTTCTCGCTCTTTTTTCCTTTCTTCAAACTGCAGCCGTAGCTGCAGCTCTTCCAAGGCAGCTCTGTACATGGTATCCTGGGTATTTTGGAACTCAAGGATCTGGTCAAACACTGCTCGAAGCTGGTTGAGAAGCATCTAGAACAGTTGCAGGATTAAAGAAAACTGTAAAAATGACTTAAGAGCAAACTAAAGGATTCCCAACCTCTAAGGAATTGCAGAAATATTGCTAGATATTATTCTCCAACAGCAAGATATTATTCTCCAACATATATGGAAAAGTTGATTCAATGCAAAGATCCTTTCTGAACATCAGTCAGGGCTCAATCCTATCCAACTTTCCTGCTCAGATTCAGCTACAATGCAGCCCTGAAGTGAACAAATGTTCACTTCAAATGTTGAGAAGGCCTCCATGACTGCTCCCCCATTGCAGGATGCAGCGCATACCCCATTGGCAGGACTGCATCAGTGCTGGAAAGTTAGATAGGATTGGGCCCACAAAAGACTAAAGTTCCATCACTAGGCAAACAAGATAAGAAGCTGACAAGGTAAATAAACCAGGAAAGAAACCACATTAAGGGTAAAAAATGCTCACCCTCGAGTCAGTGTCAAGCAAACAGCGAGATATAATTGTGTCTAAGAAAACTTCATGAGCAGCAATAATGTGATCCAAATCCTGAGCTTGCTGAACCTTATTCCAAAGCTCATCCCAAGAACACTCCAGCACCTATGGAACATTGAGATACCTTTTGTTTAGTGGTTATTTAAACAGTTTCTCTGCTCTACAGTTCTGTGAGAATTTATCCCATGTACAAAGAACATTCTTCCTACTTTAAAAACAAACTTAACAAAATGGATGGTTAAAGGGTACCTCAAATGTAATGTAATACTGCATTTGATGAATGAAATGGACCATTTCTGATGCCAGAACGTGACACTGATGCAGCACCCCAGAAAGCTCTGTAAAAAAATCCAAAGAATTTGTATATTAAAAATTAGAATGGAAATATTCACATAGCCAGATTTTAATCACAGAAGTGTAATTTAACATTAACAAGTTTAAGTACGACAGCCTGTTGGTCCACGGCCACCAGTGGTCACAACCCAACTTTTGGTGGGTTGCAAAACTGATAAGGCAAATTAGGCTATGTGCACCTAGGGTTAAACAATCTGCTTGTGAGGAACACTGCTGCCCAATCATCATTTTAGCCACAAAGGGTTATTGATTCTGAAACCTTTATTTGGCATTAATAGGAAAATAACATAAATAGAACAACAGCAAAAACAAAATATATAACACGTAACACTCGCACATGGGCGGTTCTAACCAATAAAAACTGGGGTACTACTAAGAACTTCTTGCAGGAAGCTAGCCACAGCTAGAGTCAGAGAATCACAGTCATCTTTCATAAATCCCGAAAGAATGGAATCATGAGAAGAAGAGAATAACGAAATCCAGGGGGCTAAAAAATAAGTATGTAAAGACAAATGAGCAGGACAACGAAAGAGAATGTGAAACAACCTATCGGGAGACTCATTGCAAAAAAGACAGAGCCTTTCTTCTTGGGAAATGTGAAGAAAACGACCAAAGGCTTAAAGGTCTGGTAAAGTGGAAATTTAGGTGGGTCCTGATGCTAAAAGGATTGAGAACCACTGCTTCAGCACATAAAACATTGCTGAGCAGCTAGAAGACATAGGCTGTTTTAGAATGAAAGTCTACCCCAAATGCGCATTCTTTGTGCGCCAGAGTATTCCAGTCAGTAGTGCTTCTGAATAACTACATTAGCAAAGCAAGCAAGCAAACAGTATTTATACACCACTTTTCAGCCAAAAGTTCACAAAGGGGTTTACAGGCAAAAAAATAAAGTTAATGGCTCCCTGTCCCAAAAGGGCTCACAATCTTAAAAAATAAAATAATGCAGAACACCAGCAGCAGCAGCCACTAGAAAAGACACTGTCCTGAGGTGAAGAGGGACTGTTACTCTCCCTCTGCTAAATATAAGAGGAGCACCACTTGAAAAAGTGCCTCTTCCCCAACTAGCAGGGGATTACAGCATTACATTACAGCAGTCTATCTGTGCCTCTCCTTTACATAAGCCAGCATTATAGTTCATTCTTGACCTGTTGTGTGATTTTAAAAAGGCTCTATCTGATTTGAAAGCAGTTTTCTTTCAATGAAAGACATTCCGTACCCTCTACCACCCCACCCTCTACCACCCTGTCTTATGAGTGACTTTCATATTGGTTATCCTGCCTAGTAGTCCCTAATGGCTATTTATGGTCACCACTGGGAGTCAGTGCCTGTCTTTCAAGTGCATGATCCTCTCAGATTGTAACACTGTTTAATGAGAACTGCCTTAAAATGCTTCAGCCAAACTTTGTGGGACAAGAAGAGAAAGCATTGCCAATCAAAGATACTCAAGTGTAGGACAAGCTTCAAGAGAAGACAATGTCAAAGCTTCCCTATTTGCACAGCATGTTATAGCCCACATATTTGCCACAGCCTACCTGTGACTGAGAAAGGCCCAAAAAATCATGTACTACATTTGATGTGTGTCTATTCTTGGATTAACGCACACAACATTTGCAATGCTGACTTGAAGCAAACAATGAATTACAAAACATAGGAAAAGTGTGTAACATATAATGCCCAGAAAACAGGGCATAATAGGAACAGCCAGCCAGTAACAGAACCAAGGAGAATATTAGCTCCCTGCTAAATGGGCAAACTTAGGGACGTGGTAGCGCAGCGAGTTAATCCGCTGTTGCTGGGCTTTCGACCGCAAGGTTGGGAGTTCGAGACTGCGTGACGGAGTGAGCTCCCGTTGCTTGTCCCAGCTCCTGCCAACCTAGCAGTTTGAAAGCACCTAAAATGCAAGTAGATAAATAGGGACCACTTCAGTGGGAAGGTAACGGCGTTCCGTGCGCTACGGCGTAGAGTCATGCCAGCCACATGACCACGGAAGCTTGTCCTCGGACAAAAACGTCGGCTCTACAGGCTTTGAAACGGAGATGAGCACCGCCCCCTACAGTCGGTCACGACTAGACCATTTGGTCGTGGGGAAACCTTTACCTTAAATGGGCAAACTAGAAACATCTTCTAAACTGGTGTCCTCTTGTTTGCAGCAATGGAAGGGCAACTATCCCATACCCCAGTATGGCACCTTTCCAGTTTTTTTTTTTTTTTTTGCAGGATTTTTAAAAAGATTTTTGCAGGGAATCTGCTCCCTTTGGGGACCGGGAAGCATTTATTTAGCTATGCATACTGCTTTGTGAATGACTTTTTGTTGAAAAGTGGTATATAAATACTCTTAACAATAGCATGTGACATATACAGTGGTCTCTCCTTATCCGCGTGCTCAGCATCTGCAGATTTCAGTATCTGCGGATGACAAGTGTGCGACTGGAGGGCATCAGAGGACCTTCTAGATGTGACCAGAAGTGTGTCTGGAAGGCAGTTCTGGCTTGTGCTAGAGACTTCTCTCCGCATGGTGTCCCTCTGACTCAGAACACCTCCTGTAAGCCACTGGAAAGCACTTCACATCTAGGAGGTCATCTGAGGATTTAGCATGAATTTAATTATCTGTAGAATTTGGTATCCATTGTAGTCCTAAAATGGATTCCCCGCAGCTACCGAGGGCTCACTGTAATACATAGAAAGTGCATAGATCAGAAACACCTAAGTAGAAAATTTAAGACTGCTCAGCTCTTATACACACGTCAATTCTCTTATGAAGTTTTGTGAACTTCTCCTAGAGTTATAATGACTAGAGTTCAAAAGAGATGTACTCTATGGGAAAAAAACTTTCAAAGCTGCTGAAGTGAAAAATATAAAGATGCGTTGTTTCTATAGCCAGAAGCCATTACAGTGAAAAATTTCATAGTAGAGGTAGCATTTGTTCCTTCTGATACCACAGAACTTATGAAACGTTGGTGGATAATTGTAAATTATAACCCCAGAGGTTAGCCATCTTTTTCACACTATATAGTCTGTTCTGTTTTTAGTAAGATTTAGCTGTCTCTATCCAACATATGCAGCCTTTAAAAACTGCGGGTAGCTACAAATATTGTGGAGTGCTCTAGACATCTTCTTAAGTCCAGGATTGGGGTGGGACGGGACAGGACAGAGATAAAACACAAAATAAAGCAGCAATGTCCCTACTCCAGTTTATCTTGGCCTGTCCCAATTGAGCCAAATTGAATCCTAATACGAAATGCTGCACAAGAGTTACTGGTGCTGAAACGATCCAGAGGTGTCTTCCACTCGTGGTCTATCCTGAGCCCTCAGCTACACACAGGGATTGATGTTAAGGGATCCAAATCCTCTCACAAGTTATGAATTACCAAGATATGCTCTCCTCACAAGAACATATGGCTAGGGCTTCTCATATATAATCTCCAATGAGATATTGGATCCTCCAATTGGGATCCTTACAGAATAATAGAACTGAAAATATGGGACACCGCTCCAAACATTAGCACCCTTTCGTCCTAAAACCATGACTATGATAACACAGGTAGTAGAACGTATAAATAACAGAATCATGAACAAGGGAGAGAGCATACAATACGTATATACAAAAGAATTACCCAAGTTTATACTTTGAGTAGCGGCACTTCCTGAACTAGGTCAGACAGGTTCAGGGACTGTACTGCTCCCCTTGCTCCCCACGGTGGTGCACGGTAGGTCAATGGTTCAGGAACTGCACCTTTCCCAGGGGTCTTAAAAACCAACCTTTTCTACAGCTCTGTCTGAGCTGTGTTTAATATCCACGATTTAGACAACAACAAAAAAGATGACATTCTGAGGGACAGTTGAAAACATCACAAGATGGAAGAGAACTCCTGGAAAACAGGTGTGCTTTTTCTGAAGGTTCACAGAGGCGGCTTTCTGAATAAGATAATGTTTAGGCTGCAAACTAACAAACCTAGAACCCAGTGGCAGTCCTAGCCTTTTTGCATCCCGGGGCAAGACTTTCAAAGCCGCCCCCATGGAAATAACTGCAGTGACATGATGACACAATTACTTCTGAGCTGCCTCTCCCCACCACTTTTTCATGGAGAGAGAGAGGGAGGGAGGGAGGGAGGGAGGCTCCAGCAGTGACTTGGTCAAGCTACCGCCAGAGTTGCCCCCATCACCCTCTCAACCGCTTTAAATGCGATGGCTGCTTTCAGCAGTATCTGCGATCACAGCTACTGCCGAAGCCCTCCTCTGTCCTCTCTGCTTTAAAAGTGGAGAAGGTGGTGGGTAGGGAAAAACTGCTGCCTGCTTGGAGGGAAGCTGCTTTCTTTTCTCTCCTGGGGAGCCTGGCTGCTCTCTGAGCAGGGTGGAACTGTGCTGATGCTGACCACGTGGCCGGCATCAGCACAGTTTGCCGCCATTCCACAGAGGACAGGTGCGCCCCCCCCGGAGCATTGGGAGCACAATGCTGGAGCACCAAACAGGGGGAGCCATTTTTGTGCCCCCTCTTGGTGCCTGGGATATTTGCTCCCATTACTCCCCCCAGGTATATGCTACTGCATAAGTTTGTGGTGGCTAGACGTTGCTTTACTGCTTTGATGAAACTTTTTCTTGCTTTTATTTTTGAAAATCAATTTGTCCAAGGACTAAAATTCCCAACAGTACAGTTGATCAAATAAAATCTAGTTCCCTACCGTATGCTCCTCAAACTGCCTCAAATGAATGCCCTTCCATTTCATCCAACAGGCATGAATCCCACACTTACAGCAAGAAAAGGGCAAGTCATTTTATGCCAAAGCAGTACCCTACAAGTGACTTGGCCTTAACATACGCTCCACATACTATCCCAAAGCACAACAAGTCCAATAATTTGCAAAACTGGACAACAAATTAGATTACATTCCAAATATTCTGTGGATTCCTGAGCAGTTGAAAAAAGTCCTGGAATGACAAGCACTAAGGACCTGGAGTATTCTATTGCCCCCTCAAGGACCTGGAGTATTCTATTGATGGCTCAAAAATTCACCTAATAGTATCAGAGCCATTTGAAGAGAAAGAGACCAGTGCCTGCCTGATCAGTCTTGGTGAACAGCAGAGCTTGTCCTTTTTAAAGAAATACTGCTGGCAAAACCCACAGTAAATAAATGAAAAACTATTGCACTCTTTTTGGGTTGCTACTATATCGGTTGCTCTGAGTTCCTCCTTCCTCAGCCCCTGGGACAGGACCCTGAACAGGATCTGGCTCCCCCTTGGCCCCAAGGTAAAAAGGGGCAGGAACAAGGGCTGCTGGCTAAGCAACGGTGCCCCCGGTCAACATTAGCCCTGAGAGCCTTATATGTAGCTCTAGTCGCCTCCTTCCTGGGCTGTCTCGAACCCATCTCCACACCCTGCTTTACCTGGCCCTGCCTTGTGGTTTTAAGGGGCAGCGCTGCCTCCAGAGTGGAGAGACCTTCAACCATCAAGAGCAGCCAAAGAGGAATTTCAACCACCTCCTCCTTGCATATCAAAGGCCCACTCAGGGTTGTCTCCCTCTGCCATTGCATCTACTGCCAGTCCGCTATCTTCTGGTGGCATGGCCCCTTCCCTGAGGCTTGGCCCATTCTTGCAATGATTCACTGGGAGTTGCCTTTGGCATTGTGCCCTGACAGCTCAAGGGATGGTAGATGGGCCAGACCTGAATCTGCATTAGCAGCGCAGCACCAGTTGCTGCTTCCGGCACCAGTTGCTGCTCCCAAGCTGGGTTTTTGATAAGGCATCTGGAGTCCCCAAAGAGGTGGAGAGTCTGGAAGCAGAAAGTCTCATATGCAAAAGTTTAAAGTCAGCCACAGAAGTCAGTGAGGAATTTTCTGTCCCACTGCACTGCACTCTATCCTTGCTTCGGTTTCTCTTTCTCCTGTTGCAATAAAATCAAATGCTGGAAGAGTCGCAACCAAAATAACTTACGGGTTAGAAACAAGAGACGTACATTCATTAACAGATAGAAAAGAACCCAAAGAGCTGTGGTTTGAGAACAATGGCTTGTGCCATGATCTGCTGAGGGCCTTCCCCTTACCTGGCATATTCTTTAGAAGCTTGGCATTGCACATGTGCCCTTTCCATATGTCGGTGAGAATATATTCCATCCGTTTTGCCCTCCATAGAAAGTTGAATACCCTCAGGTAATGGCTCATGCATTCTCGTGTAAACACCTGCAAAAAAGGTCAACAGAGACTGAAAACCTTGTCAAAATTGCCAGAACCCAGTGGCTGTGGTGCCCAGGTGGCAGGCGCTCCTGTTCACTTCCTGGATTGGGAAGCAGACGGAAGCATCTGCCAGGCTCTCACAGCCACAGCTGGCGAAAAACCCATGCTGCGGCTGAGGGGGCACCTGCACCCCAATTGCCTCCCCAGTCAGGAAGCGACTGGCACACATGCTCACTCTCAGCAGCTGGCTGGGCAATTTTGCCCAACCAACTGCTGAGAGGGCAAGTGCACGCTAATTGCTTTCCGACTGGGGAAGCTACTGGCACACACGCTGGCGCCCCCACCAACTGGCACCCATGTCACCTGCCCTGTCTTACGCCACAGGACAGAAAACATAAAAAGTAGAATAATGAATAAGCAAATGGAGATATTTTCTTCCTTTCACCAAACTACACAGCACTACCTTGCTGGTCAAACTCTCATTTTCACCTCTTGTTCATAAAGCACTGCAATTCTTTAGCTACAATAAAAGCATTTTGAACAATTGTGCTGCTATTTTTTCATCCATTTTAATGAATATGGCATATCAGATTTTATTAAAAAGCGTACAAATAGGTTCCCCTAAAATACTTTTTACAGTTCTTGCAAATTATCCCAAATTAGTTGCACAGTTTCAGAATAATAGAGGAAAATGAAAATCCATTTATTAAGTACTTTCTAAAATCTCTGACAGAACAAATGAATTATTGATTTCAAATAATGAAAGTCTTAAAATGTAGCATTTTAACCCTCATTAATAATTCAGGGAAATTGAGATGTTGGCTGTACACTTAATACAATGGGTACATCCAAGATACCAAGCCATCTCTTTAATCATGCACTTCTAAAAGTACAAAGGCTATTTTAATAACAAAGTATTTAGTGAAGCAAAGGAGGCGGGGGACAAAAATCAACAGAAAAATATATCCTTACTGTTGCGATTGGGCCATCAACGTGATAGTCTAAGCTGAAAACATCCCAGCCTGTATCACCAGGAGACACCTTTAAAAAAAACCATTTAACAAGGTTGTATAAATTATGTACAACACAATCCCAGCAAGGCTACCTAAATGCTGTGTTCTGCGTGGGAAAGAGGCAGCTGGAGGTCTTCTCAAGGGAAGGGAATGTTTGTTCCCTTACCCCATGTCAAGCCCCAGCAGCCTCTATGGGACTACTCCGAAGTACATCCCTGCCCCCTTCCCAGGCCTGAACTGCCCTTCTTCCCACTCTGAAACGCCTTCTCCTTGCCCCTGTTCTGCCCTCCCCTGCTATGCAGCATAGGACTTAACCCGATCAGCAGGCACTGCTCCAGGGCAGGCCTCTCCACAGTGGTGCTGGCCTCCGTGTTGGCACAATGTGCCTTATGGCATGGTTGAAACTACTTGTGTGCCCATCCTGTTAGCAGGAGCTGGTTAGGATAGGGCTACCAGTTGTTTTCCAAAAGGGAACCATCATCCAGTAATTAGAATTGCTCTGGACTTCGTTTTTAACTTTAACTCAGCCCATGACAAGTGGGAGCAAGTCCCTTCCCACTTTCTCAGTAGACTGAGATGAGTCGCAAACATTTTATTGTGTCTTTTGTAAACCACTAAGCAGCTTTTGTAAGCCATTAAGTGCTATGGCCTTGTTTATAGTTATACGTAGCTATTAGTATAATAAAATATGACAGCAAACTGTAACCAGAAAGCGTTGTTTGTAACAGAGAAAGCATTGTTTTTTAATGCTGACCGCAGGGTTCATTTTAGCTTCTTTTTCTTTTTGAAATAAAAACACACATTCCCATAAAATGCTTCAATGCCTCACAAGTACCTCCAAAAGTCTGACATCCAAACGTTTGAGGATCTCAGGGTTATCAAACTGTGCATTAGTTGCCCTGACAGCAGTTTCCAGGATTCCTGTCAGATTATGCTGATACAAAGTGGTAGCTGGTCTGGCAAGCTCCGGCCTAAAAGGATAAATAGAAGATAAACAAGAGTGGCAGCATTATTCTACAATAAACCTAATTCACGCAAACTGTTCAGGAACACAAGATGTACGTTAAGCAAACTTGTTGTCAACCCTGACTCCATTGCAAAGCAGATAACGGATTCTCTACGCCCCCAGATAACCAAGTCACAATGTCATCATTCACACTTACTAGCTTTGCAGTGCTAAAGGACTTCACCGGTGTTTCTTCAATAACTTCCAGAGGGGAGCTAACAAACACTTAGATTAACTCTTTACCCACTTTTGCTTCTTTAAGAGCATCAACAATGAACTGGCTGATAGCTGTCAAAATATTTTCTCTCTTTTTTAAGGGGGGCAGTGCTGAGTATTCTACATACATTTTGGAAGTACGTGAGTTAATGGAAGAGCAGAAGCTGTTCTGCATTTGAAACATTTGTCTGTTTGAGAAACATTGTTAATACAGCAGTGACATTTTCGTGATCCTCTCAGAAATGTTGAGCTCTAATAACGTATTTTGGGCAGCCCAATCTTGAGCTGCCCAACTCCCTTAGGAGCAGTGATAGCAAAATAGCTACAGCAAAAAGCCACAGGCCCTGCAACGGGACTCCTCGAGTCTCCACTGGCTATTTTGCCACCAAAGACTTGAACAGCTCTGTACTCGGCTGCCCGGCCCAAGGGTGGGCATGGGGTCCAGTGGCGGAAGCCACAGTTGGTTCCCAGTCCCCTGATCCTCCCCTCTCTAGCCCAATTCTGCCCCCTTCTGCCTCTCCCTCCCATTCCACTTCCTGGTCACTGCGCTTCTACACAGCGCTGAAGTCAGGCACTAACTAGTGCTGGCGCTCCCTCCTCCCAGTGTCGTGAATGTGCTCTATGGCACATTCGCGACAGTTAGCCAGCAGTATGCATGTACCGCCAGCGATATGGGCCTTAGGATCGGGTCCTAAGAAAAAACAAGATTCTCTCAAGAGTGTAATGAGCACTTTAGGAGCCTCAATTCAAATTCCATCAACAATGAGTAGACAACTTAGGTGCAATCCTAACCAACTTTCCAGCACTTGGGTAAGGGCAATGCAGCTCTGAAGTAAGGGACTTTACCCTGAGGAGGCTTCCATGACTACTACTCCACTGCACATGCCCCATTGGCACAGCTCTGTCAGTGTTGGAAAGTTGGTTAGGACAATGGAGAAGGCCAAGTTAATTTTTCAATAAAAATAGTGAATTCAGAATTCTACATCAAAAAGTACTTCTTTCCACTAAAACACAACTCTTTACTGTTTGATGCACCAAATGTTGTACTAATTCCATGTCTCATCATGATGCAGTTGCACTTCAATGCAGACATATTACATCTACTCAGTTCTTAGCCAGTCGTTCCTTTGACAAGTAACTCGAAACTTTTGTTATGAAAAATCTGTACCACTATTTTTATATATATTGTTTGAAAAGCACCGGAGAGAGTAATATAATTCAAACACAAGGGTATGCTGCACATAAGAAGAGGATCCCTCTTGGAAAGTTTAAGCACCTCAATCAAGCACAGGTCAACTAGAGGCCCCACCATGCTGACCACCACATATCAGGCAACTCAAATATGAGCATATCACTTCTGCATGCATAACAGCATGCACATATTCACATAGATGTGCAAAGGCTGTTAACAATCTCTTCAGTGTTGTACCAGATAATGCGAACCAGCAATGTCACGTGATAAAGAATTATGTGCATATGCAAGAAAGATAGAATGCTACCAGGTTTGCAACAGATTTTTTACAGTAGAATGTAGCATGGCTAGGGTTTCAAAACAGGCTACACTTTTAATTTCCTAGAGGCTGAAGGCAATTTAGAGGTGAGATAAGTTCTCAACATCTGACAAGTCTGTTCTGTTTAGAATGTTAAAGGAAAAATAGTATTCAAGATGAAAATCAAAGAATTCCTGGTTAATACTATACTGAATCAAAAATAATATAACATGATACTGACCGTATTAACAGCAGCATTAAAGTACATTTGTTTTATTGTCAGGCCACAGGCACAACAAAATGGCATTTTGGATTTCAGTCAATCTTCTGCTCTTGTACAAACATTTAAATTCAATAAGATTAAAACCCGCATTCACTTACTTAAGCAAGTCCATTAAGTGCCTGATAAAATCTCCTTGACCGAGAAGTAAATAGCGTCTCATGGCCTGCATGTGCTCCAGTAAATTGTATTTTTTATTGAGAACGTCTAGCAAGTATTTGCTGGTCTCAAAATATGCTGCATCTATTTTTCCCTGAAACGCATTTTCCAAATCTATGAACATTTCAGCAGCTGCAATAAGAAAAACCAGAAATCACAGATTGCAAATGGATGTTCTGTAATATTGTCTCTTAAATTCAAGCAGCACATAAACAATATTTTGATGGGAAAATGCATGGTGTGGATACGTACCTATCTGCAGATACACAGTTAAACGTATAGTTAAATGTAGATTTTCAAAGCAAATGTCTTCTGCATTGTTATATAAAATAGTTTGGTTATACAAAAACTAAGTAACTACTTAACATTCTTATATTGAACAAATAGGGGACAAGTGCTGCTGGGAAACATGCAGGCACAGGAAATCTGCCAAAGGATAACTGACAGCACAGGAAGAGAAACTCATGTGACTTAAGCTAGGAAGAAACCACCAGACTGCAGTGAATGTAGACATAAATCCCATGTAGAGTGTGACTCTTGGATGTATTTTCTCACAGAATAAATGCATGCCTGGTGGGGGCCTCAGTTACCTTCATCTTTGTGGTGAAGGAAAAACTATCTGAAATAACTGGATCTCTTTTTGAAGCTGCTAAAATGAGTGCAGCTAAGAAAATCAATATCCAAATCATATTTAGATTTCCAAATAAATTCACTTTATGATCACTCTTTCACAAATATGTAAATATATAGCCTGATCCAACAAGGTAGATCCATGCATGTAGCTGATCACATGTAAATGTACACAGCAGTACTCATCAGAGCCTTATGAAACGTTATGGATGCATCTGACAAGAAAAGGAATACAAATCACCATCTGGGTTCATAGTTTCAGGCAACAAAGCATGACTAGAAGTGGAGTGGAGCAATAGCTCATAGTTAATGACTTGGCAAAAATATTTTTAAAATCCAAATATTAATTTTATACAAAGCATCCATATTTTTCCATTTTATACTGAAGAGGGTTATTAGGCATGTGAAAATTATATGCTTAGTTACCCCATTCCATGTCCTTCTGAGTCACAAATCATGTGGTTGAACACAGAATTAAGGGGTAACCCCACTATAGACCTTAGTGTTCTGGCCAAGAAGTGTTTTTCAAGTGCCACATTTCTTGTAAATTACACTGAAAGATTTTAGGATATGAACAGTCAAATGTCAGTAAGTAGTCAGAAACGAGGAAGACGTCTGATGAACTTTAGAAAGAAACAAAAATGCAAGATTACAACTGACTTGCTTCCTACTGCATAGAAAATTTTGCAGTTTGCACTTGGTAAGATTTACCATTAACTGGTTTGCACATAATTGCCAGTGATGGCAAGAATCAAAATGCATTAGGAAAATGGCCATCCACATCTACGCTAACCAATTCATGTTTTATTGGGCCTCCTACATGAAAGCAGCCCAAATGTTTTGATTTGACAGAAAACCAAGAGACAGCCCCCCAATTCTCCCAAAAGGTGTTTGCCAAACAAGCACCACCACCACCACCCTCCTTTAAGGACTGTACTTCCTGAATACAGTCAATGGTTCCCCAAATCTGTCATGCAAACTGACAAAGACTTAACAAAGAGTCTTCACAGATACCACGTAACCTGCAAAATGCATGTGCCTGAAATTCCCAAAAAGCTCCAATGCTTGGATTTTGGACACAATTGTACATTTCAGAGGACGATGATTTGCAGAACAAACAAGGTCAGAAACACAACTATTGTGGGATTTCTGTGGTAACCTTAAGAGCTCAGTTTTGAACAACAAAAACGCGTATTCTATTACATGAGACTTTTAGTCCTAGAGTAATCATATTCCAATATCATACCATCCTTTGGAGATTCTGCAGACTTGGCCACAACTATCATCTTTGATGAAGGAGTCTGGTCATGACAAACTTGATGCAAGAAGTTTATGGATTTTCCTATTAGGAGTACCTAAATATAAATGTATGGCATTTTCAAAAGTTATTTTTGAAAAGGTTTTATAAGTAGGAGCAACAGATTTTCAGAAAGTACATTTGATTCTAAAGTAAAATCTCCAAACAACAATAAGCACTTCTTAATTCTCTTCAAGACATTGCACTGCTTTCACCCATAATCCTGCAACCAGGTCATAAAATTAAGCTACTGATATGCTACCTTATCCAAAATGATGTTGGTCCAACACTTAAAATGCTATTTTTCAGATCATATCTTTGATATATTCTGGCAGAACACAGATCAGTAGTAATACAGGACTGCAGACACACCATATGCAATGGTGTCCAGTAACATCAGTACAGGCGCTGAGCTTGTGTCAGACCATGCACTAAAGCAGCAATCTCTAAAGCAGCGCTGGTCACCCAGAGGAGGGAGGCAGCAGGCACCAGATCTGGCCCTCAGGCCCTCTGGTGACTGCTGGTCTAAAGAACAGAGTTCCTCTCCTCTTCAAAAGTATATTACAGCACAATTGTACACATTTACTCAGCAGCACCCCATGTTCAACAGAGCTTACTCTCCGGTAAGAGTGTATAGGATTGCACCCTTAGCCTTAAACAGATGCATGTCTCAATTTTTAAAAAAGCACAAAGAGAAAAAATAATTGTAGTTTTTGTTCATACCTTTCTGGAATGATCCATTGTAATAAATGAAGGAATCATTGATTTTCTCAATGTGTATTTGTCATGCCATAACCTATCTGTTTTCACGGTGGGATCTGAAGCTACAAAAAACTGCAGACAGAACAAGACTATTTTTTACAATATTATGCATGTATATTACGCATATTCAATCATATGAATTTTCACAATATACATTTCTATTTTAATTAAAAATAAGCATGTTACCTTCATTATCAAACAGTATTTATATACCACTCAACAAGAAGTTCACAAAGTGGTTTACAGGCAAAAAAGTAAAGTTATCTGTTGGCTTAATACATTTTTGAGAACTCCATAAGAAAAAGTAGATTTAAAGAAAAGTAACTCCATAAGAAAAAGTAAAAAGATTTAAAGAACAAAAGCACATGCATGAGCAATACAATGACTGAAAAGGATAAGGGAAAGAAAGGGAGAGCAGTCCATGGAACTACTCCCAAGCAACTTTGGGACTTTTTATTTTTTAATTTGTATCTCTCAGCTTTTACTAAGGAGTTTCTAATTTTCATCACTGCATGGAAATAAGGTGGGGAAAGAGTATCAGCAGGGCAACCAGTTGACCCAGAATACGAAAACTAGAATACAAATAGCAAATATCCTCAAACACGAGATACAAGTCAGCCTTAGCAATGTGTTTGCAGCCTGCATTCCTCTGCACCATGTCTCCTTAGACACCAGCAAATTTGGACCCCCCCTCTCGTGTCTGTCTGTCTCTGTCTCTCTCTGTCTCTCTCTCTCTCCCCCCCCAGGTGAATTCTGAACACCTCCAGAACAGACAGTGACTCCAGACCTCCTTCCATAAGGAGACTGACAAGACCCACGCCCTATTCCATTTTACATGGGAAATAAAGAAGTTCTGGTCCTTCAAAATGTTTAGTTGCCTAGTATTCAGTAGGATATGAGATTGGTAGCTGCTCTGTTGCTGGATCCCATTTTCAAGAACTGTTCTTGCTGTATTTTGAACATTTTTAACTGTTCTTAACTGAATTAAAGCAATCTGGCATCTCCTGGTTTAGAAATTATGTTCTATTTGCAAAACAGAGACCAACTTTTCATATCAGTGACAAGCACAAAAGCACAGGGGAAAGGAGCAGGGAGAATATGCTCTCAAAAGGGCCAAGAAAGTACACTATAAACCTGCACAGGAATCCAATATTACCTCATGAAAATTTTTTTAAAAGATCCTTACTCCTCTGAAAGAGAACATATAAATATACTTTTTTAAAAATACCAACAAAATCTGTTTCTAAAATGGATTCCCCTTGGTAACTGGAATATAGCCATAATCTGATTTTAAGATCCATCAATCTAATCATCTTTGGGAATTATAAAAACCTTTGGTTTTATAACCAGGGCAAAGTGACATGCAATTAATGTATTTAGAAAACATCTAGTAAAAAATACAAAGAGCAAGAAGAGCATTTCATAATTAAGGCTGTGAAAAAACCTATCATGGGAAGAGTGAAGGAAATCAAGGGCAGAATATAACCACAGTATAATTATTGATTCTCTTTACCCATTCAAGGTTCTTTGAGTTTTATTGTTTGATCTAGTATAGAAAGAACTGCAGGAGAAATGGGAAATCATGGTACAATCTAAGTGATGAACAAATGCCAAGGTCTTCCAAGCAACAGATAAAAAGGGTGATTTTCTTAGGAAGAAATTAAGAGCTTGTTTACAAAGGCTATCAGTCACCCACCCACAGGACAACTACACGAACAGAGAGAACTAGAATACATATTCATTTGACCTGGTGTAATTCACCCTTCTTTTTTCCTCAAGGCGCAATATGAGAAGGTCATAACAGAAGTCATGTTCATAGGAATTTATTCACCAGAGTAAAAGTGTTCTCAGGTTTTTACCCTATGGTTATTTATTCTCCTCCTATAAGTTTATTATATTAAATAAATTCGCAAAGAAATTTATACACCTAAAAACTAATTTCTCTCATGCAGAAAGCAGCACAAAAAAAGTTACATAAAAATCACTTTCCGACACAATTATGGTTTATCCTGGACATGGGCTAAAATCTCAGTCAAAAGCTGTATCTGGTTATCATTTTCAAAAATAAAATGGGACTACGAGGCCAATCCTATCTTTTCTGTCTTCTTTCCTGTGCTGTTTCCGGCAGGGTGGGGTGGGAGGCTTCAGAAGCAAAAGGAAATTAAATTCCTTTACACATCTATAAGCCTCCTGCTTCACATTTAGTTTCAGACCTGTGCTAGCCATTTTGCTAATGCATGTCTGAGGAGAGATGGTGTGGAGGCTGCAAGAAAGGGGAACAGGATCCAATATGGGCCTTCTCCACTTGATCCACCCCCTCCTGCAGACTCCCTGCCTCCATTCTGCCCATCTCACCCCCTTCTACTGACTTACCTGCTCTGACAGGCAGCAGGAGAGCACTTAGGAAGGCCCTGCCTGATCTTCCTGCCAGTGCCCCCAGCAGCATGCTACTCAACATGCTGTCGGAGCGCCTTTTACAACTGATGCTGACCAGCATTCTGACAACAGCCAGCCCCGATAGGACTGGACCATAAATGTCTCAATCCTAAGTATTTACTAATGCACCTTCACACAACACATAATGTAGTATGATGACATGTACACTGCATTGTTATAACAGTTGGGACATCCTCTCCTAATTATATTTGCTGCTTCAACACATTTACAGACATTTCAGGAAGCAGTATTTTTGTTTTGTTTTGCATAGGTATTGTTGTGTTTTTGGGTAAATAGTAGCAGAGTTGGGGGCTTGGAGACCCATTCCAGCGCTTGCCTTAGCGCTCCGGAGCGAAGGATTGAAGCAATCGCCACATTTCCATAACAAAGTCTCTTTATTGTAGCGAAAGTGAGATAGGTGAAAAGTTTCAGTCTGCCGGCTAGGAAAGCCGGTGAAGTCTTTGCCGCTCGCAGGCGGCGTTTCAGTGCAGCTTTTACATCTTATGCACACACAGTGAAAAACTCCTTCTACACAAGAACAAAGGGATGCAGCCAGAGTATATCTGGTAGGTGGATACCTGAAGACCCCTTGTGCCCCATCTTACCCAATGGGGTGACCCTTAGAGCACTATGAGCTCATGGGAATGAGCAGTGTTTGCAGCCAGGGCTTCCCGTGTGAAACTGCCTGCTTATGTTACACTATCAGAAAGGGAGTACAACTACTGTCCAAGCTAGTTGCCCTAACAAGCTGGGAAGCTGCCTGCTGAAGGACACACAGGTGTTCTATCTGATCTGGAGAAGCAGAGACGGAATGCCAGTTTCTACCAGTTCTGTACTGTGAGATGTGAAACTGCAACAGGTATTTCACATTTCAGCCTTAGTTTGCCATATGACAGAATATGGTGTGGGTGACAAACACAAGTGCTAGAGAGACAGCTCTTATAGATCCTGATTTACTATAGCTAAACACAAGGCATGAAAAGATCTATTTTAAACACTAATGCCAGTCATGTATTTACTCTTAATCTTTTCTTTTTACAGTCAAGACTCAAACCTACAATGAAATAGTCTCACATTAGTCAATAGTCTCACAGAACTTACTTCATGGTACGTGTCCTCCAATTCCCCATCATAGATCCAGCGATAAAGAAAATTTAAGACAGGATGTGACACAAGGCCAAGGATGTGCTGCACCAGGGATCTCATGTAGGGATCACCTGTTTTACTATAGGCATGGACAGCTGATGCCAGTTCACCACCTTTTCTTCCTGAGAAACAGACAACAGGAGAGGCACTTCAATATATCTTCCTGCTCAGGAAACTCATGATACCTCATTGGCTTTGTCAAAGCACTGTTTTGAATCTCATGCTACCTCCTACCAACAGTGGTCCTATACCAGATAGGAGGGATTATTACATTGTCCCTGCTTGCCAGGGATGAGTTAGACCTCTTCTCTGACAAAGAGCGCCTGCTAGGAGTCTGATGTTGGAACTCTTTACTTCCCAGGATGGCAAGGGGTGAGCCAGCACTGCAGCCCTTTCTAGCCAGGCCTGCTTATAGGCACAGTTATGGGAGGGAATCCACAGAGTTCCAAACAGGCAGACCCAGCTGCTTCCCACACATGTTACTACGGCCCATCTCTTTTAGTTGAGACCAGTGGGAGGAAGGCAGGAAAAGTTGCACCTGACTGCAGAGGGAGTATGCAATCCTGCCACCCGCTTTCAACCTCTAAACCACAACTGAATGAGCAGGGGCATGGTATGTGCAACTCTTTACAGCTTTCACTAAATGCAAACCCACTTGTGCATAAATCACTAATACAGGTAAAACAGTTCTAAACACAACCATACAGATGTGCATTTCAAATGCAAAAATGTCTCCTCAACTAGGGAACAATACCAGACACACAAATAAAGCTAAGTATAATATATGTAATGGTCTCAGTTACAACAATATCTTTTAAGTTTTCCAATTAAATGGCATGTTTGAAAGTCAAGTTAACTTTTCATCCACTGAGAAGACATAATCAATGGTAGTCCTTAGATTCATCCTATCCTGAATGTTTTCAATTATGTAATAACTGAGGGTTCACAAAGTCACTTTTATAAGAGTGACTTCCTGCATTATCCATACAGTCTTAGCATTCATCATCTATTCACATGCAGATGCAAACAGGTTTCCATTCACAAACCTTGACAGTGATCAACAAGTGCTGCAAGTGTCTTCAACCTTATCTTAGGATCATACATCCAGACTAAGAGACGGCGAAGCGTCAAACTGCTCTCAATCCCCAAATTTACACCTTGATCATCTTCTACCTGCAACTGAGAAAAATCAGAGATGAAAGAAAAGATGCAGTGAAGAATGAAGTTAGAGAACTTTATACTTCATCAGCCAGGAGTCTCTTGTAACTTCCAACATGTATCTACTAAATATAAGATTACATCTTTACAAAATACTTAGGGTTAAATTAACCCTGACATTTACAAAATGTACACCATTCCCATTTGCTACGTAAAGATTTCTACACATTTAGCCGTCTTATAAATAAGTCTAATTTCACATGCTAGCAAGGTGATGCTCAAAATCCTACAAGCTAGGCTTCAGCAGTATGTGAATCGAGAACTACCAGATGTACAAGCTGGTTTCCGAAGAGGCAGAGGAACTAGAGATCAAATTGCCAACATTCGCTGGATCATGGAAAAAGCAAGAGAGTTCCAGAAAAACATCTACCTCTGCTTCATTGACTATGCTAAAGCCTTTGATTGTGTGGATCACAACAAACTATGGCAAGTTCTTGAAGAGATGGGAGTACTTCTTGGGAGGAAAGCTATGGCGAACTTAGACAACTTAATAAAAAGCCGAGACATCACCCTGCCAACGAAGGTTCGCATAGTCAAAGCTATGGTTTTCCCAGTAGCTATGTATGGCTGTGAGAGCTGGACTATAAGAAAGGCAGAGCGCCAAAGAATAGATGCTTTCGAATTATGGTGCTGGAGAAGACTCTTGAGAGTTCCCTGGACTGCAAGGAGGTCCAATCGGTCCATCCTACAGGAAGTCAAGCCTGATTGCTCCCTGGAAGGACAAATCCTGAAGCTGAAGCTCCAATACTTTGGCCACCTCATGAGAAGAGAGGACTCTTTAGAAAAGACCCTCATGCTGGGAAAGATTGAAGGCAAAAGGAGAAGGGGGCGGCAGAGGATGAGATGGTTAGATAGTGTCACCGAAGCAACGAACATAAAGTTGGGCGAACTCCGGAAGCTAGTGGAGGACAGGGAGGCCTGGCGTGCTGTGGTCCATGGGGTCGCAAAGAGTCGGACACGACTTAGCGACTGAACAACAACAACAAAATAAGTATACAGAACGTACAACAGTTGGGCCTTGGTATCCACGGAGGATCTGTTCCCAACCCCCCATGGATACCAAATCCCACAAATAAGCAAATTGTAAGCATATTGCAGAAAAACAATATGACTTCTGGAAATATCC
The DNA here is from genome assembly GCA_029204185.1 of Lerista edwardsae. Lineage (NCBI taxonomy): Eukaryota > Metazoa > Chordata > Lepidosauria > Squamata > Scincidae > Lerista > Lerista edwardsae. The sequence continues at coordinate 3,716,194 of JAJKFI010000006.1, forward strand.
AATATGACACTCTGAAAACTGGAAGTGCCCTTCTGGCACCTCCAGAGGCATGTCGAAGGCCTGCAGAGGCCACGCAAGAGAATACATCCACGAACTTCAGTCCAGCCTTCCACTGCGGGTTCAGAACATGCAGCAAAGTTAAATCTGCAGATAATGAATTTGTGGATAAGCAGGCCGAACCTGTATATTTTTACAAGCCCACTTACAAGTCATTTGAGGCACATCTACCATAGGGGGCAAAGCACAGGGGGAAGTTATTATGCAATTTATCAAAACTTGTTTTCTTGGAGGTAATTCTTATTCGCCACAAATGACTGGCTAATTTACAAACCTGTTACAGATAAAAACTTTAAAATCTTATTTTGCTAACCTGTGAAATCAAGCAAGCACAGAAATATATTTTGTTTACCTGTGAGTGTAAAACAGATAGTAGTCTGTAGTACTCTTTGAGTTCTTGGTTTAAGGCAGCACAAAAACTCTGTAGAACAATGAAGAAAAAAGGAATGAATACAGTTCACATATTCTGGCCACATCCCAGAGAGCTCTCTTGTGCTTGCATGCATCTTGGCAAATAAATCTGTGCCTTTGAACAAGCTCATGGCAAGTCAACTTTTTGAAACTCTGAAGACTTGCAAGAGCAGGATGATGAGGCATATAGACTTCAGTAGTGGTAAAAAAAATTGCAAGGGGCAGCAAGAATGAAGGAGCTCCTTAAATAAAGCCAGAAGTCTCACACTTCCAGGTTTGATAAAACCATGTGAGAAGCACAGTACGGAACTTCCCCCCCTTCTCTAAAGAGAAGGCCATGACAGAGCGCAAAGCAGCATTCCAGATTGTACCACCCCGATGGCAAGCATGGAAGAGAGAGCATATGAGCCTGAGGCCGATTCCCAATTTCATAATTAGATTGATTATCCTCAATCTCAGGTTACGGGGCAGAATATTGTCCTAACTGGTAGTATAGAGAGCTAAACAGTTCCATATGATCGATTGGTTTTTCTGAAGACTTCTGGGTTTGCTCCCTCCCAAAATTTCCCACAAATATAGCTCTTGCACATTTACAGAGAGCCAGTCTGTAGTTCAGTGAAGCTTTGAAGCCCACATACCTGACCCACTAATCCAAATGCACGATCCATGCTTCTCTGGTCTGTATACTTCCTTATTTTGTTATGCAGCCACCCTAACTCAGCAAGCCGACTTGTAGTATCTCTCAGAGACTTGGAAAGGCTCACCTAAAATATCAAGAAACAAATACTGAATACATGTGACACATTAAAAATTGAAGAACAAAGCAAACCTCAGATGAGTAACCTGTCATAAATCCATCTGCGCCATGATTTTCCATGATCTGGCCAACTGCTAATCATGTTCTATATCACGTCTCTTCTACAGAACGATCAGTTTCTGCTTAAGCATAGGGCAAAATACTGGTTTTTCAAAGAAGGTTTATACCAAGCTAAATATTGAAGCTCCTGTCATTTATTCTTAATCCACTATATCAGTGGTCTCCCAACGTTTTTGACCCACGGTTCTCTTGACCTACTGGCCATTGGCTGTAGCTCCCCATTAAGTTACTTGGGGGGGGGGGAACGCGGGTGTTAAGTCTGGCCTTGGTAGTACTTCCATTTTTCTTCCTGCAAATAACTGGGATGAAAGGAGCTAGGTGTGTTTGCTTGCTGCACTATAATGTGATCCAAATCTGCAAGAGTCAGGGGCCAAATGCCAAATAGACTGAATGCTCAGTCCTCCTGGCACTTATGGCCTTAGCTCGGTGACACTGTGAGGCAGACAAATGTATGCAAGTCTCACCCTGTTTGGCCATTTGATCCTTCACTGCCCACTGCTCCCTCTCCGTTTCTTTTTCTTCATTTTTTCAAAAAGGGAAATGTTTGCAAAAGTAACAGACTTTGGCAGCCACTGATAGCAGCAGCAGCAGGCACAGAAGCAAAGTTTTGCTCGAATGTTCCTGCCTTTGCAAACCAAGAAAGCTGGTGCCCGCACCCAGCTAGGGAGACCCCTGAATTTTCAGTACCAGAAGTGTACCATCAGGGGGAGGACAAGACCACCAGCGCATTGCTTTGGTTTCAAAGTAGCTGCTATTATTGTACTGTATTTTTAATTTATATTGTTTTAGCTACTTTATGTTGTACACCACTTTGAGCTGTGGAAAAACCACAACCATTTAAATAAGTAAATATTTACTTAAATAAGTAAATACACAGTCTTCAGTAACCTGCACAGATCCTTCCTTCCTTCAACTGCTTTCATTTTAAAAGACTTAAAATGTCTGCCAATGCCTGGACAAAGAACGCATACAGATAGTCCCCAACTTACAGACATGAGGTACGGACAACCATGTCTGTATTTCTGTACAGGGCTATATGTCAGATTTTGTGTTTTCACACACAAGTGCAGTCTGTCCGGCCTTGTGCTTTCATGCAGGGGTAATAGCACTATTCCAACTTACATTGGTTCTGACTTCTGGACAAGCATTTGGAATATAAGCTGTAAGTCAAGGATGACCTGTATATGTCTATTTAAAAAGGGTTCTCACTTTTCTGAGATGCTCAGGGCAGCTCATATACAACTTTTTTTTTAAAAAAAAAGTCTGTTAAAATGATGAAGAAAAAAGTACATAAAAGACTTGCATATTTAAGTCGCACTTCCTTCTTTCCATTTACTTTTTGTCTATACAAGACAGTTATAAAATTATTGTGCAAACCTTTCCATCTACTTTGTAACAGTTTTCTGAATTGAACATTTTGATGATTTTGCCATCTATTCCCTGGAAAACGTACAAAATGTCTCTCACAAGATGAGCCTCGGTTATTTCAACAGAGCCTAAAAACAAAAACAAAAATGTGATGTCAATTAATGGACCACGTTTAACTTGTATACTTGGAAATAAGTTTCATCAAGTTCAACATAGCTAAGAACACATAGGATTTGTCTTACAGTTACTTATCTAATTATACTACTGAGCTACTACTATTTTAAAGTTTAAAGTCAACACCACAATTGATAGTCACATAGAGTTTCTCAAATATTCCTTGCTTTAAAAAAATTGTCACCACCTTTAGGTAAATCAATCACAATCCACTTCTATTCACACACAAGTTGCAAGCAGCAACTAGTAGATCCTTCCACATGCACATTTTCCTTGTTGGATCAGGACAGCCGATGCCATAGCCCAATGGCTACTGCCTCAAGAAAAACTCTTGTTAAAACAAAAGATTTGTAACACTTGAAGAGTGACACAAGTTTCAAGGAATGGTGCTGTCTGTGTGCGAGGAAATCCTCTAATTTGTTTTTAGGTAAGTTTTCAGCCTTTTTCCATATTAAGTTAATAAAAATACATTCCTTAAACAAATGTATTATTGTTAGATTTCAGCTCTTACATAAGGCTTTCTTTTTCTTCCTCGATTGCACATTTGAAATGGACTTGTTTCTGCCTTGGAAGTTATTAGTTCAAATACTGTGCTTCTTGGGCAACATGGCAACCTCAAAGAGGATGTCCATTTGGTCACATCAAATCATACACTTCCTACACACAAATTATACATGTCCTATGTCACCACTATATACAGAGAAGAGTGATTCAAGATATGCATTGTATTACTATAGCATAATGTGGACTTCTAAGGCCACAATCCTAACCTCCTGGTAGTCCGGCACAAGTCTCTTCTGCCAGCCTATGGGTGTAAAAACACACCATAAAGCACATTTGCATCACTTTCCGAATCAGGGAAACTGGTGCATAGACATGTGCTGGCCTCCCTGAGCCACGTCCAGATCCAGGTAAGGCCACCCTAGGGAGGACAGCAAGGGGAGGTTGGCAAGATGGAGCAGAGTAGAGGGAAGGTGGGCCAATGGGCACATAAGCCCAAAGGGGGTGGGATAGAAGCAGGATCTGGCAGTTATACCAGATCCTAACCCCAGTTCCTGTTGGTCCTACACAGGTTGCTTGGATTTGCACCAGCAATTTTGCTAGCACAGATCCGAGTTGCCCCATATGGGTGTCTAAATTGTGCCATAGCTGCCTCCTAACTGGGGCTGGATATGATGGACAGCTGGCCTACCTATTCTAGCCCTGATTAGGTCTGGGCTGTTATAGAGACAGTTGGAGGCAAAACATAATAATATAGGCAGACACTAAAAAGACAAGGGCGAATGCATGACCTCCCCTCCTTGAAGGCAGAGAAATGTCACACAAGGTGCTAAGCATACTTACAAGTCCCACTGAGTTTACTATGGCTACAATGGCAGTCCTGCATTTGTAAAGTTCGAAAATGTAAAACTTGTCCTTAGTTACAGACAGATTGTGTCAGATGGATGCCAACTTTTTGATGTCAAAAGAGGTAAGAGCCTTGGACTCATACACTTTCTTTCTTCCTAACCTCATGAATGCCAACTCCTCTGCTTAGTTCCGGTTCTCAGCAAACCAGAGTTTGTCCACTTCAGATGAACTAGCAAACTAAGGATTGCCAAAAACCCAGAACAAAGCAATGCAACTGGCATGAGTACTGGAGAGGGAGAGGACCAGAGGATGATGGATATGAGCCTGCAGCTTCTGCCTGCTGGTTCTCATAATGCCAATCCACTGGTGCCATGTATGGACCATCCCACAGATTTCCTACTTTAAGTTGTATATAAAACACAAATTTAACATCAGATACTTGTAATGATGATTATGTCTGAAAGAGAGGAATTCCATTAGATTGTCAATTTTAGGTTTAGCAGGGGAAGTAGCAGCATATTTTATATAAGATGATTTCTCTGTAAGTTATAGGGGGAAAGGCAGAGTATTGTGCAAGGTCATTTAAGTCAGTTATAAGAAACTAATCCTTCTAAATAGGATGGTGCCAGGGGTCAGCCCAGGGGGCATTGGCCAATGGCTAAAGAATACGAATGAAGAAATGCCAGGAGTCTTTTTACTTAAAACAATACCCTTTTTTCCCCCCACAGCACTCAGTAGAAGAACGTATCTCATCTCTTTTAAAAAAAAAATGCTTGAAATGTGTCAGGCAATTGAGATTACATTTCACTGGAGTTTGTTATAATTAAAAAAGAATTTTCCAGCACATTGGGGTCTTCTCTACTTATTCTCCTTAGGCTTCACAAAGTGTTATTCCCCCCATCCCATTTTTCTGCATCCTAGGGACCTCAGCAACCTGATCTGTTTCTACATAAAATGTTTATCAATTATTTGGGTAGCAGAAAAAATATGTTCTACTGCAATGATTTTACTTCATGTACATTCAATGGTTGCTCCTACATAATCAGCACCAATGAACTGGGCCAATTTATTATAAGTTTCATTTATACTTTATAAACAAATCCTGCATGTTACTCCTGCTTTTTCAGCAATATGACTACACATCGGGCCCTTTACATGCATACTTCAATAATGATATGGAATTGAAATGAAATTCAACTACACACCCGCACGCGCAAGCAATAAGCTGGTTAATGATCTATTATGAGAGGTCTTCCTATCAGAAACTCTTCACTCAAACAAAACATAGAAAGGAACATGCCTTTTTCCTGGAAATTATATCAACCAGTATCAAAATCAGAACTACAGCAGTTCAATAAATGCATCCCACCTGAAATGACAAGGAGTAACAGTTTAAAGCAGGATTACTTCCTGTTTCCTGTGATAACGTCCTAGAGGTCATCACTGAAATACATTGTGCTTACCACTTAAGTCCCCTTCACGCCTTGTCCTTGGCACATTTCGTGAAACTGTGGTTGAAAGGCCTTTTGAGGTAGAGTTTTGTAAAGTAGGCTGGCCTGCAGTTAAAGTCCATGCAAGTCGTGCCCCTAGCTGTTGCCTCAGACAATCTCCTACTCCTGCACGTTGATAAGATTGTCTAAGAAAAAATATATATAAGTAAATAAGTAGCTATTGAGCTGTCCTTGCTCATAATAAATCATTTTGTATTTTTCAATGTTTCAGAAGATTAAACACATTTCAATTTCATGAACAACAAGATGCTAAAACTGGTTTCATCAAAATCAATTTTTTTTGAGAAAGCATTTGTAAAAACTTACCATTTTGTAATTCATGACAGTTGTAAAGAAAAGCTACTTGTATATCTGATAATACTGGAATAAAATATATGAAGCTCATTGGAAAATTTCAAGTTCTTAGCATTTCAAACATTTCAATGCAAAATTACAGAGTTGACATTTCAAAATGTAGCCAACTACTAAGCCAACGACTGTTACTGAAGTCAACAATGCAGAAAAGACACCCTTGTTCCCTACATACCAAACTGCACCAAGCCATTAAAGGACGCATTACTTTGCCATTCAAACCCCTACAAATGCAAGACAATTTTAGGATTGCTGTTAAGTACATATGAATCTAAACCTCACAAAGGATGTTTCCAAATAAATTGAGCAGCCCTGTTCAAAGAAAGCAATTTTTTAAACCTATCATTTCCCATTCTATTGAGGTGGCAAGGCGATAATCACATTTGTGATGACACTCCTTTCAGCTGTAAGGTGAGTCAAGTTACTAGGATGCCAACGCAAGAGGCTATTCATTTTTCTGACTAAGTACTGCAAGTTGTCTCCAAATCCTATTAAAAATAACCTAACACAAATGTTTCTAATTAAAAAAAACATACAGGAGAAGATAAGACAGCATGAAAGACCATCTCTCACAGTTAATGAAATGGGTTAGAAGACAGCAAGATAAGAAATAGCTCCAGTGATTCGTGAATAAGTTTACTTGAGGCATAAAAGAAGAGTCAGGTCTCAACATTCATTTGTCTTAAAAGCACACAAGCTCTAAAAACAACGAAAGCCAGGCTCTTGGGGGTGGGAAAACTCACTAATACCCATGCCAGAGTTTGGGCTTTTCTGGTTGTATAATAGCCACAGGCTCTAAGTTATCTAAGCTATCAAAGCAAACATGTTTTGGGTCCCAAGAAAAAGAACCTGCAAGCAGCAGAAGTGCTATAGTGATCAGTTCTCCGTTCTCTTGCAGACAAGACCAGTGTGGTCCTATTGATAGAGACATAGACTTTGATTTGGGAGATGGGCAGCGCCATCCAATCACCCCACTTTGGGCCATTCAAGCCACTTGTGTTGACCCAGCTCTATCGCAAATGTATCATAAGGCATGTCACGCTAGAGAGAGAATCATTGGACTGACACATCAGCCCAGTACCACCGCCAGGACCTCCAGGTACGTTGGTCATGCCCCAACCATGTTTGGCCACCATGGGGCCATTCCTCGGCAGAAGGTGGAAAGAAGATTGTCCTGCAGACAGAGCACCCTGGGGAGGGGGGGAGGAGCCAGGAGCCAGCAGTTATGCCTGATCCAAACCCTGATCCTGGGCCACGCAACCCCAATCCAGTCGGCAGCAGGGCAAGGGCAGCTAAACAGCAAGGGCAGATCCAAGGATTCCCATCAGCTTGAGTTAACACCAGAGCAAGGGGAAATACTATCCTTGCCATGTAATGTGGTGTGGTCCAGTGCTGTCCTAACGTGCACTAGGATGCAGCACAGCCCTGCCAGCCTGCCAGCTCCTGTGTTCATTAGGATTCACCCTCAGAAGTTTTTCCAACCACTACCATGTAATCAATTTCTGTCCTAGGCATACAATTTTAGTGAAACCAACAACCTTTAGTACCAAACTAAATTCGCAGTGGCATCCCATATAGACAAAAATTTTCAGATGGCAATCCTATAATATTACAGCCAACTGGTATTCAGCAAAGCAGGTCTGAGGTGAATGGGTTAGCTGCAAGGTTATCAAGATTTCATTTACCCTGGAAGAAGTGACTGTGGAGTTGGTGTTGGCCCATTTAGAGCATACATGCCTATGCTGCTGATCCCACTGCTTCCCATACTGCCGGAGTTCTGGGCTGACTGGGCATTCCGTTCTTGGTAATTCAGTGGAAGGCTCTGAGGCCTGGCATAGTAGTAAGGAGTTGAGTGAGCATCTCGTGGCAATGCCTGAGCAAATAGTGAAGCAAAGTTTGATACCTGAAAGGAAAAAAAGTAGTGATGAGACACGCTTGTAACCATAGATTGAAATCACTTATGCGTGGACACACACCCCTCCAGCTGACAGTTGTTTTGTTTAGAATGGTTTGCACCTCAAATTGTACTTCAGTGAACAGAAGACATATGTTCATGCAAGGGAGGCGGAGGCAGGTGAAATTTCGCTAATTGCCCTCCACTCTACAGCCCCTGCGTCCCCTTCAAATCTGTTCCTGTGAGCTGGGGAGCTCTTTGGAACATTATGGCATGCAGCACTGGAAGATAAGGAGTGCAGCAGAAAGGGTGCTGGTGAAAATCCCTCCCTGAGGAAGGAAGGGTCTTCCGTTCACAGAACAAAAACTTAGGATAAAGTCCCATGTACCTGTAACTAGTTAAAATTAATAAAATACAGAACACATAATTGAATGTTTCAGAGTCATTTCTACATTTTGTAAAGCTATTTCAAACAGTCCTATTAACATTTAACACCGGCATTGACTCCTAACTTTTCCCCAGTTGCCTCAATTTTTACACTGTAAATTATGGTAATATCTTTAGTTACCTTGTTTGACTGCTTACGCGGATCTTCGCTGAGGCTGAGCAGGAGGTAGAGGATTGACCATCTGTTTTTCAAAACACCCTATAACAAGAAATAAGCATTTTAAAAGGTAGCATGGTTTCAAAACAAATTCTAGTTGCTTACATCTTTATTTGTCCTTGAGCAAATAAGTAGTACCTTTTAGTTTAAAAAGAAGTATGGACAGGAGATACAATTTCAAATGATCTAACTAACAAGCAGCCCAATCCTAACTGGGCTGCCCGCCAGCAGAATACAAGTTCCACCAGTCTTACTGAACTAGTAGTCTACTGCAGCAGGACAGATTACAACGATGCCAGGGAATAACTTTCCTTGCAGCAGACAAGAATTAATGAACTTAGCTGAACTTTACTGTCAAAATGGAGTCATAATTTTTCAATTAACAAGTGTGCTTCCAGAACTCAAGACTTCAAGAGGAAAAGAAATAAAAACCAAGGTAACTTTAGAAGCCAACAGAATGATCAATAAATCAATATACATTAGTGTAAAAATAGCTGGTGGTGAGATAAATTTAACATAAAAAGCAAAACACTTTTTTGCTGATCTATACCCTTCCCATAAAAAGTCATTTAGGAAACTAAAATAAATGCTACTTTTTATTTTCATCAAAAATAAGCTTTTAACATTTTGCAAGACAGGAACTAGAATAAACACAAACATATCTCCAAAAAGCTGACCCTAACAAAGCCACATAAGTCAATATTTCCTACACCTCAGTTCAAATGACAACTCTTGCCTCCATACTAGATACAAAATCACAAGAAACTTATTCCTATACCTGCGAGTGGAGTTTTCTATAAAGCTCAGAAAATAAAGCAGCATTTTCTTCCCTTCCTTGTCGCACCACTGTAAAGAAAAAAGGCATATTCAAGTCAACATAGGCATCTTATGTGAAATATTAATATTTGAGCAAAATATTGTTTCATTCAGCCCATATATATCATTGATGGAGCTCTTTGGGAGCAAGTGGCATTGGTACTGGGGCAATTGTTTGGAGGCAATGTACATGCCTACACATTCATTTCAGGATGGCCCTTTATTTCATCCTGTTTCACTTCATAGGACACAACATATTTCTACACAAATATTGCGTAGAAATGTAGGAAATCCATATCTACAATATGAGGCAAATGCATGTACTGTATGCCCAATTATGAGCAAACTAAGATATGAAATTTAAATTGAATTCCAATTAAGACAAGTGGATAAATATGTCTGCTTTTGTTAGATGGCCAATATTTTATTTCTGCTTTATTCAAGGTATGCAGGAGAAATGCATTCACATGTTGAGGGTAGGTACCCGCGTAGAGAGCAAAGAGCCAGACCAGTAATATACCTATTAGAAGGAATGCTGGCAAGAGACCACTGAACCATTGACTAGGAAGGCCACATTTCTGATTTTGCATTGGAACCAAGCAATTGTGAACGCAGCCACTGACTCCAAGACCAAGTCAGAGATACGTGAAGCAGCCCCCTCAGCCGTGCAACCGGCCAGTGAACCCGCCAAGGAAATGAGACACATCCAAGCGCTGTTTTACTTCTTCAGATATATATTTTAGTTGCAAGGAAACACCAATTAGAGCAGTCCAGATAACAGTCTGAGGTCAGAAATACAGCCAGTCAGGATACATATAGACATAAATATGGTTGTATTTTGTTTTATGACCAGTAATGTATACTTGCTCAAATGAAAATCTGGAGACAAAAGTCAAATGGCATTACAAACACAATAAAATGTTGATCTAAATATTTTTAGATTGTGAGCCCTTCGGGACAGGGAGCCTTTTATCTTTATTATTACTATTTGCCTGTAAACTGCTTTGTGAACTTTGTGTTGAAAAGCGGTATATAAATACTATTTGATTGATTGAATATTGTAAAAGGAACTTACATTCTTTTTTTATTTTTTCTGCTACAAGAAATTCATCTCTCTCAACAGTAGGGGCAAAGTTGCTTCCAATGACTCGCACCGCATATTGAAACTGCTGGGCTACATCAGCTGAAATAAAACCACAATTAATCATGTAAAGAATAGATTGTTAAATTACAAGATTTTAACAGTTAGAGGCAAATGCACACATAAGCTTGGTGCTTCCAATAAAGACACATTTCTTCCTTCAGGGAACTAAGTTTTTTTTAAAAAAAACATTTTAAAAACTTAGGCTTACGGTTGCGTCAATACCAGGTTGCCCAGGACCCTGAAGCAAATCCAAGCACTAAGCTCCTTATGGAGCACCCAACCCCAAATGGTGCACTGAGCTGGTACCACTGCCATGGTACTGAGGGCTTAGGGATAATCTTGACCCAATGAGCCACTGACTGATAAGGTAAAGGTGCAGAAAAGAGCGACAAAAATGATTATGGGGCTGGGGCACCTCCCTTATGAAGAAAGACTGCAGCAATTGGGGATCTTCAGTCTGGGGAAAAGTGCCTGAGGGGGGACATGATTGAGACATATAAAATTATGCATGAAAGGGATAGAATCAATAGAGGGATGTTCTTTTCTCCCTCTCTCATAATACCAGAACCAGGGGGCATCCACTGAAATTGGGTGTTGGGAGAGTTAAAACAGATAAAAGGAAATACTTTTTTACCCAGCGAGTAATTTATGGAAAATCCTTGCCACAGAAGGTGGTGATGGCATCTGGCCTAGATGCCTTTAAAAGGGGACTGGATGGATTTCTGGAGGAAAAGTCCATCATGGGCTATAGGCTATGATGGGTTGGGCAACCTCCTTACATTAATAGCAGGCTACTTCAGAATGCCAGGTGCAAGGAAGTGGCAACAGGATGCAAGCATCTTATTGTCTACTGAACTCCCTTAGGCATCTAGTGGGCCACTGTGAGATACAGGAAGCTGGACTAGATGGGCCTTTGACCCGATCCAGTGGGGCTCTTCTTTTTTTTTTTTTTAAAGATGATTTTATTGATTTTATAATTATAAAGATACAGGAAAAGGATAGTCAGTTACATAGGATGGGTATACATAGGGTTAAACAATAGGAAATTTGAGGCAGTACGATAGTAACATCTAAATGCAAAAATTAGTAATTTCCATTATAATATATTCCATCTGAAAGGATATAATCATTATGATTCACAAAACTACGTCAATTTTCATTATTCATTCAAATCTTCAATAATTTCAGTAATTTCACAGTTACTTAGCAAACTCAAGCAAGAAAAGTTAATTATACCTATAATTATCTATCTCTAATTTATAGTAAAAGTCAATAAAATAGTAAACTAAAAGGGAAGAACCTACTATATAAAACACAGAAATAGAATAAACATAAGTGAAGCTGGGAAGTCAAACTATTTAAACTAGCACTCTGTTCATCTCTTCATCTCTATTCATATTGCTTATATTATTTTTCAATCTTAATCTTTAATTAATCTTTGTTACAAAACTCATACTATTAAAATTAAGACAGCCCATCTCAGAAAAAAAAAATACGCCATAAAAATAAAGAGCATAAAGATATAACATGACATCCATCACTTCGTAATCACCATTAGGCCTTAATAACATTTTTTTTTCTAAAGTCATATCTTAATGTAAGCTTGAGTTATCACGTACCTTTGTTAAAAAAAGAAAAGAAAAGAATCGCTTAGTTATATAATCTGACGCAAAATTACAAGCCTACAATTATCGCTTTTCAAATCAAGGCTCAATGCTAATTATTTCTTTCTATCACAAATCTCACAGGAAGGAATGAACTTTGTCACCTTTTAATCCTCATTTCTATTTATACCATTTATTCAATTTTTATTTATTCAATTTTTAAATCATAAATTTCATTAATCAAATTTCCCCCGCCCATTTATTATAAAAAGCCAAAAATTATACAAAAATTATACAAATTATACAAATCATTAAAAATTAACATCTGGTCAAAACCTTCCCCTCTACTGCCACCAGAGGGGAGCCTGCTGACAATAAACACTCTCACTGTATTTGTCAGCCGACCATAAGAATATGTCATAGTCTCTTTCTCTTAAATCTTCTTAGTTTACAGACAGGGCTGTCCATCTTCAAAAAAAAAAAAAACAGCTTGCCTTCTTAAGCCATCCAGTTCCATTTCTTATTACACATTCCTCTTGTCCTTCCACAAAGTTCATTTCTCCAAGTCCTTAAACATGCTTCAAACATCTTTCAACTCTGATTGTAGATCTGTCGGTTTCCTTCTCATTAACGCCATGTTAACTCAGTTGCGCAGTAAAAAATTCAAACTTTCTTTAAACATACAAATCAAAATACTCCCTATTTTCGTGTTCTCTTATCTCATTAATAAATCCTCTTGATCTGCAAATAGGACTGTCCGTTTTCAAGTAAATGAGCTCCAATTATAAATCTTCTGCTTCGCTTCTCAACGCCATGTTTAATCTGCTACGCAGCAAAAAATTCAGCATAGAACAGAGTACTTTTTTATTCCATATTTCAGCTTCCCACGCCACATCAAAGCATTTAGAAAAGAAAATAGAAACAGAAGCAAAAAAGAAAACAGCGATGCACTTCAGTGGACATCTTGTGTTGAAGATTAAGCAGGTTTAATTCCACTGACCTCACTGGCCCGCAGCCAACTCTCCAGTGCACTTCACGCCAAGATGTTAAACATTTACGCCTACACACCACTTCTTCTTCCCACACGATTGTCTTCATTAGGGGGACCTCTGAAGACCTTCCAGACGCTGTAATCCATCATTCTCTCTCCGGTGTTGTCACTCTACAAGTCAGAGACCGTCCACACGGTCTGCCAGAAGGCAGAGTCTCTTCTGCTCCCCGGTCACAAGCGAACATCATTCACCTCCGGAGTTGGCCACTATCCAGAGGCTAGATGTTAATGCTTACCCCCAACCCAGTTCTACTACTGGAATTGGGCCCGAACCCCTTGCAGAGATTCAGGAAAGAACACAAGCCCCAGCCACTCATAAAAAGCGACTGCCATGTTCAAGTCTCTGGCTCCTCCCCCCCCAGTGGGGCTCTTCTTATGTTCTTATGATATGGGTCCTTGGCCAATGCCCCACCTGGCCTACTCCTGACATCACCTGTGGCTTATCTGTAGTCAGCATAGAGCTGACAAATGTATGCTGGATTGCTTCAATTGTTTTTAAAAAAAGGATACAGGCACTTAATGTCCATTTGTAGGAATTTAAATTGCACATTGCTCCTACCTTAAATAAATAACAGAATGGCAAATAAATATAGCGTAGCATTTTCATCACTCAATACTAGGCCAAGCCAATGATCTGGAAAACTCCATGCTGGAGGTCATTAGGGAAGAGTTCTAGAATAAGACTACTAATATTACATTATCCCTATATAAATCTATGGGGCAGCCACATCTCAAATACTGTGTACAGTTCTCATCTCTACACCTCAAGCAGAATATCACTGAGCTGGAAAAGGTGCAAAAGATAGCAAACAGATTTGGTTGAACACATTCCTTATAAAGTAAAGCTATAAAACTTGGGCTGTTTAGCTTGGGAATTCCACACGGGGCGGGGGGGAATGACACAATTGAGAGTGTTGGATCCAAACCCCCATCCCCGGCCAAGTAGCCCCAATCTGGGGCTAACATTGCACTGCACTGATGCAAGCAGCTTGCATCGGCTCAAGGCTGTCGCAAATGTGCCATAAGGCATGCCTGTGCCAACCAGAGGGACGCTGGGCTGATGCAGGCAGCAGCATTGGCCCATGGAAGCTGTGGATGGGTGGATGTAGGGTGTTCCCACACCAGCTGAATTCAGCTAATGTGGGGGCTTTTTGGGGTGTAGTGGAGGAAGGCAGGAAGAAGAATGGGGTGGGAAGGCGGAGGGAGGGCAGGCCCGTGGGCGAGGCAGTATGCGAAGGGAGAGGGGTATGAATCTGGCAGTTAAGCTGGATCCAAACCCTCATCCCCAGCCAAGTAGTCCCAGTTTGGCGCAGATCCAAGCAGCCCCACAGGGGTAGCTGGCACTTACCCTGGGGTAAAGGGACAAACATCCCCTTGCCCCATGGCAAGCTCCAGCAGCCTCCCAACCTCATTGGATACAGTGCAGGCCTACTGACCTGCCTGTTCCAATGCAGGTTAGGACTGTGAAACATAAAATTATGCATGGTGGAGAGAAGCATTTCTCATTATCTTTATACAATTATCCCGAAATCCAAAAAAATCCAAAATCCAGACACCTTCCCATCCCAAGCAGTCTGGGTAAGGGATACTCAACCTGTATCTCATGTGGGCAAGTAGAGCCAGGAATTGCTTTGGTTACATGAGGTCAGCTACTAGTGATCAGTTCACTCAGCACATTTCATTAAATATTCTCATGCATGCATGAGACTTTTTAGGCTACTCAATTTCTGAATACAAAAATTCCCCACTTCCTCCCCACATCAATATGTCTGCAAGATACCAATATGTTCAAAACCCACTTATTTGATAGTTTAGAATGTATTTAAGCACCTCTAAATAAAACTGTCTTGATAATCCAATTACAGTTATTAAATAGTACAGTTATTTTTAAGACAGCTTCTGCTGACATATTTTACTTCTTTTTAAAAAAAGAAATATTATAACCCAATCCTACACTACTCAGACACAAGTCCCATAGTGTTAAATGGGGCCTACTACCAAGGAAGTATGGATAGGATTGCAGCCTGAAGGCCCAATCCTAGCCAACTTTCCAGCACCGATATAGCCATTGATAGGATTGAGCTAACAGAGGATGTGCTGCATCCTGCAGTGGAGAAGGAATCACAGAGGCCTCGTCAAGGTAACGGAACACTTGATCCATTACCTCAGAGCTGCACTGCAGCTGCATCAGTGCTGTAAAGTTGGTGCTCTTAGCGTATTAAATCAGGGGCCTCCGAACTACAGCCCGAGGGCTGGGTCCAGCCCAAGGGCTGGATTTCCGTCCAGGAAAGCCTTCCCTGTTGTGAGTGGCACTGCTGCTCCATTTTCCAGCCGATCAGCTGGCAGGGACGCTCAGGGCATTCACATTTATGCTTGGGCATCCCAGAAGGCTGTGCAGCAGGACACAATTGCCCAGACTGTCCCTGCCTGCCAACAGGCTGGAAAATGGACGGGCAGTGTGGCAGAATGATCCATACCACTCGGGACAGGAAGGATTTTCCCCACACACAGTGGTCCGCAGTTTGGAGACAGTTTTCCAACATACATTAGTACAGGCAATAAGAAGAAAGAAATGCATGAGGAATATTTCTACTCAGAATTGCCCTGTTCAGCATATATATTGCAAAGCCTAGAAAGAGCTCTGAACAAATCCCCTGTGAAAAATATAGAGGAGCTTTTAGAGCCAATAGAACATTAAAATGGAAAAGATCCAGGAAGAACAGGAGTCAGTCACTGCTAATGCTTTCTAGGAATCTCTCAACACCACAATTTACACTAACACAACTACTAAAAACCTTTGCATTCAAGTCTATTTGCTAAAGATACTTTATATTTGTCTTTGAAAGTGTGGACCTTTAAGTCAAGGAATCTGGTTTCCTGGGGGTTGTCCTCTCTGTCAGTGTTCATAAAAATTAGCCTTGTATGCCTTTGTATTTTAAAGTGTACGTTTTATGAGATAGAAGCAGTAAAAATGCTCTATTTAGCAGGTGTGGCTGAAGTCTAATAACAATAAAGTAAGGGAATGCATTGAAAGGAGAAAATGACCCACAGTACCACAAATGAACAATTTAACAAATTATTGGTTCAAAACACCCCTTAATTTTTAACAGAATAGGAACTGCATAACAAGGGCAGGCCAGGGGTGGAGGAAGGGTGTAGCAAGGGGTGGAGGGAGCCACGGGTACCAGCAGCGGCGAGGCGCCATTGCGCGGAAGAACCCTCGCGCTTTTTGGCCCGCCCGCCCTTCCTCGCTTCTGTTTCACTCCATTATGGAGCTATTCCGGGAGCAGGGAGGCGTGGCAGGGCAACGCACGGGATGCGGTTACGTCTCCCTGCCCCGGGCGCGTTCGGGGCTTCGTCTATCTCTGGGGCAGGCAAAGCAATCTTCATCATGTCGTCTGCTATGGTTATTAATCACATACCTCATGCTTTTTATGTCAACTATTTTTGAAGTCTCCACTCACCTCAGACTTTTATTATTTAAGAAATTTATACCCCACTTTTCCTTTACCAAAGCAAATGCCCAAAGGTGATTTACAAGTTTCCCAAAATATAACTATTACATATATTAGTACAGTAAAACAATACATGAAGCAATTTAGTAAAAACAAGTGGGGGTTGGTAAAAAAGGGGAGATAACAGCAAGCATCATATAGAGGCACAGGAGGCAACCATGAAAATATCCAAACATACATCACCCAACACTTGATGAAACAAAAATGTTTTGAGCCCTTGCTGAAAAACCATGAATGAATGGGCAATTAAAGCCCCTGGAAAGGAGTCCCATAGTTGTGGAATCAGTATGAAGAAGACTTGCCCTCACACTGACATTTCCCTTAACCCAGTGATTTTCAACCTTTTTCATCACATGACACACTGATAAGGTGCTAAAATTGTCAAGGCACACAATCACATTTTTTATCACTGACAAGGCTTACATCCTCCAATAGCCCTACTAATAAATGAACCACCACCAAAGTCCCACAGCACACCTGCTAACCATTTACTGCTCACAAATTTGCCATGGCACACTGGTTGAAAAGCACTGCCCCAAACTGATTCAGAAGAGCACCTGCAGAAGAACCCCCACCCCTCCGATTACTTAAGAGAGCAGACCAGAATGTATGGGGAAAGGCAATCCCTCAGATAACCTGGTCCCCAACCACAGAGAGTTTTAAAGGACAATAGCAGCACTTCGAATTGGGCCTAGAATTGAATGTGAAAGCTGCATAGCCACCAGAGCGGTGCTACAATAGAATCAAACTGCCTAGCTCCAGTAACCATCCGGGCAATTGCATTCTGTATTAATTGCAGCTGCCAAGCCGTCTTCAAGGGTAGCCCCAGATAGAGTTAATTACAATAATCACAAAGTCACAAATGCATGGACCACTATGGTCAGGTCTGGTCAACTCAAGTATGGCTGCAATTGATGCACCACCCAAAGTCACCTGGCTCTCCAGGGAAAGCAGTGAGTCCAGGAGCACACCCAATGCACAAATGGCACACACATTTCTGCAGGGGAAGTGCATGATTCAGTACCTGGATCAAGGATTTCTAGACTAAGAGGAACTGTCTCTTGTCTGGATGCAATGCCTCTTGACCCTTATCTGGGCACATCCAGTGGTGTACAGGTTGATAGGGGGTACTACATATTCCAAGATGTAACAACTGAGGTTACTGTATAAACTGTTTACAGTATCTTGCTTATGTAAACTGAGATTTACAACTTTAATCAGTAGCTACTGAATTAAGGTAAGAAAGTTTTAGCTGGAGAGATGACAAGTAGTGTGCAAGTTTTATTCGGCATAACATTATGAGAAACTGTACATGAATAGCGCATATTCTCTGGCTGCATTTGGTCAGTGGTGTGTTGAGGAACTAACCTTGGCTAGAGAAGAAAGAGCACTTTTCTAAGATTAGCTCAAATATTGCTCAATACTTATTTATGGTATGTGAATAATACGCAAACTATTAAGTCACAGCATAACAGGTGCAACTATTTTCTTCTGCTCAAAGTACAACTGGACTGGATAGGACAGAATTCTTCTAAATGGCAGGCAGCTGACTCAGACCCCTACATTGTACAGTATAAACCTATTCCACACATTCATGGTCAGTACCCCAGGAATCAGACTAAGATTTGTTTGGCACATGTGTTGTTCAATCACATCTGCACCCTATCCTTCCTTAAAGACACTCAAGACAGGGTGCGTGCCATCCCCTTGCTATATTCACACAAGAGCCCTGTGAATTAGGCAGGGACGAACGGAGCCCCGAGCGCGCCCATGGCAGGGCGACGGAACCGCGCCCCAGCACGTCACCCCGCCCCCATGCATCGCCCAGCCACGCCTTCCTGCGCCCGGAATAGCTCCATTTTGAAGCAAAACAGACACCAGGGAGGGCAGGTGGCCCAAACAACATGGGTTAGCTCGCGCGTTAGTCCGCGCAATGGCCACCCTGGGCTATACCCTCCCTCCACCTCTGGAATTAGGTTAGGCTGAGCCATAATAGCTTGTCCCAGACACAGAGGAGAACTTGAATCTGGAATTTCAGCATCCCAACGTGCAAAGTACGTCACAGAGCTGTGGCCCTTCTTTGGGCAGGGGGGAAGGTTCACTGTTCCAACAACAACACCGTCCACTTTCTCAAGTTACTCCTCGGACACGTGAACAATAAGCCTCCATAAGGTGGATGCTGCTCATCCACCCACCCGACAGCGGCGGCAGTCTACTTCTTCGCTTGCATGCGACATTATTAGAAAGAAGAAGGGGGTGGCAGCAGAAAGCATTGCTTGCTCCGCCTGCAGAACTCCAAGTGACTGCGCTTGGCAGGAGCCCTTTCCCCCCCCCTTCCCTCCGGAGACATCAGGCTTGAGCCCTCACTTCTCAGCGTAGGGGGAACGGACAACCAGCTTAGCCTGTCACGGGCGGGATAGCGAGCTGGAGAAGGAGGTCCAAAGAGTTACCTTCACCCTTGCCCAGGATGCGGCAGCAGAGGTTCTGCAGCAGAACGTTGGGCGACTTCTGATCCGGGTTCGCCATCCTGGCGTCGGCGCGTGGGCTGGGGGCGGGTGGGACGCGCCCTCAACCACCACCCGTCCCTCCGCAGAGGCGCCTCCCCGCCCGGCGCCTGCTTGGGCCGTTACTTAGGGCGCCATTTTCACAGAACCCGTTGAAAAGATATAGGAAGGCAAAAAAAAAAAAGGCAACGGTTTTGAAACGCGGCCCCCCACAATGCCCCGCAGCCCGGACTGCGCAACACCGAATACCTTCCCTCGCGCGACAACCAAGCCGTAGCGAGGAGGTTCCGGTGTATAAACAGGCAGGCGTAGCTCCGGCCCAACCCTATGGAAGGAGACTTTTCTTGCCAGCAAAGCTGCAACCACGATTTTATTCACGAGCGGTCGGAAACCGTCCCACAAGGAGCCCCGGGAAAACAAAAGAGGCTCCATGGCTGCAGCTTTAAAGAATCGTAGTGGGAGAGGTGGCAACAAGATGTGTGTGCTGACTCCTCCGGAGCTCCTGCCTTTTACAGTTTTTTCACATGAATTTTCACGCTTTCAGTTCTTTTCCTTGCAACTTTGTTTTCATTGCATGGGCATAGGACAATGAACTCTGCTTCATTCAGTGGACGCTGCAATAGAGTCGCCAACTCTCCAGAGTTGAACTGCCTCTTCAGGAATCAGCCTCAATCTCCACGTGACTACTAAATGCAATGCTGGAGAGCTTCAAGGGCCTCTACTCCAGAAATATCCAAAATCGCATCCTGTTTGGGAAAAATAAAATCTTCAGGAACATCTTGAGGCAGGGCTAGCAACCCTAATCTATGGTGGCACAGCCCTTGCAGAATATCAAAACCTGTGATTCCAATAAATTTTGATTGGTCTTCAAATCCTATACTGTGTCTGCCACATTTTGGTTATAATAAGTCACTGGGTTTTTACTTGCTTTTTTAATAGGAAGGCACTGCTTTGGTGCCTACTTCCACTAGTTTGATTTACTTATTCTTACTATTGTTGCCTTCTGCTTCAGTCTAATGTTCACTTATCCTTCTAGATACACATTGGTTCCTGGCCCATTCTAATTCCAGAAAAAAGGGGGGAATCCAATGGATGGGTTTCTAGCTACCTGAACATGTATGAGAAAGATACTTATGGTTGACTTACGCACTCTTGAGACCAATTATTTTGAGGGATACTATAATACAGCATATATGCAATGGCTTCCAACAAAGGATGGCCTGGTGACAGTTCGACAAGTGATCTGCCAAAGAGTTGGTATATAAGATACAGGTGTATGCTTCAGAATCCTTTTAACTGAATCACTATGCACGCATAGGCTATTTTTAAAAAAGAATATTGCTTCTGTTAATTCACCAATCCCACCTCCTGGCACCCAATTCACTAGATTACCCCTTCCCAGCTCACTCATTGGACTAGCATGTAACACAGGGTGCCTACCAGCAATTTGAGCTGTGGGGGTGGCAGGTGAGGCAGAACTGCCGCAGCAAAGTTTTTTGAAAAGTGCCACTACTGCTGCATGTAGTCTTCCAAGTAGCTGTGTCCTATCCATTCCTTCATTGTAAGCAGATCCACAAGGAGCAAAGAGCTACTGTAGCAGGCCAGTTTCCTCCCAGATTTGACATTGTGCTAAATGTATCATTGAGTATTATGTATGCATTCCTTGGTCTGGCACATATGGCTTGCAGCAGCAGCTGCCACCACGCACCCATAATAGCACCTCCACCATCTATCTGCAGGCAGCAAGTCTGGGAGAAATTGGAAAATTGGATCCCTGGACATTTCTGGGCATCCTCTTTTGGCTCCCGGGTCCCCTTTTTGACCCTTTGCCTGGATACACATTACCCCCTTTACTCCTCTCTCATTGGCCCTGCACTGAGCCCCACACCCTGGCATAATTGTATCAGTGATTGAACAGCATCTGAAAGAGAAGCACACAAGTGAGCATATTCTCCCAGGATTACTATTGTGCCATTGCAATTTATCCGACAGGCAGTCAAGTAACAGGTGCAAGTGAGGTCTGGTTGCACTAGTTGGCTCACTGTCTGCAATGGAGTTTGCTTCAGTTGTACCCAGAGGTCCTATTGGACCTGACCCACAGATTCCATTATTCAGGTATTGGTGTCTACGGGGAGGTCTAGGAACGTTCTAAGAGCTAGAGAGGCCGTGCGCAGAAAACTGAAAAACCAGAAATAAAAACCAAATAACCTGAAGGCACTCCAACAGCCAGAAAGGTCACAACTGGAGGGTACATGGGGGTGCTTATAGCCCCTGTTCTCTGCTACCTGCAGGTGCCAGCAAAGATGCAAGGGACATGGGGAGTGTGTGAGTGTGGCTAGATGAGCAAGTTGCTGCAGTAGGTGCCTTGTGTCACATGCAATGCAGTACAATGCCTCTGTGCTATGACCTCCCAGTTATGTGTGTCTGGCAGAGAACATTTCCATAGACTGGCCAATATGGGTTCTAAACCTATATCCACCTCTTCTTTTGCAGAGGGGTTTTTGGCAAATCATCGCCTTGGTGGGGCAGGCTGTCCCCTTGACTGGCCTAAAACCTGACTCTCAGCCTGTTTCTCTTTGCAGCCTTATACAGGTGATGTGGAGGCAAACGGGTTCCTTCCAGCTGGGAGACCTGAACTCTTGCCATTTCTGTGTTTGGGTTCTCATGGCTGCCCTCTTCCAAGAGAGTTATCTTCCATCTTTTGCACTGCTGTGGTCTAAAAGGTATTTATTCAATGAGTTTGTTTGTGTTGAGTGGTATAAGGGGACTTAGGCGTTGGGATTTTTAGTATAGGAGTTCTCTAATCCTTGGCTGCTTTCACTACAGTACCTCCAATGGGGAGGGGGATGCTGTGGCATCCTTCTGTCATGTCTGTGGTGTGTTACTGGGGCATTTCTCCATGGCTGGCAATGGTGAATGTTGCTGTGGTACTCATTCCTAGTGGCCCTCAGGGAGCATCATCCCAATGGTGGCCACTCATAGGACCTGTGCCTGCATCTACCCCCAGTTTTGTTCACCATGGCCGTGCTGCTCTGGCCAATGGCATGGGGGCTGGTAGAGATGGTAATTGATGACTTTGCACACTGGGCAGATGCTGTATCAGGCTTCCACTCTATCATCAGTGGGCTATTCCAAAGTTTCAGTGGTGGCATTTCTAGGAGGGCTATACCAGCATGGTATTGGCTTGGTTCTGGTGTTCCTCCGCTCCCTTTGTGCTCCTTGTGTTCCTATCCCCTCGTCCTTTGAAATACAGCAGTAGTTCCACTGATGCTGTATTGTCACTACTGCATCACCAACTTGGGGGGTCTGTATAGGATTGGGCTGTTATTGTCTTTTGGTCTGTTTCCTAAAGCGGAATCATTTTGATGGCCTGACCGAGATCTTAAGAGCAAGCTAGTGTTCTAGATAGTGCAATAGATTCAACATTAGCTCCTAGTGGAGAGGGGAAATGCTTATGACAGGGATTTGCTATAATAACAGGGATCTGCCTTTCAAGATAAAGAATACTTGAATCCACTTGTTATCAGTGAATAAGGTGTTACTATCTTCCATCAGTTTCACCTTGCAGCCCTTCATTTATACTATCACCTCTATGTTGCAAGCCTGTCACAGTTCACATTGGGTAATGCAGGCAGCAGACTTTATTCAAGAGGGTAAGAGGGGTTCTACCTCCAGCTAAGGCTAGCTTCAGCTTGTTTTCACCACCTGTCCAAGTTGTCAGGTGATGGCAGAAGTTGGTGATTCAGGGCTCAGAGGGGTGAGAATCTCACTGCATCCCAGGTGACCCCTGACTGAGCTGGATTCTTTTCCATATCACTTGCCTGGACCTTGAGCATGGGTAGCCTCAATATATAGCCAGAAGGACAAAGAGTAGGTATATGGGAAAGCACATTTTCTTTGTTCCATTTCTACAAATCTATCCTTCCTCTCAACATGTAATAATGAATCTTTTTACATTCTGTCTTTCCTTTATTTTGTAACAGCCACAATTGTTTCATTGACTCCTAATTAAGTACTGTATTAAGATATATTTGAATTTAAAGACGACAAGTTTCTGAATTCCTAACAATGGTTATAAGTATGCTTTTGTGTTGCCTGTTATGAAGCCAAATTACTCTGAGGATTCTTCTTTGTAACCCATTTTCCAACATACATTAGTATATTCTTATTAGCTTGTTCCTGTTAGCAATAAGAAGAAAGAAATGCACCAGAAGTATTTCTATTTCTGCACTGTTCTGCATACATATTGCAAAGCATGGAAAGAGCTCTGAACAAATCCCCTGTGAAAATGTAGAGGAACTGTTAGAACTGATAGAACAGACCATTAAAAATGGAAAAGGTCCAAGAAGAATAGAAGTCCATCACTGCTAGTGCTTTCTAGGAATCCCTCAACACCACATAATTTACATGAACACACCTACATTATGTCTTTCTTCTACTCTGTTAGAGCCATAATTATGTATATACCAACACTTAATCATGTACTAAGATACATTTTCAACAATTTTTTAAAAAGACATGACATTCTAGGATAAATTTATTTCTACAACAAATTGTTTACACATTTGAAATTTGTGTAATGCACATAAAAATCAAAATTATTGCAAACGTCATGTAAAAAATAACCATTTTGAAGGCACTGAAATAGAACATTTTTATATCATATTTAAGTATCAGTGGTACTTCTGATCATGGAAGTAAATGTGTATCTCTCCATCCCTGGAATCTCTCTGCCACTTACAAATATCTAGAGTTTGTCTCATTTCTAGAGACCCAAGATGGAATATCTGCTAGGGCTTCCCAAGTACTCGTAGGCTCTTCAGTGGAACTCATCTTCCACTCAGAATTCAATGTGTCTCAAACAGCTTAATTATTAATAAATAAACACTATGATATTATTAATAGTGTTAATTGAATTAACATGTTAAAGTGTTTGCGCATGGAAACTTGGAACAAACAATATTGCACAGTATTTCCATATGTTTAACACTAGGTGGCAGTGCAAAAGTTGTGAAAGAACATTTAAAGGCCTAGGAAACAGCCAGTGATGCTCATAGAGTTAAGGTACATTACTATTTGTTGTTTATATCAGGGGACTCCAAACCTCAGCCTCGGGGCCACATGTGGCCCTCACAGGGCCTCTTCCTGGCGCGCAGCAAGCCTCTGGTTCCCTATAAGCCTCTGGCCCTCCTGATATTGCTGGCATGGGTTGCATGCCATGCTCTGCTCTGAGCTGCTCTGGTTGTGTGTGGAGAGTATTCTAAGGGCTAGGGAGGTCACGTGAAGCCTTTCCAACCCTCAGAGTACTTTCAGAAAGCTGAAAATAGTCACATCCTTGTTTTCCCAAAGACCCAGAAGTGAATTTTGTGAACCTGTGAAGGCCTTAGATGGCTTTCTGAGGGTCAGAGAAGCCAGCCGGGCCCTCATAAAATACTCTGGGTGTTTTCTTTCCTGTGATCTGCTAGTTCTGAGATATTTACTCCAGCACATACAAGTAAGCTGCTTGTGGGGTATCCTTTAAATGGGAGTCCTTTAAAATGTGTGCTATATTTCTGTGGTGTGTGTTAGTGCTTGGAGTAATCCTGGAACTTTGAGCCCATTAATTATTCATCTAAGTTCTGTCTCTAATTTATTTATTCAAATTTATATTTTTTTCTGGCCCTCGATACCATGCCACATATTTGATGTAGCCCTCTGGCTAAAATGTGTGGAGACCCCTGGTTTATAGAATGCCATCCATATTTTTGGAACTACATTGATCATGTTATCTGTGATATAACATTATTCTTTCCTCCTCACTTGTTTTGGCCACAAGGAACTTCTAAAAAGTTACATGCTCTTTGTGAAAATAAATGCACGTGTTCAGGCTAAGAATCCATTAACAAAAGCAGAGCAAGACTTCAGAGAGCTAGTTTAACTCTTCATAATGAAAATCTATTTCTACAACCGACTTATTTCACATTTGAAATTTGTGTAATGTGCATAAACATCAAAATTATTGCAAATATACATGTAGAAAAATAACCATTTTTGAGGCACTGAAACAGAACACTTTCGTATTATATTTATATATTAGTATGACCATATGGTAAACCGTCTTCCTAAATCAGGCTTAGCACTACTTCCAAGGTAAAGCTTTCATGGATGGACTGATTAGATGTCTGATTAGAAATGGACTGATTAGATGTCTCAAACCAGTACAATACTATCTATATCTATAGCACTCCTGTCAACACATTGCTACCATATCAAAGAACATTATGAATATAAAAAAATCCTCCAGAATGCCTATCCCACTTCTCCCCCAGCTCATATTTGATTTCCTCTGACTGATCAAGTGATCCTCAACTCCTCCCATTTGTTTGCATGCCCACATGTGCCATCAGCAAAGTATGCTCTTTTTCCCCCCTCTTCAGTCTTTCCTGAACCTTTCCAAAACAAATCAGTCATTGTTACCCAATTTAACAGTAAAAATAGGATTATAGGTGTCTTGGACTGGGGATTTCCAGGGGGAAGCTGGAAACGTATCCTTACAGAGTGTGATCAGTATTATATGGACATATTTTCAAAGGTTTAAAAACCACTTTTGTTTTTACTAAATAAAGATGTTTAAATATAGCTTGTGGTCTACATTGCTGGTAGAGCAATGGATAAAACTACAGGAATTCATTGTGGGTGGCAGTAAAAGCTATACTATGGAAGCCCACCTCAGATGTAGTTTACTCAGATGGAAACCCACTCACATGGCCTCATGATGCAATAGTATCAAGCAAAGTGGGCAGAGTTTGCCGGGAAAAAAGAAGGAAGTGTTATGACACTTATGTTTGGTTCATGTTGCTCTGTGGGTGGATATACAAAGGAGGGCACATGCTGGGCCTCTGCTGTATGGCTCTCACCCCACATTCTTTCCAGACCAGTTCCACTGGGCCAAGCTAAATGGGGAAAGCTCTCTGTTCTGTAGCTTCTTCTGAGGGTTGGGAGAGTTAAAACAGATAAAAGAAAGTACTTTTTTACCCAGCGGGTAGTTAATCTGTGGAACTTTTTGCCACAGGAGGTGGTGATGACATCTGGTCTAGATGCCTTTAAGAGGGGATTGGACGGATTTCTGGAAGAAAAGTCCATCGTGGGCTATAGGCAATGATGGGTTGTAACCTCCTTACGTTAGTAGTAGGCTACTTCAGAGTACTGGGTGCAAGGGAGTGGCAACAGGATGCAAGCATCTTGTTGCCTCATGCCTCCCTGGGGCACCTGGTGGGGCCACTGTGAGATACAGGAAGCTGGACTAGATGGGCCCTTGGCCTGATCCAGCAGGGCTCTTCTTATGTTCCTATGTTCTTATGTTCTAGTCTAAAACATACTGGCTTTCATATTTCATCATGCAACCTTTAAAGCAAATGCTATTGAAATTGCTGGGACATTTGAATACTTAAGAACAGGGATTACAGTCCTACTGTGTGCTTCACCAACTTCAAGCACTACTTGACTGCATTACCTAACGTACATTTTCATCGCTCACCAAACACTGCAGCCATTTACAATAAACTAACATAGCCCCGTGTGCTAGCTGAGTAAGCTATCTGAATATTTTATGATGTCCTTCCTCTCCCCATCCCATCATATTTTATATGTAATGCAAAATGAACTTACCCTAGCAGTCAATGAAAGGAAAATGCATTTACTAGAGGACTTTGTTTCTCCCACTCCATGAATGTTCATGTAAAACAATTCTTAAATATTTCAAGGCATCAGAGGCTTTATAAAGAATTCCCTTAATTAGCTCTTTCATTCCATAAAATGAGGGATAAAAAAACCCAGAGCAGTCTAAAGTAAATGAAGCTATGCAGACTTTTATGAATATGACAGCCCAATCCTTCCAAAACACTCCCCCCCCCAATGCAGGGTTGCCATTGGAGCGTATGCTGAATCTTAGGGTGGGGGGCAGCTGGAGGTATCTCCTCAGGGTAAGTGAACTTTTTGTTCCTCTGCCCTGAGGAAGGCCTCCACAGCTATTCTGCTGGCACAGGGCAAAGAGAGGGATATGATTCTGCCACAAGTGCACCACTGAACATGCCCTTGTTCCACCTTTTCCCACCCCATCCAGAAACTCCTTTGAGCCTCCCCTTCCCTGCCCCAGTCCATCCACTGTCCACCCCCAACTTATACTGGTGGACACAGTCAGCTCCATCAATCATACCACCAGAGATTGTATTGTTCTTACAGCATGCAGCAGCAGCAATTATGTTCTATCAGAATCCTCCCCCTGCCACCAGTGAAATGTGATAAGATTAGGCTGTTTGTTGAAAAAAAAGCCTCAATGTCACAGTGTTCCACTTGGTGAATGAGTTTGGTGAATGATTGTGAACACTCTGTTGATTGCTTAGTACTAGCATTCATTGAACACTCCAAGAACTTTTGTACAAAATGCATGCTCTGAATTGTTTTAAACCCATATAGCTGTGGCGAGATCCAAAACATTACTACAGATCCAGGAACTGAAACTGTTACAGGAGGTGTAGAAATGTGATGAATTTTAATAATCAACTGCCTGACCCCCAAGTCAGTGCCCAATCCTATCCAACAGCTGCAATGCAGCTATGAGGCGAAGGAACAAATGTTCTCTCACCTTGAGGAGGCTGCCATTACTCATCCTCCCTCCCCCCACCCACCGGTTGGCATGGCTGCATCATTGCTGGAAAATGGGATTGGATTGGGCCCCTACTCCCATTAAATTCAAGTAAGACGAAAGAGGCTGAAATTGGAATTTAATGGACTATTATATTTCATGGGT
The DNA here is from genome assembly GCA_029204185.1 of Lerista edwardsae. NCBI lineage: Eukaryota > Metazoa > Chordata > Lepidosauria > Squamata > Scincidae > Lerista > Lerista edwardsae. Next base: position 3,744,213 of record JAJKFI010000006.1, read on the forward strand.
TTTATTACAGCTGACCATAGGGAGCTGTTGTATACCAAGTCAGGCTATTGCAGTGGTTCCCAATGTCATACTCGGATGGTGGGGGCAGGGGGAGGAACAGGCGGGGGTGCCTGACAGTGCTGCAGCAATTGGGTGTTCTTACCTCCTCAGGGCTGTCACGCCAGCCCCTGGCACAGTACAGGTTGTCCCTAGCCCCCTCTGCGAGCCCCCCCAATGATGTACACAGCCCCATTTGGAGTTAAATTCCTCATTTAACACTGGGGATCTCTAGGTGAGTACTGTCTACTCTGCCCTTATTAATAGGGGCTTTTGACTGTTTCAAAAGGATTCTTTACCAATTCTACCAGGATATACCAGGGATAGTATCTATGGTAAGCAAAGTATGAGTTCTATCTCTGAATTGTTATCCCTGCCTAATGTTGCCCATGATCTCACTTTTCCAAAAGTGTGCATTGTCTTTCAACTCTATCCTAGCTCAATTTTGGTTCCTTAGGTGACAGTTCTCAAGTGAATCAGCCATAAGTTCACCCAGGAGGACGTGAGGCATGGCTCCTTCTAAACAGGATCATGCTAATACTGTAAGCGTCATTGATACAGAAAGCTGTAGCACTGTCGGTCATCCATGTGAAATAGGAGAAAATCAAGCCAAAAAGGCAATTTCTCTGAGCCCCTGTCCCTTTAACTACAGAGGCTGTCAATTTGAGGTTTCGTTTCCCCAGTGTGCATTCCCGTCCTGATTGCATCCTATTAACCAACAGTACTCCGAGCCCAATTTGCCCGATCCCGGCCCACCCGGGATCCCCTCCAGATGCTTACCCAAAGAACAGTCAATGAACAAGAAATGCCAGCTGGACTTCGATGGTAAAGAAAGAAAAAATGATTTTTATTGCAATAAAAAGATGCTACAGGCCGCAAAACACGTGTGCAAGAGGGCACCCTGCTAGCGTGCCAAGTTGTATTCAGGTATTTTTATATGTTTTTGTATGCAGATAAAGTGAAATAAAACATCCAATTGATTTCAGCTGTCTAATCCCACATTGATCATTGGTGCATCGGGGTTTTTGGGATGCCTGATTGGTTCGGAGTTGGTTTGGGGAACTCCCCGAGACATGCCCGCTCACCTAAGGGGTGAGCGGTGCCCAAGAAGAGGAGCCAATCTTAACATTACAAAAGATCGGAGAAGTGGTTGATTTGCTAAGATACAGTGAGCTCGATTGAATTTGAAAGGTGACAAAGAGGCGTAGGGTTAATGGGGGGCAAAGATAGACGCATATCTCTCTAGCACAAAAGGGCGATTTAGTTGGCAGACCCATATTTCGATATGCAAACGAAATCTACTTACAACAAAAGATTCACGCACATTCATAATTCGATAAGCAAGCAAGATCTATTTACAACAAAAGTTCATGCAGGTTCATCTGGCTGAGGTAATGGATGCTGCCGTGGAGGACATGACCCAAAGGTCGGGCTTGATGGCAGTGGCACGTCTCTTGAAGGAGCTGGCATCCATTTTGTTTGTTAACAGCCATCTTGTGTCTTCCCCGTTACAGTTTGCCCAAGCACAAAGCCCAATGTGACAGTTCAGCACATGCCCATTCACAAAACACGGTATTCATTCTTTAAATTTCATTCATAAAGCCGGCCTTCCCCTTTAAGAGAAGGTTTTGACAGTTCGCAGCTTTTTGACTGCTTCCCCAAACCACATGATCGGAGATGCCGGGGGGGGGGGGGGGGAAGCCCAGGCTGTTTCTGGTTTGACAGTTAGTAGTGGTGCTCTTGAGGAATGGTTAAGAGCCTGACAGCCGGCTTGTTGACTTGCGATTAACAGTTTGGGTAAGGTGCATGCTTGGGTGAAACCGCAGGATTAACCGGACTAATCCTGTTAAGAGCTGGCTGAGCGTTCTATAATCCCATCAAGAGCTGGATGAACGTTCTAACCAGCCGGCTGGGGCTATGACGGCGGCGTGAGTTCGAATCCTGGCTCCCCACTAGCTGTCAGAATGGGGAAACGGTGGGTCCAGGGAGCTATGGCCGCGAGTTCGATCCTTGCCAGTGTCCAAATTCTTAAGGATTTGTCTTTTATTCGTTTTAGCGTGGCAGGGCCAAGTGAAAAGAATTTGTGGTGATTACGGCTTGGCTGGGCTGTGTGCCGGCAGCCAGGTGAAAGGAATCATGGCGGTTACGGCTTGGCTGGAGAGCCAAGCATTTGTATGGCAGTTTCTGAGGGAAATGAAGGGGGGGGGCGTTCCCATATCACGTGCATTACCTTCCTCTAAAATGGGGATCTCAGAACTATGACCGGGAGCCCTACTAATTCAGCCTGCCACAAGACTTTATCCAGCCCACAGCAACTTAAATATTTGACATTTTTACTCATTATATATCTTTGTCAGTTTATGGCATAGTTTCTTTGTAAATGTCACATTTTTTGTTTATTCTGAATCGTATGATGCCGATTACAAAAAAAAGATCCAAATAAAACTTATTCATTCATTTAATTTTCACTTATAAAACTGATTTTTTTCAGCCCACAAAAATCTGTAAAAGATAAGATGTGGCCCTCACTGAAAATTCAGGAGACCCCTGCTCTAAGTTCTTGCAAGTTTGGGCTCTTCACCTTGGCATAGTCTCTCTTGCAAGCACAAGCCTTCCTGAATCATAAATGAACCTTAACTGCCCAGGCCACCTGGACAGCCTTTCAGCCTCCTTCTCCAGGAAGCCTTTCCCACCAAAGGCCTAAATCTAAACGTCATGACTCCCCAGCCAGAGAACCTCTGGCCCTGTCCACCCTTAAGGGGCGGGGAGGAGAGAAGGCAGCACCATGATCCCCAAGATCGCACTGCCGCCTGGAGTGACGGGCTTCAAACTACGTACCAATTGAAGCGCTGTCATCCTGGGGTGTGTGTGGGGAGCCCTGCAGATGCCTCTGTAGGGTTCCCCAAGCTCAGAAATGTTTTTTAAAAGGTTGTGACGCACTTCTGGTTGTGACGCACGATTGAAAACTGGAAGTGTGTCACGATTTTTTATAAAAATTTTCTGAGGCTTTGGGAGGTATCCACAGGGTTCCCCCCATCTCCCATGACCACAGCGCTTTGATTGGTAAGTATCTAGAAGCCCTTGTTGCCCCAGGCAGCACTGCAATCCTGGTGATTGCGCTGCTGCCTTCTCTCATCCTCTCCCCCAAGCATTTGCAAGCAATCTTTGCAACCTTCTGCTTGAAGGCAAACTTTTTGGCAGGGTAAGTTCTTAAACAAGCTTATACGCTTGTGTGGGAGCTATAGGGGCTCCTCACCAGTGGTGTCATCTAAATGATTTAAGAACAGGTACTCACTTTTGATTGGCACATGTCGGGACCCGCCCACCGGAAGTGACGTCATAAGCCGGAAGTGAGGTCGTGGCAGGAAGTGACATGAAAAAAGCCCTTTTTGAGGCCTCAGACAATTTTAAACTGACCCAACAGTTGCAACAGTATTCCACAGCACCCCCAGAACATGTTAAGGAGGCCTGGCATCATGTTAAAGTGACCCAACAGTTCCAAAACCCCTGAGCAGCTCATTTTTCAGTGGCAAGGCAAAGGCAAGGCTCCACTCACTGCCTGCCTGCCTGCCTGGCTTTGAGAACGTGCAGGCAACTCAAACGTGCAGGAAATTCAAATGTTGCAGGGGGCGGAGTCGACGAGTGGGCAGGGGAATGGGCGGGGCCAGCCGTAAGCCTAGAAACCAGTACTCGCGTACCCCCGCATACCCCCTGCATGACATCACTGCTCCTCACCCGCCACAAGCACATGTAAATTCTTAAGCTAATGGGCTCATGGGGGAAGCACAGGGGCTCTGCACCCCCACTTGCGAGCCCATGAGCTTTTTTAAAGAACTACCCCAGTCAAGTTCCTGAAAGCAGAAGACTGGCTCCCGGCAGACGAAGTTTAACAAAAAAACTAGAGGGAGGTTAACAGGAAGTGGCAAGGTACTGCTTCCTGTTAACCTCAATCTAGTTATTTACAAACAATCAGGCTGCCAGGAGGCAGCCTGAAGGTCACTATGAGCTCCTAAATTCATAACCCCGTAATTTAAGCTAGCATTTCATGGAGGCAAGTATCACTTAGGGTGGAGTTGATGGGGGCTTGGATACAGGTGTGTACAGTATCTGCAATTTCCAGTATCCACAGGGCATCCAGAATGGAACCCCCGTGGCACTCCTGTGCTGGGACTAACTGCTTTTGAAACTGATAGCACAATCCCAACTGCACTCTCAGCTAGTGCAACAGCTGCTGCACACAGGCCAAATGTGTTGCAAACATGCTGTAAAGCACATTTGCAGCACCCAGAGAGGAGTCTGTGCCAGCAGGGAGGCCTACACCACCCCGCCAACACCTCATCCAGGCATTCGGCTGAACTGTGCAGTTAAGGTTGTTCTGGGCAGCGGAGGGGCCTGGGAAGGGTGATGAGAGGGGGCAGGCTGAGGCCTCCTCCACCATATCCTAGCCTCCTACCTCTCTCTGTGTTAACATCAGATTTACTGGATTTGCCCCAACTATATAACCTGCCATGGGGCAGGTTGGAGCTCAACATAAGGTAAGGGAAAAAATATTGCCTTACCCTGAGCAGACCTCCAGCTGCCTCCTAACTGTGCTGAATACAGAGCAGGCCATGCAGCCTGGCTGTGCCGGCACAGGTTGAGATTCAGCAGCCCAGTATGTTTCAAAAGCAATCTGTGATATGGCTGAAATAAAAAAGTCAAACATTTCAATAAGTGTGTGCAAACTGGATATGCCTGAAGTACGGTTCCTAGCCTCGTACCATATTCTTTCTATGTAAGCAAATTGCATTCCACGGGTCTTGTGCAATAGGGTTGAGATCAGAACACAAAAAGGATTGTGTTCTCTATGGGAGATTGAGTTCCTTTCCACAAGAGCTCTTCTCCTGTTGCAAAATGTACTACTACTGTTCACAGCAATTCTCCACACTCGATCTTTGTATTAGGGTTTCTATTTCCTTTGCTATGTTGTGTTTTCCACTCAGTAAAAATGACCATAGGTGATGATCTGTGTTCCAAAATCAGAAAAACTGTAAACTTATTACAATAATCTTTTGGTAACTTGCTTATAAATACAGTATATTAATTGTCATTTTGTTCTTGTTTCTTTTAATTACTACTTAGGAATTTACATGGTATATACACACACTTTGGCTATCTATCTCAAAGTAAAATAGATTAGTCAGCACTGGTTGGCATCCAAGCTATTTAAATGATAGGATAGACATACAACAGAACAAACAAGAGACGATCCATTGACCTAAAACATGAAACTACCGATGCGGTTGTACACAGAGATAATCAGCAATAAGGTCACATTACATAAGAAGAAAGCAGTAGTAATTAGATACTCCTGGTGACGATGAACTAGCCTAATGAACATGAATAGAAGATGTGTTTACAATTAGGATAATTTTTTAAAAAAAAGACAAACCAGGTAAACCTTTTTTTAAAAAAAGACAAATAAGTATGAATTGTTCTTTTCATGCACAAGGAGAAACAGAGTCCGAGTGAGAAAAAAAGTCAGAAGTGCATTTGTAGATCAGTGCCATTTCTCTTATAAATAGTAGTCCAATTGGTATATTGGTATATGAATGATAGCTTTCATGAGCAGAAGAACCAGGGAGCAAAAATAAAAGACAATGGCATTCTCATTTCAAATATAGGCATGCTTCGGTATACACTGATGTGGCATCCATGGCTTTAGTTATCCATGGATACTGGGACACCTATTAAAAAAGACAGAGGAACTGTTTAATGTTTTTAACCTTATTGCAGCAAAACTACTGATATTCCCCTACCTTTAAAAAGGCATCCCCAGTATCCATGGTTTTAGGTATCTATTGGTGGATCCAGAACAGAACCCCAGCAGATACTGGGGCATGCCTATATTAGCAAATCTTATTTATTACAAGTAAGTACAGTAATCCTTTGTACTTGACAGAGTAGGATAACTTGTCTGTTTAAGCTCAGCACTGCAGGAATCTTCTAAGAATACTTAATAGCATTTGCTCAGTGTTTTTGAACATTCAAAGCACTTGATATACATCATCTTGATACCTTACAGAAAGCATGCAAGACAAGTATTATTATGCCAATTTAGCCTCCGAGACTGAGAAGGAGTGGCTTGCCCAAGACTTACCATTCCTCACTGTTCATGCCAATGCTGGACTTGAATTGGGGAAGTTCTGATTAATAGAACTCTAAACCAGTCTCTAAACCATTCTGATACAACAGCTACATTAACAGCCCAATCTTAACAGAACAGCCCTTGCTGCGATACAGTGGTGCTAAAATGGCCAGCACTGTATCTATCCCTCATGGGCAGAGAGGCAGCCAGAGGTCTCTTTTGAGGTAAGGGAACATTGGTTGAGCCCCAGCCTGCCCAGTGGGCTACTCAGATCTGGACCAGCTCAATAGCTGCTGTAGTAGCCCTGTGTGCCTGGGACAGAAAATAGGATTTGGCAGCAGCTTCAACTGCCATCCCTGCCCCCTTCTGGGCCTGAACTATCCTCCTCCCTGCCCTCTCCTAGCCAGTTTGGCTGCCTCCCTGCCTCCCCGGCCTCCTGCCGCTCCAAAGGGTTCCTATACCACTTAGCAGCACTGCTAATGGCTCCTGGGGCCTCTCTGACCCAAGGGGTGGTCATCCTTATTATCTAGATAGGGCAGCGAGTGAATCCAGGGGGCGGGGTTAGCGGTGATGTAAATATACCCAAAACAATCCTCATTCCAATTATTACAAATGGGTTTTTGCATGATGTTTCGGACTTAATAGTTTACTCCTGAGGTAAAAACTCACGAAAATAACAACGTGTGATCGTGGACAAACATCAGTGGTAACCATATTATGAGTTAATATGCAATTCTAAGGTTTAATTCCGCAGAATTATATTACTGAACATACCGGACGAAATGCCCCTTGCTGCCTATGTAAACTCGGATTGCACTGCTTTGACAGGCTTATTTTTTGAAATCTACACAAGCAGAAATAAAGTGTGAACGGGAAGGAAAGAAAAAAAGGGGAGGGTGGGCAAAAATTAGATAAATATGTAGGAAAATTACATTAAAATCTCTCAATGTATAACACAAGCAGTTGTCAATAGGAGAGTAGTTCTTTTTCACTTCTAGGCTATTAAGAGTATTTTTTTAAACTTCTACACTCACCCCCCCCCCAAAACAAACCCTATTAATGTTCGGAATTTCGAAAATATTACAGTAGAAAATGGAAGGCGGGAAAAAAAAGTGTAAACGGGAAGGGGGGAAAAGGGGCGGGGTTATACCCGGAAGCTTCAAGTATGTGACGTCATGCCCTCTCTATGTATAATAACTCTATGCTCTGACCAGCAAAGAGACCCAGTACCTGCCCATACCAGCCTCGGCACCAGGCCCTCCCTCCTTTTGGCTACCCCGAAGTGATTTACAGCACTTTCACGATGGCCATCTCCCTGGCTGCATGTACAAGACCAGTGCTACTGGGGAGCAGGACTGGACCATAAGAGAACGCAACAGTGAGACAGACTGCAACAGTTCTCACAGCAAATGCAACTTCCTTGTTTGCCATTTTCAAAAGACTTCCCTGTTAGAAAAGTAACAAAAGCCTTCCAAGGAGAAGGAATGGGGGCAGTAGTTGGACCCCAGGGCTGCCAAAACCAGAGAAGGAGGTGCTGACAGTGGTGGCCCTACATTGCAACCTTGGCATAGCTCCTGGGGCAGGTGCCCCTCAGGCTCTGTATGCCTCTGGATAGAATTGAACAAGTTTATCTTCTATACAGGTAGGACCTTTTCAATCCACAAGGGTTCTGTTCCTGGAACCCTCGTGTATTAAAAAAAATCTGCAGCTAATTAAACCCATGGATTCCCCCCCCCTCCAGACAGAAGCGGAGTGGTGCTCTACTGCTATCTCAAGGGCTATCTGAGCCCCGTGAAGGTCCCATCATCTGCCGATGAAAAATCTGTGCATAATTAGGCTCAACCTGTATTTATCTTCCTATAAAATTGCAAGTTGCAAGGTACGCATGATGAAGTCTTAACCACCCTTGTAAGTAAAGAACCCAGTCACAGAAGAACATAAACCTCTGAAACTCACCCAATTTGAGTTTCAAATGCTCACAATGAATGTTAAGATATCCACAAAACTCATGACTAGCACCAATGAAATCAGTGACAAATTAGGTATGATTAACTTCACTCTTATCAATGTCAGTGGGACGTCGTCATGACTAACTATCCTTGAATACAATCCAAGGTTTTGAAAAGGAATGTGTAGATATGTGTAATTGTAGCAAAAGACGCTTGTGATGTTTATATATTAATAAGTGTGCAAGTTGTGCATAGTTGCCACACCTATATTGAGAAGTGTATGAAAAATAATTGTATGACGGAAAGATGTCTGGATGTGTACTAAGATGTAACTGGCATGGCACTCTAGATGTAACTGGCATGGCACTTGGCATGGGCGATCTCCAGGGTGTGCCCCCCCCCCCCAGCAGGAGCTGCTCCCAAGGCCTGCCTCCCAAAGTCTGCCTGCCCCTCCAAGAAGGGTGCCAGGCCCTTTGGAGAGTACATGGTCGCTCCATGCACCAAACGAGCTCTGTGGCTGCTTCTCAGAGCAACCAGACACACAACCTTCTTGGAGGGGAGACCCTACGGAGCCGTGCCGGGTCGCTACAGGAAGTGGCTTCTGCCACAGAAGCCACTGCCTGAGTGAGGCAGGTGGGGGGGGGGGGCGTCCCTGCCCTGCCCTAGCCCAGCAGCCGGAGCATGTGCATCCCTTGTCCCTCCCCCCTCAGGTCCAAGCACCTATACTTGGAAAGAGTCTGAGCAATTAAACTATGCAAATTAACAACTTGCAGAACAATCATATGACTGTTATTTTGAAAGTGACAGAGAATTAATAATAAAATTAATGCATTATGTGTCATAAATGAAAAGGCAATATTGACAGTTGATAGGTTTCCTCTGTACATAAAAGGGGCCTGACTATCATCAATGCACGATGGGAAACAATTCATCAGCAACATTTTTCTTCATAAAAATAAAGCATTACTTGATCAGTAACTGCAGAATTTAGGACCAAAAGCTTTATGTCACTAATGGTTAGGACAGCCAGGTGGCTGTAATTAGGAACCAATACTTAATTATCTTGCTTTTAAACTTTACAAGAATAATGCTTCCAAAAGGTCTGAATCAAACTCATTTTGGAATTGCAAGTGACATTAAAACACTGATAATTTTAATAAATGAATTGGTAACATGTTTCCTGATATACTAGGAGTCCAATCCTCAATGCCCTTCCTGCCGCCAAACTAGCATTCTTATGGTGGGGAGTGCTTTCCGGCCATCCCAAACAGCCTCCTGGCAGCACACAACAATTTTGTTGGTGAGTCTGAGTAGACCCCTCTGCCCTACAGAGGCTTACTCACAGGTAAGGAAAGAATGTTCCCTTACTGAGGGGAGACGTCCAGAACTGCCTTCTGCCTACAGGGTACAGTGCCAGCCATTTTGGTGCAACTGCATGGGAGGGAGCATACGATAGGAGTAGGAAATAATTCAGGTATAGGTTTTTAAAATTTCGATTATAGTATGGGCCATTTGTGGAAATGTTTTTTCATCTCAACGAGTTATTTCGTAGCAACAAAGGTTTAAAGTTTTGACACATATTTTCCAACAATGATACTGGAACTACATTAATTCAGATCCCTAAATTAATTCAGAACCCAGCCATGTTGATTTTTTTTCAAAATTCATTTGCCATGTGACATGAGGCTGCTTTTCAAGATTCCTTTGGACATGTGGAACTAGCCATGCAGTTCTTTGTATCAAGGTAGTATAACCAACAATGGGGCAGGGAGGAAGAGACTTGCAATGTAACAATACAGTATGTACCGTATGTTATCCGGCAATGCTTCTTCCAAACAAATATTTGTTTCCTTCTATTCCTTGCACTAAATCTTTCAAATTCAAGGTATCTCAATTCAAAATATATTGTCTTAATATTGTTACACATATTGGTGTTATTTCAAATTTTGTATCAAAACCCAAAAACCAGTGGAATGTTTACAGCTGTAGCACAATTCTCAGTGCTATGATTTTATTGTTAATAGCATTACTTTTAATCTGAATGTCCCTGACTTCCCTCTAAGATGTAGACTAACATATGGTAATACTGCTTGTACAGTAAGTGTTTAATCTCCATCTAGGCTCAAAGAAGTTATCTGGTGTTAAGATGTAAAGGCAGCATTGAGCTACTAATAATTTTGGGGTGGAAACTGTAGGTTAGCTTTTTCTTTGAATGTTTCTCCTACTGGGTTTCCTATATGCAGACGTGTGTGTGTGTGTGTGTGTGCGTGCGCGTGTGTGCGCGTGTGCGCCCGCGTAAGTACTTTGGGAGAGTATTCAGAGATGCAGCTGCTTGCCTGCATTCTAAAGAGATAATTACAGGAAGACTCTGCCATGCGCTTTCCCCGCTGAATAGAAAGTTTATATTGCCTTTTATTTGTTTTCAGGATGGCCTCGTTTCTCTAGGCTTTGCTTATTCTGTCTTTGACTCCCACTACCTGTTGTCTTTTTTTATGGATTATCTTTTCCACTCCAGCTGGAGCTTCCTGGACCATAACAAACAATTCTCTCTGCAATCCAATGAATGCTACTGATCCAGCCTAGCTTAACTGTCAATTTTACCTTCAGCTAAGAATGAAGCTGCTTTAGAATATCAGGGACTGGTATGATCTAAATGAAAAAGTTTGTGTAGGACTCCCAGACAGCCAAGTTTTGAAAGCAGGACAGTTGTTTTTTAAGCAATGGGGAAGGAAATTTCCTCATAGTACATGAACTCTGTCCTAGAGAACATAATTCTTTCCTAGAAAAACACCCTTTTCCACCCTGAATCTTTCCTGAACCTGAGGACATGGGTCTCTCTCCTCCTCTGCCCATGTTGTCCATTCTGTGCTCTTCCCTCTGTAGATTCAAAATATACACACTCGTACCTTTTAACTGTGTTTGATTTGGCTTCACCAAATATGGTGTTCATGCAGAGCACCAAAGACAGAGGTTTGATACCTGGGAACAGAGCAGGGCGAACCCACTGATAACATAGTCTCAAGTTGAGCAGTGGAGTCAGGGGTCATATTTTGGTCTAACTGTTCCTACACCCCCCTTTCACTGGGGTGACAACCTCCTCTTAACACACACACCCAGTGAAAATGCAGATGTGTGTCCTACAGTAATGGCACCCCCCCCTTTAGGAGCCAGTGAAGGGGAAACTGAAGTTCTATGGGCTAACTCCCCAGACCTGAGCCTCTGAGTCTCCCAAATTCCAGGGACTTAAGCTTTAAGCCTCTGATTCGCTTAATAGTTTGAGTGAATGGCCCTGACCAGGCTTAGATGGATCAGTTCTTTTGTACTCACACTGACACAAGCCTGTAACTATGTAATGATTTATTTAAAGAATACTGGAAATATGATTACAAATTACTGAAAGGCATTTAATTACTTCAGAGAATAAATACATAACACCTGACATGCTAAAGCAATAAAGCTAAGCACCTACTTACTTACTTATTTCTAATGCTCACCTGGACAGTCTAACTCCTGATAATAGGCAAAGGGAAACTCTTCCACCTGTTGATAGAAACAGATGTCCACAATGGAATGACAAGTAGCAGGCTTCTCCTGCTCTGCCAACAGGGTTTTTTATACCTTAAAGGTAACTTTTGGCCAACCAGATGTTTGGGCCAGCTGAAGCTTCTGGAAGATGACTTCTTCACAGGTTGATTAGTGCCAGGAAATCACACTCATTCACTGGTCTAACTGGCTCCTAACTGGCCATTGACAGCTGCCTCTTGTTAGACTAATGACCTTGGTACCCGCAGCATAGCAATCCCTTATCATGCCTTCTTGCTTGGCTGTTGCAAGGAGAAATAGTAAGACATATCCTTTGGCCTCATAACAAACCAACTTTCCCACAGCATCTTCAAAATGGCTTCTGACCTACAAGATAGAATTAGACCTAGCCAGTGATTTTACCATGTTAATTGGGGGAGGGGCAGCAAACAAAGTCTCTGTCAGATCTTTGAAATCTGGAATTCCCAAATGAGTTCTTAGTCAGAGCCAACTTTTGACCTTTTGCATGCTTTGTTTCTTTTATGTATGGAGAGATGGATAGGATTGAGCCCTGAATGTCCTTAATCAGGATGATCTACTAGACTCTCTTGATATCTCAGGGTTATTATGGTCAGGGCTGGGAAAAATAGGTACGGAGCTGGGTCTTCCATTACTGAGAACTTTCAGGCCTGTAAACAAGCACTCCATAAACAATTATCTTTGGAGTAGATTTAAAACTGACTACAGCTGAAAAGATCAAACGGGATCTTGTAACTTCAGATAATTTATTCACTTTGCAGGCCACATAACTGGGTAAAGAGACACTTTTAAAAGTTATGTCCTTTCATATGGTAGCAGTACAGGGGAAATTCACCTGTCTGTCTTCACTCCAGCATAGCATCTTTTCCAGTGGCTATTGTTGGTGTTGCTTTTGCACCCATTTTTGGATTGTGAGTCCTTTAGGGACAGAGAACCATTTATTGATTTATTTTGCATATAAAATGCATTGTGAACTACTTTTTTGTTAAAAAGCAGTATAGAAATATGTCTTAATAATAATATCAGTAAGTAAAATTATGCTTTGAAGTTAATCACATAAGGATAGTTTGCCACAATAGCTGCTGCTGAATGTCTTTGCTGCTTCCTCACATCCCCATCAACTTTACATCAAACATTTAGGGCTGCCACCTATTTTTTCTTTAAAGGTTTTATGGCAAATCCAGTTGATGACATTGCTGTGTTTTAACCAACAACCTTTAGACTATTGCTATGCAGTGCCAAAGGGATAGCTGGGTATTAGGCCCATATCTTTTCCTTTTCTCCCCTATTTTTACATTCCCAAGCAGATGATTTTAATTTTTGCTGACTTCTGGGAGCAATGGAGAAAAGCTAGTGCTGACAGAATGAATTTATTGTGAAAAGGGGTTTAAATGCTGCTTGTCATCTTTGGGCACAATCCATGCTATAGAGCACTATAGTGATTTTGTGCAGAACCCTTCCAATGGGACTTGGACTTTTGCTATGTGACTTGCAGGGCTTTAGTCTCTTCCTACATGAAGCCACTTTAAAGGGCTGTATCCGAAGTAAATGTCATTCCTCTCCTGATCATCTATTTAACAGAGACACCATGTTCCTTCTTGCCATTTTTGTAAGAAAGCTATAGGCACATTTCTGTAAATAGGTCTTCTGTATTCAACACTTATTATATTAGTAGCCCAATCCTATGCAGCACTGGCGCAAAGGGCCACACAGCCCACGCTGTATCCAGCACTGAAATTTTGCTGTCTCAAGGTCTCCTTGGGATAAGAGAACATTTATTCCTTTACCCCATGTGCAATTCCAGCCTGCTCAATGGATCTGCTTGGATCTGCGGCACAAAACTCACTGGTGCAGAACCGAGGAATCCCCTGTAGAACCGAAAGCCCCCTGGCTTTCACATCAGGGAGGGAATTCGGATATGGTGGAGGCCTTCTCTATTGAACCCTCCTTCCTCCTAGGCCTGATCCACGTCCGTTCCACCCTCCCCCCACCTCATGCCACCTGGCCCAGTACATGCCTGCCCTGACAGCAACAGGTCTGGATCCAGTGTCACAGGCCTTCCTTCTAGTGCTTTTTACCCAAGTTGTCAAAAAGCTTTTTACAGTGCTAGTGAACCATAGGATTGGGCCATAACACTCTGATACTACACACATGCACACAACAGTAAATTCTGGGACTTCCTTTTCAGCCAATGAGAACAGAGATCAAACTATAAGCAGATTCATAAAATGTGATACATGTACCACAAAGAATCTGCTTTCAGATGATTTGCTAAAACCACAATAATAAAAAAAAGGAATATTAACAGAGTAAATCGTGAAGGGCTTTCCCAGAGCAAACATTGATACTGAACAGGAATAGCTTGACCAGTTGCTTCTCTTGTTTTAGTTTCGGTATAAAAATGCATTGTGTAACTCAGCTTTGCTGTGGATGAGTTTTTTTCCATAGCCATGCTAATAGTATAGCTTTTCCTTCCCACTGTTCCTTTCTACTTGCACACTCCTGAAAAGCAAAGAGGCAGAAGTCAGGAAGGCTGGTGAGGTGGAGGGTAGGTGCAGGCTGGGGGGCACACACCTTCTAGCTTGCTGTTTCTGCAACCTGCCCCTCAAAGTGACTTTCATCCAAACTCATAACTGGGCATGCTTAAATTTTATGTACAATTGTTACAGAATGTATCTCTGCATTTCATGGCCTTTTGGCTCCACTGTTTACAATGTTTTTATATGTGTAATTCTCTGTTTGTGCATATGTGTGTCATTTATATGAAAATGCATAAATGATCTGCATGCTGATATTTCAGGCAATATATCATGAGAAAAGCTTAGCCACAATAAATGATAGTCCAGAAAGCACTACAAGATTTTTTTTTCTTTTTACAGAAAAACTAGCAGAATGGATTAAACAATAAAGGGGTATTTATAGCTACAGGACTCTAGTTTCTATGCAGTGAGCACCTGTAACAGCTTAAATTGTTTATATTAATACCATTTTAATCTAGTTTCCCAGCCTGTGTATGTTTATGTAATTTTAGGAAAACAAACCAGTGCATTTTTTGTCTGCTACATTTTTCAAGCCTCTTGTCTTCCTGTGGCAATCAAGGCAGCTCTGTGTGTACAAAATAACAAAATTAGAAGTTAAATACGTCCATGCTCTGAGAAGACGCCTGATTTTAGTTATTTTAATTGTTGCCCACTGTTTCATCTCTCAAAATCAGACTTGCTTCCTACGCCACATTGTTCTAACACTGCATGATGGGTGGGGAGAGTATGTTTTGTACTATGTGTGTATGGTAGCATGAGTATTTAAACAATGTAATTCTGGACTGGAGCAGCAGCTTGCCATTTTCTATATACACATAAAAAATGGCAACAATGAACAGAAAAACTCACACTACCGGGCACACTGTTTTTAAAAATCATTTTCTGAGATGTATATCATAAATAACCTGTTAATCTGCCATTCTGTTCTCCTTTTATCTTTTAGTTTTTCAGTTTGCCCCTTCTTTTCTGATGCTTAAATGTCCATTTGACACTCTCCATTTGACTTCCTGATACATTGCTGTGTGTCCTCCTCCCAGTACAGTCTTGCATTCCACTGGACATTCTTTTTCTTCCATTAACTGCCAGGCTCTCACCAGCAGTTCTTTCATGGCATTTCATCTACTATCAGCTGGCAGCTGCAGTCCTCGAGCTACAGCTTTCCGTTCCATTTGGGTTTTCCTCACAAAGAATTGTATTTAGCTGGAAAAAGGACCTTGAAAAGTCACATTAGCTGACACATAACAGAGAGGCTGAACCTCAGAAACTCCATTGCAGCTAAGACTCAGATTTGACCTCTTTTATTTTATTTTTACATTAGTAAATGTACATTTTTACATTGTCCATTAGTACATTTGGTCGCTTTTAATTCCCAAAACCTTTTCTAGGCTGTGAGCTACTTGTGGACCTATAGGGAAAATATGTAGTGAAAAATACTATAGCAACTCTGAGCGCATGGGATAAAGCAGGATGTACATAATAATAGGTATTGTATCATTGCTTATAAATTCTGTTGTAAGAATTGGACGTGTCCTGATGGGAAGGGGAAAGGCAAAATACAAATATTAAAATTAATAAATAACACGGGCAGCCCAATCCCATTCAGTGCTAGCACAGTGGGGCTACATGGCTCACGCTGTATCCAGAGCTGAAATTGAGTAGGCTGGAGGTCTTCTCAGGGTAAGGGAATATTTGTTCTCTTACCCCGTGTTGAGCCCCTGGCTATCCAATCTACTAGGATCTGTACCAGCAAAATAACGAGAGCAAGTCCATATAGCCCCACATTGGGCTTTTAGGCCTGTGTGGGGGTTACGATACAGTGGAGGCCTGTTCCACCATCTCTGAAAACCAACCCTCTCTCCATTACATTCTCCACCGCCCCCACCTCTTGGTGCTGCACTTACTAGCCAGTGAGTACCAGTGAGACAATGAAGGCCTTCCTGCCGGTGCTATTTGTAAGTGCCTACTTGTAAGTTGCCACAAACTTGCTTTATGGCACATTTGTGACAGCTATCACCGGTGCAGCAGTTGCTAACCCAAATAGGGATTGGGTTGTGTCTCAAAGACATCTATAGATCCAAACCTACTGGAGTCAGACTTACCAGGGATGCCTATCCACCTCATTTAGAAATAAAGCACTGATTCCCTATTAAAAATGCCTGCCTGCACTGGATCCAGCCGCTTATGAGCCCTAATGGAGCGGGTAGTTCCCAGTTATAGCTGGACGAGTCATACTCAGCCATTTGCTTTGAAACTTTGGGACAGTAAAATCTTAATGTTTTAGGGTTTCAACACTGGGGAATGAGTTGGTCTTATTGTGTATTCATATTTATTAGCACTACCAAATGCAGGAGACTTTTTTAAAAAAAACCAATGAACAGATACACATTTTATTAATTATCCAATTAAAATAAACATGGTTTCTCAGTACAGAGAACATGTTGAGAACTTTTTAGGGTCCAATCCTATCCAACTTTCCAACACTGATGCAGCCACAATGCAGCCCTTACCTTGAGGAGACCTTCGTGACCCCCCCCCCCACCCCCCCCTAGGGTTCACTGCAGAGTAAACCCTATTAGCATGGTCCCAGCAGTGCTGGAAAGTTGGATAGGATTGGGCCCTTCATTAAAAAAAAACCCATTTTCTCAGTAGAAGAAAAAAACCAAATATGATGTTTAGGCGGGAAATCAAATTGCTTCAGAGTTGTGCATAAATGTTTTATTATAATAAGGCAGGCAGAACTGAATACTTTTAAAGAAAGCTCTGATTAAAACACTGGTAAAAATATTATACATATTACATAGACCAATAAATCCATGCTTTAAAAACTTTACTCCTACAGGATGAATTTTAAAGGAACATATTCAAATCCCTACATCATGCAACTGGGGCATGATTTTAAGGGAAAACCACTCCTACTATTTGCACTGCTTTTGTATTGTATAGGTGTGCCCCCGTATCCACTGATTTGGTATCTGCAGCACAATCCTGGCTACCCTGTAACATCGATGCAATGTTGTTGCGTTGATGCCACGTCATTAGCGCCGATGCAGGGGCGCTGAGCAGCACCCCTGCGTTGGCAGCACCCTGCATCGGCGCTAAAGCTCTTAAGTTGACACTACAAGTAGCATCGGCTTGAGAGCACTGACAGGAAGCTTCCCTTGCGCCGACCGAAGCTGGTTGGGGCAAGGGAGGCTGTGTCCCGTTCCGGGGCGGGGATTGGCAGCAGGGAGGGATATTGTTGGTGGGGAGAGGGCGGGCTCCAGATTCGGCCATAAGGCCGAATCCGATGCCCATCCAGGAGGCTGTGCAGCCCCAATTTGGGCTGCGTGGTCTCCTTGGATCTGTGCCTGATGTTTAGCAGGCACAGATCCGAGGTGCGCATTGGGCAGGCTGGAGCCTCCCCAACAGTAAGGGCGCGAATGTGCCCTTGCTGTTGTGAGGCTCCAGCCTCCCCAAAGCAGCATTGGATTTGGCGCTGGCCAGCCGGCCTTGCCAATCCAACACTGCTTTAGGATTGCGCCCCCAGTTTCAGTTATCCATGGATACCCTGTATACTGGGACCCTATTAAAAAGATAGGGAACATTAAAAAATATCTTTTTTTTTTTACCTAAACTGCTGATGTTCCCCTATCTTTAAAAAGGCATCCCAAGTATTCAAGTTTCAGGTGTCCACGGTGGGGTCTGGAATGGAACCCCAGCGGATACCGGGGCATGCCTGTAACTGTATTTATAGTGTGTTTGAAATTGCAGCTGTGAAGGGTGCAATTTCATCTGAAGGAGTGGATCAGGATGTGAAAGTAGGTTGGTCGCAGATTGTATAGAGCCACCTTCCATGCTTGATTCTCTTTTACAACACTAAGACTACAATCCTATACACATTTTCCTGGGAGTAAGCACCATTGAACAGAATGGGACTTACTTCTGAGTAGACATGCCTAGGTTTGCACTGTGAGATTCTTACCCCGATGTTAAAAGTGTTGCCAGGTCCAAACCCAGAGAACCTTCACCTTCATTGTTTCAAAACACTTGCATCTCCTACTCTATTCTATTCTCTGGTTCTCTTCTTGCTTTTCTACTTGCTGTGTCTAGCAGGTTCCTGTTTTTGCTCCAGTGAAGGTAAAAACAGCTAGAACAGGTGTTTTAAACTCAGTGGCTGGAGGGAGGTCAAAATGCTAAGTACTGATCGCACAACAACAACCATCCAAGTGGCCCTTGCCGCTGGAGCCACACAAGGCAGTGAAAGCAATGCAGAGGAGTCTCTTCCAAGTTGCTCTTGCCATCCTTTATGGCTCCTGTAGCAAGAGGAAGGCTTAGACAACGCTTTGCCATGTTGTCAAAACCTAGCATTTTGACCTCTCTCCAACTATACCACTAAGAACATAAGAAAAACCTTGCTGGATCAGGCAAAGGGCCCATCTAGTCCAGCTTCCTGTATCTCTCAATGGCCCACCGGATGCCTTAGGGAACACACAAGACAACCAGGTACTTGTATCTCGCTGCCCCTCCTTTCCATCTGGCCAAACTCATTTCATGCAGTGGGCTTAGTAGTATTTATGGCACCCGCTAAGGGCTGAAAGTGATGTCATTAAGCAGGTGATGACAAGAAATAAGCACATTATTCCAACCTAGTAATTCATTAGCTGCAAATGACAGAAAAGAAAATATGCAAATCTTGATCATATTTTCAAGATATGGCCCAATTTATTATAGGCTGCCCTTTCAACAGTGCCAATTCTGCTGAGGCATCACTTTGCAGCTCAGCAGCTGAGAGGTGCTTTACGAAATGCAGAAGGAGAGCTGCTGAAAGGGCCGTCCTTGTGATAACTGAACTGTCCCACAACCTCAGCAGCATCTCCTTTGTCCCTCTCTTAATCCTTTTGATCTGCCTGTTTTTGTTTCTCGCCTTCTGAGACCTCCTTCCATCTCTCTCTCCCAGTGCCTTGGCAGAAGCAGCACTAATGAAACAGCATGGGAAAACTCCATTATCATGCGGTCGCCCTTTCAGCAGTGATGTCTCAGCAGAAGTGGCACTACTGAAAAGGTGTTGCAGGGAGAGCCTAATCATTATTGAGGATGCCCTTGCAGCACTGCTTCTGCCAAGGCATCATTTCATAGTCCAGCAGCTGAGAGCAGCCAGTGAAGGCACTGGGAGAGGCACTGGAAGGCACAGGCACTCTTTATCAAATGGCCTGGGTAAAGAGCTTTTGTGGGCCATATCAGGCCTGCATCTCTTATGTTTGACATCCTTGAGCTAGAAGGTAAAACCAGCCCTAAAAAACTTAGCTAGATACTATGGATGTCTGAGTGGGAAACTACTAAGTTCCCTTTGTGACTAAAATGTTTCAGCTGTGACCTGAGATAACGTGACTCAGGAGAAATTTGCCTCTGTTCATCACTGGCGTCTGGCCAAAACATGCTGAGGACCACTTCACAAATAATATTTAAACTAATGAGAGATCACATCTTAGTGTTTTTCAAAAAAGTATACATCATCACTTGTGAAGGATGGCAAAAGCCTATTTGCCATACATCCATGGGACAGGCAGTTAATAAATACAGTCATATGATGTGTGTACTTTTTTTCCAGTATTATTTTCTCATTTTAAATAATGTGAAACAACTTAAAGAGCTACATTGATAGAACCTTGATTACCTGAAGTCAGACAACACTTTATATGAATAATAAGCAGCTTTTAATGTGAGCAGAAGCTTTTGAGGTCTCCCCCCCCCTTTGTGCACACATTCCTAAAGAAAACAATGAATTGACCTCCATCTCAAAAACTTCCTGTTGCAAAAGCAGTGCCTGACACTGAATACAAAGAACAATAGTTGAATTCTTGAGTTATCACAACCACATTCTAAAATGCACAAACTTTACAGTGCAATTCTATGCATGTGTCTCCTCAGAAATAAGGCCAACTGAATTTAATGAACCTTACTAGGGTGTGTGTATAGAATTGTAT
The DNA here is from genome assembly GCA_029204185.1 of Lerista edwardsae. Classification (NCBI taxonomy): domain Eukaryota; kingdom Metazoa; phylum Chordata; class Lepidosauria; order Squamata; family Scincidae; genus Lerista; species Lerista edwardsae. The sequence goes on from JAJKFI010000006.1 coordinate 3,764,389, forward strand.
TGATGTATTTCACTAAAATCCACTAAAATTGGTATCTATTCAGAAGTAAGCCTCATTGAATTAAACTAGGCTTACTTCCAAATAAGTGTGTTTTGCAGCCTTAAGGCCCAATCCTATCCAGCAAATGTTCCCTCACCTTGAGGAGGCCTTCATTACTTCACCACCACCGAATGCAACCCCCCCCCCCCACACACACTGTGATGGCTACATCAGGGCTGGAAAACTGGATAGGATTTGGCCCTTAATGACTGATCTTGGTGACAATCAGGGCCAAGTTTTGTGAGAATCCTATTCTCTTTCTGAAGTAACTAACAAACACAGGCGCAGTTGTTGTTGTTGTTGTTGTTGTTCAGTCGCTAAGTCGTGTCCGACTCTTCGCGACCCCATGGACCACAGCACGCCAGGCCTCCCTGTCCTCCACTAGCTTCCTGAGTTCACCCAATTTCATATTCATTGCTTCGGTGACACTATCTAACCATCTCATCCTCTGTCGCCCCCTTCTCCTTTTGCCTTCAATCTTTCCCAGCATGAGGGTCTTTTCTAAAGAGTCCTCTCTTCTCATCAGGTGGCCAAAGTATTGGAGCTTCAGCTTCAGCATTTGTCCTTCCAGGGAGCAATCAGGCTTGACTTCCTGGAGAATTGACCGATTGGATCTCTTTGCAGTCCAGGGGACTCTCAAGAGTCTTCTCCAACACCATAATTCAAAAGCATCGATTCTTCGACGCTCTGCCTTTCTTATGGTCCAGCTCTCACAGCCATACATGGCTACTGGGAAAACCATCGCTTTGACTATGCGAACCTTTGTTGGCAGGGTGATGTCTCGGCTTTTGATTAAGCTATCTAGGTTCACCATAGCTTTCTTCCCAAGAAGTAAACGTCTTTTAATTTCATGGCTGCAGTCACCATCTGCGGTGATCTTGGAGCCCAGGAAAATAAAGTCTGTCACTGCTTCCATTTCTTCCCCTTCTGTTTGCCAGGAAGTGATGGGAGTGGTTGCCATGATCTTAGTCTTTTTAATGTTGAGCTTCAAGCCAATTTTGGCACTTTCCTCTTTCACCCTCATCAAAAGGTTCTTTAGGTCTTCCTCACTTTCTGCCAGTAGAGTGGTATCGTCTGCATATCTGAGGTTGTTGATGTTTCTCCCAGCAATCTTGATTCCAGCTTGTGAGTCATCCAGCCCTGCCTTCCTCATGATGTACTCTGCGTATAAGTTAAATAAGCAGGGTGACAATATACAGCCTTGTCGTACTCCTTTCCCAATTTTAAACCAGTCGGTTGTTCCATGTCCAGTTCTAACTGTTGCTTCCTGACCCGCATAAAGGTTTCTCAGAAGGCAGATCAGGTGGTCTGGAACTCCCATCTCTTCAAGAACTTGCCACAGTTTGTTGTGATCCACACAATCAAAGGCTTTAGCATAATCAATGAAGCAGAGGTAGATGTTTTTCTGGAACTCTCTTGCTTTCTCCATGATCCAGCGAAGGTTGGCAATTTGATCTCTAGTTCCTCTGCCTCTTCGGAAACCAGCTTGTACATCTGGTAGTTCTCGATTCACATACTGCTGAAGCCGAGCTTGTAGGATTTTGAGCATGACCTTGCTAGCATGTGAAATGAGTGCAATGGTGCGGTAATTCGAGCAATCTTTGGCATTGCCCTTCTTTGGGATTGGAATGTAGACTGATCTTTTCCAATCTTGTGGCCACTGTTGGGTTTTCCAAATTTGATGGCATATGGAGAGCAGCACTTGGACAGCATCATCTTTTAAGATTTTGAGTAATTCCGCTGGAATGCTGTCACCTCCACTAGCTTTGTTGTTAGTGAGGCTTTCTAAAGCCCACTTGACTTCACTCTCCAGGATGTCAGGTTCGAGCTCAGTGACTGTACCACTGTGGTTATCAGGAACATTTAGATCGGCCTTATAGAGTTCCTCTGTGTATTCTTGCCACCTCTTCTGAATCTCATCTGCTTCTGTTAGGTCCTTGCCATTTTTGTCCTTTATTGTGCCTACCTTAGCATGAAATTGTCCTTTGACATCTCCAATTTTCTTGAAAAGATCTCTAGTCCTCCCCATTCTGTTGTTTTCCTCTATTTCTTTGCATTGCTCATTTAGAAAGGCCTTCCTATCTCTCCTTGCTGTTCTCTGGAAATCTGCATTCAGTTGGGTATATCTTTTCCTTTCTCCCTTGCTTTTGGCTTCTCTCCTTTCCTCAGCTATTTGTAAAGCCTCGTCAGACAGCCACTTTGCCTTCTTGCATTTCTTCCTCTTTGGGATGGTTTTAGTTGCTGCCTCCTGTACAATGTTACAGACCTCCGTCCAAAGTTCTTCAGGCACTCTGTCTACCAAATCTAAGCCCCTAAATCTATTTGTCACCTCCACTGTATATTCGTAGGGGATCTGATTTAGGTCATACGTGGAGGGCCTAGCAGTTTTCCCTACTTTTTTCAGTTTAAGCCTGAATTTGGCAAGAAGAAGCTGATGATCTGAGCCACAGTCAGCTCCAGGTCTTGTTTTGACTGCCTGTATGGAACTTTTCCATCTTTGGCTGCAAAGAATGTAATCAATCTGATTTCAATGTAGACCATCTGGTGAAGTCCATGTGTACAGTCGCCGTTTGTGTTGCTGGAAAAGGGTGTTTGCTATGACTAATGTGTTCTCCTGACAGAACTCTATCAGTCTTTGCCCTGCTTCATTTTGTACTCCAAGACCAAACTTGCAATTAGCTTTTCAGCCATTGTGGTTGATGGAGAGTCAACTAACGGCATGTAAACAGTCATGGCTTCAGAAGTTGGTCCCAGTAAGGAAAGAAGGTATATCTAATCAACTTGCCGGTTTTCCGCCTCCCCCAGCCAGCCCTTTCTCTGAGCAGAACGCGGCTGCTGATCGTCGACCCGGAGCCGTCCATTGGAGCTCCCTCCCTCCCTCCCTCCCAACACTATTGCTACGCTTCGATCCTGCCTCTGTCCCAGGGCGATTGTTCCCCCGATGCTCCTTCCAGCTGCGTCCTAGGCAGCCGTCACTTAGCATTTTTGCAGTAGGGAGGGGCAAATGATCCCAGGAAAAAAAAACGGGCCAGATTGTCTCTTTGCTGCCTCTTTTTGCTCTGCTTTCCTGTGTGCCATGCCTCCTTTATCACAGTCTCAGATTTGCAACAATGAAAGCTTTTCTCGCGTTTTGGATCTTTCACTTGTAAATTCCTGAAAGAGTCGGTTTAGGCGGAAGTTGCGAAGATGATTCGTCTCGCTCTCTCAAGAACGTCTTCTAGGGAAGGCACAATACCGTGTGGTTACCACAAGCAGGCATTCGGAAGACAACGGAAGCCGGGTGCCTTTTTTTGAACAAAGGTACGCCTGCCAGCGGCTCCTTCCAAATTCTGCGTTCCGTGCCTTCGAATCCCATTTCTGCAGTAACTTCAAGACCCCCACACGGCAAAAGCTTCCACAAGAAGCGCACTCAGGTATCAGGAAGACCTGCGGTGCAAATCTGTTGTACAGTTTTAGGAGTTTTCTTTTCGAAAAGACACAGATCTGGGGAAAGGCGGTTTTGAAGGTCTCCCGTTTCCCCCTCTCCTTTCAAGCCTATCTCTCAATCTTAAGAGGTCTAAATGAGCTAACGGTGGAGAGACTGTAAGTCCTCCTCACCACTTGCATGGAGTCAAGTCCAGGCCCAAGGTACTGATCTCACCGGCGAAGGCACTCGTTTGCAGTGGGGGTAAAGGGGTGTGTTGTTGTACTGGAGGGGAATCTGGAGCGCGCATGCTCGCCCGCACCGTGTGACGTGAACTGACTGGCTAAGCAGGGAAAGATCAAAGAGCCAGCCAGAAGAACCTGAGGGAGTAGCGAGCTTGGCTTGTGGGCAGCCGGCCGAGGGCGAGCGGGAAGTTTTTTTCTGGGCAAACGGGAGGGGAACATCGATGCTCCCTCCCGCCACCTGACCGAGCTCCAGGCGAAGTTGTCTGGGGTTTCCGCCTCCTCCCCCTCGACTCGCCCAGCGGCAGCAAGAAGCGAGAGCTGCCGCCGCTTGTTGAGGCTCAGGGACCGCTGAGCGAGCGCACACGGGGAGGCAACCCAGGCGCCTCAGCCTGGCGCACGCATGACTGAGCGGAAGCGAGAGGCGAGACTTGCCCGCCCGCCCGCCAAGAATCCCCGGCAGGTCAAGGCAGGGCAGGGCAGGAATGCTCCCCCGGCTACAATGAGGCGGACACTCCAGCGTGGATGTAGGAAGTAGGCGTGCGACCGAGCCGAGGTCGAAAGGAGCTCCCCGTGGCTGAGCCTGCGCCCGCCGGAGAAGAGGCAGGCAGGCGGCGGCGGCGCAAGGGGAGGCTGAGCGCCGCCTGGGCAGCTGTCAGTCGCTCGCTCCGCCATGGATTGCAGCCGCCTCAGGACTCTGATTAACAGATACGTAAGTAGCCGGCGCCCCCCTTGGCGGCTCTGCGCTGCCTTCCCTCCACCGGTTGGAGCTTCGCGCCCTGCTGCAAACCTGCGAGCTGAGCTGCAGCCCGCCTGCCCGCCTGGCTGCCCCTGAAGGTGGAAGCGGCGCCCCCTCGCGCGCTGGCCCCTCTTCCTTGGCATCTCAGCGCCTCCTGCCGCCTCCATCCCTTTCTTGGGTCAGGGCAGCACAAATCCATCCACCCTCGAGGGAGCGGAGCGGAGCGCGCCCTTTCGCCTCTCCGTCTGCTGGGAAATGTTCGGCTGGGGAGAGAAACTCTCTGCCCACTCGCGCGCTTTCCCCGGAGTTTCGGAGGAAGGTTCAAATCTGAGAATGGAAATGCATTATGTGATGCTATTCCTATCCACCCGCAACTATTTTCATGATATCCTCTGTGAAAGTCTTATTAATCTCGGTGCCTTTTACTGCCAATTAAGTGGGTATAAGAACGGAGCCTCGCATGTAATTCTAAACCTAAATCTAAACCACGCACGCATGCCTGTGGAACATGCTTCAGGTTACAGTCCGCTTTACAGTCTGATCCTATTTACTGCGTGTTTTCTCAAGCATTGTGGAACTTCCTTTCAGGTGGACTTATATATCCAAATAGGTGGGTTTAGGATCACAGTGGTGTAGCCCAATCCTATGCCTATCCATTGGAGCTTACCTCTAAGTAAAGTTTGCACACAGGGTGACCTTATACAGAAGTAAGCAGCATTTCTTTTCCAACTTCTTGATCTTCTTTTTGTCCTGCTACTTCCAACGGTAGGACTTCCTTTGTATTGGTGAATGCTCTTGGCTACTGGTGGATGACAAATACGTCCAATTGACCAAATAGCAGTGGCTGCCACTTCTGGCTGGCAAGGCAGAGAGTGTAACCATTCACATCATCCTACAATTTGGTCAGTGTACTGTAGGCCTGGGACAATAATAGCCTATCAACATTCAACATTAATTGTCTTGTATTGCCAGTGCTTTCCTAAACACCTTAAAATTTAATTAAGGATGGAGCCTCAACAGTTGTTACTGAGAGGCAGCAACAGATGACGATCAGAAGGGTTGAAGCCCCATTGACTTCAGTGGAGCTTGCTTCCATGGAAGTGTGTCTGGAAATTAAGGTATACCAGTTAGATATACTGTATTTTGATTGTGCCTAGGGATACAGCCTTATATGTCACAGAGAGGGAAAATGAATTCTATTGAAAGCTAATAGAACTTGCTTGTATGCAAGCTAGCACTCTGGCATGCCAGTCTGTATTTCATCCTTCCTGACATATTTTTTTCACAACTATTGAAATAGGAAATCTAATTATAGTAATATCTAGGAAAATTGCCCTATTCACAGATTGGCAGATCTGCACATTTATGATGCCTGTATATGGAATGACTCTGGAGTCTGTTTAGATGTTGTTTACAAGCACCCTTTCTTTCTGAAACTTCCAGTAAGTGATAAGTCATGAGTTTCAAGTCTCATGATTTGCACTGAGATCAAAATAAAAGCCCTTGAGGTATATTTATGCACTATTGTCTCCAGAAGGCAGCCATTGCTTAGTTATCTCTGGGTTTTCCTGAGCATGCTGATGCAGTGTGTGATTTAACTAAAAAGTGAAACATTTCCATGCAAAATAATATTGGTTTAATTATTTTGAGCAATTGTAATTGGGTAGGCCAGCATATGTAAGAAGTCAGATTTTATTTAGCATTTTGGGAAAGATCCTGGACATTTTTGTGTTTCCTCACGATTCTGCCTCCTACTCTCAGCAGGGATGTATATACAGTCCTAAGCATTTGAAATACTGTGTGAAGAAAAATGTAATTATATGACCTGTAAAATTAAGACAATGATGCAATCTGCCATTGCCACTATGTTGAGTATTCTGACTTTACTTCACTAATCATGGGTTAGGCAAGGTTCTATGTGGGCTGCAAAAGTGCAGCCTTTAATCACTAGAAATCTTGCTCAGGCGCCTCTATAGCTTCGGAGTTTTCAGCAGGTTACGAGCATTGCTTACAGACATGTCTTCTTGGTGTAAGGACCAGAAATTAATGCTGTCTTTTAAAAAAAGATTTTTGAGGAAACTAAGTTCTACACCCAATACCATAAGCTGCTGGTTACTGGCATTTTAGCTGCAATATTTTCAACCATTTCACATTTATCACATTAATAGAATGTTATATTAAGCTCACTGGGATTTATTCTCAAATAAGTGTGCATTCGATGCAGGCTTTGTATCTCTATACTTAGAATGATGTGTAGTGTGTCACTTGCTGCTTTGGTATAACATCACATTTCCTGGTATAAAAACTCTTGGAATGCTACCTTTGGACCCATTAAATTCAAGGGAAGTAACCTCAACATATGGAACTTTGACTGACCTGGTTTGTGTACTGGGGTGAAGGTGCCTTGTTCTGTACTCATTCTGCCAAGCCATAGCTATTGTGGCATGTTTTGGCTTATATTAATCCACCCAAGTTGTTCTATCTGCCTCGCTCCAGTTTTAGCAGCTGAGGTTCCATCCATTGACCATGGTAGTTTAATGGAAAGTCTGTGTTAAGAGGGAGTATACATTTGAATACAGATGCTGGGGATAAACTAGTTTGTGCTGTTGCCCTTGTGCCTTGCTTGCAAGCATCACATACTATTATTAGAAAACTGAATGCTGGATTAGATGGAAACAAGTGTCTTTCACACAACCAAGCAAAGATACAAAGTAGAAGCATTGCTAGAACCTCAAATTCCTGATTGCTCCTTTGACTCCACATCACATACAGAGATACTGCTGCCATATCTATTCTACAGAATGCAAACTAGTGCAATGTAAGTACTAAATGAATACTTAGGGAAGGGGATAGGACCATAGCTCAGTGAGGTTTTGCTTGCAGAAAGTCCCAGGTTAAATCTCTGGCATCTCCAGGAAGTTCTGGGAAAAACCATTACCCCGAACTCTGGAGAACTAGAGTTTCATCAATTTACTCACAATTACTAATTTCCCTTAGTCTTTGCAACAGAGGGATCGATTCCTATGGTTGCTTTCCTTGTTCATGCCTGCTCTTCTTGTGAAAGCCATTCATTGTCCCCTGTTTTCAACTTAAAGAGGCAGGACTCAGAAGGCAAAGAAGGTGCAAAATGTTAAAAATAGGCAGTGTTGTCCATTTAGCAACCTCCCAATCTGTTATCCAGTCTAACCGGCCTCCACTACGTATCCCTTCCAGGCTTCTTCATCTGGCAAGTGCGTGGATGGTAGTGGGACATTCTGGTTTCCACTGTAAGACTCACACTCTTGTGTTTTTGTGATGGTGCACTGTGCCAGAACATCAATTTAACCCCTGCCCTTGAACCATTGTTTCATAATATTTTTTATGCATTAAAGAAATTATTATTGTGTTCTCAATAACAAAGTGCCAGCAACCAATCTAACAGACAGGATTTGAGGTACAAATGTAGGTCATTAAATTTCAAAAGAGATTTGCACACCATTCAGCTCTATCAGGTATTTGAGTGATCATAAACTGTTTTACAATTTTATGAGTCGTCTAGAAGAGCTAATGAAATCTGTTCATTGGCTCTTCTAGACAACTTGTTCAATTTCAAAACAGTTTTGAAATAGTATACATTTAAAATAAGTTTAAACACACATTTAAATGATGCTTGTGGGGAAGTAAGGCATAATTTTGGTCTGATGTCCAGCAAAATAGACACTTCGATTGCAATCCAAGCAGAAGCTGGGATAACATAAACAGTGTACTTACTGAACTGATAGATTATTTATCCAGTGCTATCATTGTACATAGTGACTTACAAAGTTGCACAGGCAAAAAATAGACAGGTCCCTGCCCACAATGAAATTATAGTCTAAAATAGACAATGGGGAAAATAACAGAGGGAGAAAAGAGACAAGAGTGGGTATGGAGGGAAAAATATGGGCAAGTGCAGCACATGCCTAAATTAGATAAAAAGGAACCATTCATATGAGGAAAATATTGCAAAATGTTCATGAAATTTGATAATTTGTATACGAGCTGTATGCATCATCCAGAAATATATAAAACGTAAAAGAGAGAGCAACCAAAATGATTGGTGGACTTGGGATATCTTCTTTATGAGGAAAGGCTATAAAGTTTAGGACTGTTCAATCTAGAAAGAAGCTGCCTGAGGGTGGACACAATGGAGACATATAATATTATGCATGGGATGGAGAGTTCTTTTCCCTTTTGCCCAACACAAGAATTAGGAGACATCTGCTAAAATTTGACTAGTGAGTGAGTTAGAACAGACAAATAGAAATATCTCTTTATGTAGCACCCAATCTGCAGAACTCCTTGCCAGAGGTTATTGTGATGGCACTTGGCCTAGATGCCTTTAAAAGGGGATTAGAAAGATTTATGGAGGACAAGTCCATTGCCGGTTATAAGCCATTATGACTATGTGCATCCTCTGGGTTTTAGAGGTAGCTTATTTCTGAGTGCCAGATGCAAGGGAGTGGCAAAAAAGATATGGGTATCATTTGGTCTTGAGTACTCCCAGATGTGGGCCTCCAGATGCAGGAAGCTGGACTAGATGGGTCCTTCTCCTGATTCAGCAGGCTCTTTTTGCGTTCTTTACCACTGACAAGGTAAAGTGGTAGGGACTGTAACATCATGTAGGAAGATATTAAAAGTAACATATTGTGGCTTTATTTTGGAAGGAGCATACCTATGCATACCAGGGTGGATTTGATTTAAATCACAATTTAAATCACTAGTTTAAAAAGGCTTGATTTAAATCAACTCGATTTAAATCATAATTTTTAAAGAGCAACTGTCATCTCTGTCCTGCAGCGGCTCCTCCTCTGACCTGCTGTTGACTCACTGACAATCCCATTCACTTTAATGGGACAGCTGGTGATGCGGCAGTGACACAACAAGGTAAGGGACGTGGTGGGCAGCAGGTGAGTGGATGCCCGCTAACAGACACTGCCATGATGGATCTGAAATGACAGGTACTCTTTAAATGTAAGGACTCATTCTTGCTGGTAGTTAATATCTTTTATTATTTGCAAACAAAATGAAGGTTTAGAATAATAAGCTGTCAGGTTAGTAAAACAGCGATATCAGAACCGATTTTAGGTTAATAGGTTAATCACACATAGTTACAGTTTGTAGTGTACATAGATTTGCAAAACAATGGGAGAAAGGAATATTCCTGAACTTTGTTTTATGATTTATCTCATGGTTACCAGGAAATTGTGTGAATGCATCAATGCTGTGCATGTTATTTCAGCTCGCAGAGCTTGGATTCATTGAATGAGTTTACTAAAAATGTAAATATTGCAGAATATACAGCCTCATGCTACATAACTAAGCTCCATTTCATGCTGAATAAGCTAAATTATTAATGTACCTTAAATAGAAAACTATCTTTAGATAGATTTTTACTCCCAAAGTATTTTATTAAAATAAATTTGATAAAAATAAAAAAAATCAGTTTTTTTTATTTTTTTTAAACATCATCTATTTTTATCCACCCTGATGCATACTAATCTTCAATATGCATTATGCTGAAACAGTTATCTCTGAAAACGATGAAATTTCCTGACAAAAATGGATCCCGTAACAAGATCAGACCTATGGTTGTACTTCATAATTGAGTGTTTCAGAAGAAAAAATGAAGAACATCGTTAAAGGTGATGGATCAAGTAAATCTATAAAAATAGATTTACACATTTACATTAATGTCTTCAGAATTATGCAGACTCTGCACCGGTTTACCCTGCCAGCCTTTCCACACAGTTGTCATGTACCTACAGACACCCCAACTGCTTTGTGGATGTCTTTGACCCCTACTAATTGGGCAAGAGGCACTTTTTAAAGTGGTGTTTGTTCCTCTTATATTTAGCAGGGGGAGAGTAATTGTCCTTATTCACCCCTGCGCAGTGTCTTTCTAGTGGCTGTTGCTGGTGGTCTGCTTTTTTTTTTTTTTTAAGATTGTGAGCACTTTGGGACAGGGGGCCATTTAACTTTTTTATTACTATTTGCCTGTAAACCGCTTTGTGAACTTTGTGTTCAAAAGCGGTATATAAGTACCTGTTGATTGATTTGTTGAAAAAGTGGTGTATAAATATTCTTACTAATAATAATCAGAAGGGGCTAGCAAGAGGTTGTAGCTGCTCTGTGACTGTTCTATATATTAGAAGGAATTTAGAATAGAACAGCTGTATATCTTCTTGTAACGTGACATGCACGTATTCCATGCTGTAGTACCTCTGCTTTAAGTTTGAACAACTCTACAGGGACTTGTTTTCACTTTACCTTTTCATGTTTCAAGTACCTGTGATAGTTCAGAAACTATGCCCTTAGCATCAGTTGATGACACCTTTTGTTAATATGTAGATAAAGCAGAATGCAAGGTTGAATACTTTGAAATGCTTTACAGATTCACAGGAACAAGTACGTAGGCGATTGTCTTACCTGCCAGAATAAACATGTGATTTACATGCACCTGTCTTCTCAGGTCTGTTCACAGATTAAGTTTTAGCAACATTGCATGTTCTACATGTTTATTATTGTGAATAATATTGTCCTCATGGAACCTTAAGGAAAAAAGACAAGCTTATCCCCACTCAAGAAAGGATGCAATACAACATTTTGCAGTTGGAAACAAATGCAGCTATAACATTTTTCATGGTAGGGATGCAATTATCAGTGGAAATCAGGGGTGTAGCTAATGAAACTGTAGCCCAGTGCAAAGGGCAAAATGTTGTCCTGGAAGTTACATCACAACAGAAAGTGACATCACAGTTATATTTTTGTTTTCTCTGGTTTTTTGGCTATAATTTTTGATATTACACTCTGATTTGTTTCATTGCATTCTGCATTAAATAACCTTTCCAATGATATATGATAGTATTATACATACATACCAAGGTTTTCACAATTTTGGCCACTAATGTCAAACTCAGCTTGTTGCCCCCCAAAAGCTTGTTGCCTGGTACAGTTGTACCCCCTTGCACTTCTTTAGCTACATCCCTGGTGGAAAGAGATATCTATAGATTCATTATGATGACACTGGGTAGGAAACTGTGAATTATTCAATGTCTATAGCAGAAATAAATATTGACCAGTAGATGGACTGTTCTTCACTAGTCACATTCAAAAGCAGCAAGTGTCATCTTTGCTTGGCCAACAACTGCTCATTACAAGGCTCCAACATAATTTGAGTGAATTGTATCAGCACATGGAAAACCCATGTCCTAGAAAACAATATAAATACAATTTAAACTACAGCCCCCCACCCAATATCCACCCAATATCCCTTAGTTTGAAGCTTCACAGAATAGTAACCCAGAATGCCTTGCAACACCACAGTAAATATAGGGTTTGCTTCTATCCACAGTGTTGGGTATTTGCGGAAGCAGGAGGAATCCTCCTACTTCCGCAAATACCCAATATCCCTTAGTTTGAAGCTTCACAGAATAGTAACCCAGAATGCCTTGCAACACCACAGTAAATATAGGGTTTGCTTCTATCCACAGTGTTGGGTATTTGCGGAAGTAGGAGGATTCCTCCTGCTTCCGCAAATACCCAACACTGTGGATAGAAGCAAACCCTATATTTACTGTGGTGTTGCAAGGCATTCTGGGTTACTATTCTGTGAAGCTTCAAACTAAGGGAGATAAGTCATGATCTTCACAGTTCTTGCCCCATGGCCAGGTCCTCTATGAACATCAGACTATCTAAATCAATAGATTATCTGGTGTGTGTTTTTTGTATACATTTGTGAAAGCTACTAGGCCATTTCATTTTGTGACTAGTTCAGTCCTGTGTTAGAAAGAAATGATGTTCAATTACATAAAATACAATTAGCACAATTTACAAGCAATGAACTCCTATGTGTCACAGACGTTGGGTAGCATATACTCATCTGCTTCAGTGGACCACTCCTATGAACAATTGTGGGTCACTCAGGGCACAATCCTAACCTGGGGAATACCTGGGGTTAAACCGGCACTGTTAGACCAGCAAAGTTTGGTCAGCACAAGGGACACCATAAAGTGTGTTTGGACCACTCTCTGAGTCAGGAAGGATGGTGCACGTCTGTGCATCCTCAGTCTCAAATTTGGGAGTCGGAACAGAGAGAACATCCTCATGTTGTAAGAAAGCTAGCTCTATATTCTGAGAGCAATTACAATGTAGAATAGTGATTCTCAATTTTTTTAGTATTGGGACCTCCTTTTTAGAATGCCAATCTGTCTGGAACCCACCAGAAGTGATGTCATGGCCAGAAGTGCTGTCATTATGACACTGAAGTTGCTGCTTTCCTGAGAGTGCAGCAATAAGGTGGGTTATTTCTCAGCAATTTTTCAATAGCAAAGTGAATCAGAAAGGAAAAAGTATTTACAACCTTGATACAAGCAAAATAATTACATAGCCATCCCACTGTCCAGTGTTCCATCTTCCCATATTTTCAATGAGAGCTGCACTAGGTGCTGTGAGCCCACCTGAAATTGGCTCGCGACCCAACTAGTGGGTTCTGACCCACAGTCTAAGACACTGATTTAGAAGATTGTAGTATTGTTTAATGGGAAAATAGAAGGATAAACCATGAGTGTGAGTTGCTTCCCTGTACATATTTTCCATATGAAAAACATGAATCATGGGTCTGTGGTTACTGAAGGCTATTTGGGCAACAATATGTTGTACTGAATATTCAGCACCAGGAAACATAGCTGTAGATTCTGTTTGGTTTTCCAGATCTTGAGTGAAAACTGTTTTTGTTCTTTCATGGATGAGTTTGAGAGTTTTTGAGATGGTAAAGGCACTTGATAGCACTCGGTAAGTACCAGTGCTTAAATAAATAGTAGTCAAAGAGCCTTATAGATAACATAAAATCTTACCAGACCACTCTCAAGTACCTATGTACTTGAGAAAAGGGTTTGAAAAGCTACCTGCCTAAAGCATTTCATAATTCCTGCTGCGATTGATTCCTGATCAAATAACTTCCCATTTCCAAAAGTCAGCATTTGGAAAATGTGCAAAATTGGATAGTCAACGTTGATAATATTATTATATAGCTAGTAGTTGGAGCTCCTGGGAGGAATTCCTGCTCATACATTTTCAGCCCAATACTGTTCATATGCTACACTGATGACAGTGCAATGTCTTCAGCCTTTCCAGGCAATTCCTTGCCGGCACAGCCCACTCAATAATGCTGGCATAGCCGTTCTTAGTAATAATGGCAGTATCCATGGAAACATCGACTCAGCCCATAGAGCAGTATCCTGATCTCACTATGCCGTCAGTAAAAGGTAGTGCAACATCCAAGAAGTCAATTGCAATTTGCATCCTCCCAGCCTTAGGGCTGCCAGCCACTGTGGAGGGGGCAGGCACAGGGCCAGTGAGCACTCATTGCTGGGTCCCCCCTCAGGAATGAGCAACACTCAGGTACCATTGTTAACAGGTATCATTGCCAAACATAGGAAGATTCTCCAAGGACGGCACAACAGGGCAACAATATGACATAAGGATGCCAAAGCAACCTTATCTGTGGGCTATGATGGGTGCAACCTCCTTAATGGTTTAATAGTAGGCTACTTCAGAATTCCAGGTGC
>JAJKFI010000006.1:3778498-3789109 GCA_029204185.1 Lerista edwardsae
GGGCCATTGTGAGATACAGGAATCTGGACTAGATGGACCCTTGGGCTTGATCCAGCAGGGCTCTTCTTATGTTCTTACCTCCTATAGGTGCTACTGTGGTGTCAGCAGCATAAAAACAAAGCACTGCTAGGAATTCCCATACCCAGTGTTACCCTATTCAAACAAACACACACTTCCAAGTAATACTTTTTTGAGCAGAGCAAGTGTAGAAAGTAGGCTGTCTTGAAAGAGGGCAACCAAGTGAAACTAATGACAAGGCTCTCCATGGCAAGGGCTCAAATCCCTAGAAGTGGGTATTCTCCAGCTGGAAGGAACTCTTGCCAAGCCAGAGCCTGGGCCAAGTCACACGGGGAGCCTCAGCAGCACTTGGGTTACACAGTGTGCCAGTAGTTCACTGCACAAAGATGCAGTCTTGGAGCCATACAAGATGGGCTGGAACTCAGCAAAGGGACAAGCTCTAACCGGCAAGGAACTCATCTTTTCACCAGAAACACCCATTGCAGGAATAAAATAAGGCAGGTATCGAACCCACACTAGATAAAAGCAGCTGTCCAACCATCCAGCTGCAACAAGAGGCCAGGGCACCTCACCCAGCATTTAACCACAAACAGACACACCAGGCTGGGAGACTGTAGCACATGGACCTATCAAAGGGAGTACTGCCAATCACTGAGCTAGCATGAGACACAGGACCTGTACCTCAGTGTTATACTCATTTAGCCATGCCCACATACAGCCCATGGCCTTTGCTTCATTGCTGGCACATGCCAATGTGATTGTCCTCCCCATTCAACTGCAACTGTCTGCCATTGCAAAACAGAACAGCAGGCCCATGGCCATAGAGGAGTATCTTCCCCACAGAGTCTCGTCCTGAGGCCAGCTGAGGTGAGAAACAACTAGGATGAAGGGATCTCTGTCTGCTAGCAAGTTGACCAACAGAGCAGCATCTGAAAAAGAAACATACAAGTGGGGTTGCCAGCGCATCTCCTTCCAGTAGGGCTTTTGTACCATTGCAAGTTATCCAAAAGATAGCCAAGTAACAGATGTCAGCGATGTCCGGCTATGCCAATTGGTTCTGTCTGCCATGGAGTTTATTTCTGATGTTGGGGGTTTGCCATCTGCTGGGGGCTAGGATATGTTATACATAGACTCCTCCTTGTCACACAGTGCACACTTGCCCTGCCACCTGCTATGCCCCAATCTCGTTCCCATTTTGGCTTCTCCAGCAGCAGAGCTTCACTGACTTCTGAGTTATGTCAATGCTGTGTTTTTCCAAAATGCTGACATCTATGGCACATGCATTGGCAGGTGGACTTCTGTGCTGATGGGCTTGTTATTGCAGTGGTATAGGCATTACACAGGAATTTTCTAAGTATAGGACTGGGCCCTTTTGTCTGTAGCATTCTTCTGTAGCATGGGCTACTATGGAGTATTGCAGAGTCCATGGTGAATATCTGTTTTTATAGCATTTTATCTGTGAAATAAAATTCTTTCTTCTTACCAAATTTCTGCTATATCAGTATGCTTTCACAGCCCAGTGCTAGCTTTCTGATGAGTTAAAAATTACATTTTGTTTTGTTTAACAAAACAATCTACTCTATTTGCCATAGAGTTGCATGATTCTTTCCTTATCTGTATATATGTCTGTGGCTGTACATACTACTGTACTCTGGATGTGCAGCAGCAAAAATGTGAAGTTGTTTTCTGTTTCAGGAGTTCTGTAAAATCTGTCCCTTGCAGCATGCAGTGATTCCAGCATTAAATGGTCACTAAACATTTTTCAGCCATTGGCGATTGCCTGCTGTGTTGCGTAGGCAGCTGGCTCCTTGGTTCAGAGTGACTGCTTTGGTTCTGGGCAGTAGCAGGCACTTGACAAGTTCATGACTTTTGAAGTGCTCTACTTCCTTTGGTTATATAGTTTGCTAAGATAACTGTAATTTTGAATGAAGTGCTGCTTTGTGTTTGCTCTTCCCATTACTGCTGGGAATGTTGATCTCATGTTAGGTCTGTTCCTGCTTTGACTTGAGACTTTCCAATGTTTGTATGGTGGAATTTGTCTAAGATTTTGCAAAGGTCAAACACTTAGAGATCTCAGATGTGCCCTTTATTCCAGCTGAAATAGAAGTGGGTTGAAGATGCAGTTATAAATGAGCAAGATTATCAGCAACAGTCTCAGGGCGCAATCCTAACCTGTGGTGGAACAGGCAGGCCACCGGCCTGCGCTGTATCCAATGCAGGTTGGGAGCAGGCTGGAGCCTCCACAGTGCAAGGGCACGTTCATCCCCTTTACTCTGGGATAGGTGCCACCGCTCTGATGGGGCTGCTCAGACCTGAGCCTGCTGTTTAGCAGGCGCAAGTCTGAGCAGATCATGGCGGCCCAAATAGGGGTTGCCCAGCCTAGGGATGGGGGGTTGGATGCAGCCTAATTAGAGTTGCCAGGTTTTCAAAATGACAGTAAGGGACAAACAGGTATCGGGATACTTCTTTCTATCAAACCACTCTATGGTTACCAGAATTAATATGAAAATCATGCAGTTAGCTGTGGCGAGGCAGCAGCAACAGCAGCAGAATTTTAGAATGGGATTTTTAGAGTCCCGTTCAACATAGATATGGAACACGATTTTTAAATCTTAAATACGGGAATCCCTTATAATAAGGAACACCTGGCAAGTCAAAGCCTAATGGCTGCATCTAGACTCCTCCCTCTCTCTAGGCTGCCCTGCCCACCTGAACACCCTCCCCCACCTAGTTCCGCCTTCCTCCTGCCTTCCCCCTGCCCAGAAAAGCATCTGCGCTGGTCAGACTCAGGGCAGGGGCAGCATATTGTCCATCCACTCCAGCGCTGCTGTGTCGACGCAGCTGCATACATTGGCACAGTGATTCTTGTGCTAGTGCACATGTGCTTTAGGGCATATACGTGACAGCACTCAGCCCACACAAGTGACTTGCGTTGGCCGAAGGGTGGGATTGGATTGCCCTTTTCAGGTCTTTAGCACTCCATGATAATTATTTCATGGAGTAGATAGCCAATTCTGAGCACATAGAATTGTTACAGCTGTATGTATTCCATCCATTTGTATTATTGTATCACACAAATGTGGAATTTTGTCTTTAACAGGCATCCTGTGAGTACTGTATTCCTTTATTCCACTTGTGGAGAAAACATTGTGGGAAATTTTATAATGGGAGGAAGAGGGTGCTGCTGAACTGAAGTTCCTTATCCCTTTCAATGACCGATGTTGCTTCTCCCTAGATGTTGCCGCTTCTCAGTTTTCTGCCTTGCATCCTTCCATGTTCTCATTCCCTGTTGAAAACAGATCCATAATCGCTAAACACATGGAATTTAGAAACAAAATAATTTATGGTTTGTTGGTGCTGCACATGTTTATTCATTTTGGGTTTGCTTAATACAGACATACAGATATGCTTGAGTGTTGTTTGCTTGTTTTATGGCAGTGGTTCCCAAACTGTGGGTCAGGACCCACCAGTGGATTGCAAACCAATTTCAGGTGGATTGCGAAGTACCTAGAGCAACCATATTGAAAATATGGGAAGATGGAATGCTGGAAAGGGAGAAGGCTATGTGGTTGTTTTGCTTATGTCAAGGTTGTAAATAGGCTTTTTTCTTTCTGATTCACTTTGCTATTGGAAAATGGCTGAGAAATAAGCCATTTTATTGCTGCATTCTCAGGAACACAGAAGGCTCTGGCATAACAGTGATAACATAACTTCTGGTGGGTCCTAGACAGATTGTCATTCTAAAAAGTGGGTCTAGTCCCTGTTTTAAAAAGTTTGAGAACCACTGTTTTATGGCATGGGATACTATTGACTTGTTTTCAGTTCCTGTAGTGTTTTGCCAGCATATGTGAATAATTCATTTTCTTCCTTCTCCTATTTTGTTAATATTAAAAATTCAGTTTTCATGCTTAATATTTTATGCAGGAAAATAGCTGTGCACATAAATGTCAAATTAAAAGCTAATTCCGGTTAAAGTTAGCAGTCAGGCTAACTATTATTTGTTTAAAATGTTCTTCTCTGTTAAAGAAAAAAAAACACCTTCAGGTCTAAGCTAAATTTTGTGATTTTGAGGATTGCATACCTTCGGAGTCACGTGTTTTCTGTATGTTGGAAGATCTGCAGATTAAACAAAGAGAGACCATTGTGCAGCGCAATTACATAGTCCTTTTGATCAAAAATGTGTTCAGTCTTGAACAGAGATAATAGATATATTGGTATTTATGTACTACTGCAAAACACTGTGCTTGTAACAGTTGACGTCAGAGGCGGATCTAAGGGGGGGCAAATCTGTAAGTTTTGCAAGAAGCCTTACCCTGTCATGTAAATCCCTCCTCTCCCTTGCTGTTGTAGCCAGTAAGCAACGCCAAGATGTTGCTGTTCCCTGTGAGGATTGGCTAGAACAGTGCAGGAGAGGAGTGTTTTCCACTGCAAGGTAAGGCTTCTTGCAAAACTTACAGATTTGCCCCCCCTTCGATCCGCCTCTGGTTGACGTGAGCTCCTGTCACCCATTGTATCAGTGCTTTGTTTGCTGTCCCTGACTGCACTTGGTATGCATGTGGCACTTAAGTGTTGACACACTGCACTAGGAAAAGTTCAGGTTTCTCCTTTATGCATATCAAACAAAAATTGATTTATTATTAAATAGAAAAATAAAAATAAAGACCAGCATTTAATTTTTTTTAATGATCCATGTATAATTGTAGAATGAATTCTGCTAGCAGCATCCCTTAGTACATCACCATTATGCCAGTGATGCACACAGCCTTGTACCTAGGGATAAGGCTAATGAGAGAGTGAAGTTGGCAGTTGGGGGATTCTGTGAGCCAAGCAGCCTGAGACAGAGGAGAAGAGAAGGATGCAGTAAGGGACTGGATTATCCCCTCTTCCTCCTCCCTAGTACTGTAATCTTCTGTTGCATGATCCTCTTATTTGAATGTATGATGTCAGATGGGGTTAATGTTCAGACCAAAGTAACTATGGAATATCAAGAGAGCCATAGTAGATCATACTGAGTAAGGAAAGTAAGGCCCCAATTGTATACCACTTTCTAGCACTGATGATGCCATGTCCATTGGGTGTGCTAAATCCTGTGGTGGTGAACATAAGAAGAGCCCTGCTGGATCAGGCCAAAGGCCCATCTAGTCCACCTTCCTGTATCTCACAGCAGCCCACCAGGTGCCCCAGGGAAGCACAAGACAACAAGATGCTTGCATCCTGTTGCCACTCCCTTGCACCTGGTACTCTGAAATAGCCTACTACTAATGTAAGGAGGTTGCACAATCCATCATGGCCTATAGCCCATGATGGACTTTTCTTCCAGAAATCTGTCCAATCCCCTCTTAAAGGCATCTAGGCCAGATGTCATCACCACCTCCTGTGGCAAAGAGTTCCACAGATTAACTACCCACTGGGTAAAAAAGTATTTCCTTTTATCTGTTTTAACTCTCCCAACCCTCAGTTTTAGCGGATGTCCCCTGGTTCTGGTGTTTTGAGAGAGGGAAAAGAACATCCCTCTATCTATTCCTTCCATGCATAATTTTGTATGTTGCAGTTGCAGAGGCCTCCTCCAGGTAAGAAAATGTTTGTTTCTTTACCTTGTGCTGCATTGCAATTGCATCAGTGCTGGAAAATTTCTTCAACATCAGACACCAAGAAAATACTTCTGTTAGAATCTGTTATCCCAGAAAAATGTCTAACAGTTCAATTCAATGAATGTCTACTCAGAAGCAAATGCCATTGAGTTCAATGAGATTTGTTCCCAGCTAACCGTGCAAATGACTGAAATCTAACAGACCAAACTGAGGATAGACTAGAACCAGATTTTGGCCAGAGCACGTTATGACAGTGGAAAGCAGAATCGTTGTTGCAGAATTGTTGTTGCAGAATCGCTTCTCACATCATGTGGATCGCTCTGTTGGCAGCCATTTTGCTCAGGCTACTTCAATAGGCAGCAGCACTGCAATGTTGCCCCCAGTTCCCACTGTACTGTGCCCACTGGAGCAGGTGAGGCAGCAGTGGGGGCGGGGAGGGGCTAAATGGAGCAGGGAGGGGGAAAATGGGTAGGGAGGCAGCAGGAGGGGTTGGATCTGGTGGTAGTGGCACGTGCCAGATCCTGTCCTCTCTTTTTCAAGATTCCCTGCCCCTTTCTTCTTCTTGGACTTGCACCAGCTACAGAACTGGTGCAGGTCCAAAGAGACCCATTGTAGAACAGTAGGATTACAGAGGGGTAAGAGAAAAATAATTCCTCTTTCTCCTCAGAAGCCTCCTGATCCCCTCCCCCAAGCTGGATACCTTTTTTGGCACAGCTGCATCAGTTGGGGGGGGGGAGGCATAGGATTGGGCTCTTAGTATCCTAGGAATCTAGGGCAGGCTAGGGAGATTCCATATGGGACTATTTAGAATGTAGTAGAACATCCAGAATCTATCTCTAGGATCCTTATATACTAAAGTTATTGTGTGCACAGTAATTTACGCAGAAGGTTTCCTGTACGTATTGCATGACTGATTTTCAGGAGCATATCTACCATGTGATGGTATAGATTAGAAACACAGTTGTAAATGCTGATCTCAGAGATCTAAGGTTACGTTCAGCAATGTATCCCTGCAAAACATAGTATTATTGATGCCATGATGAGAAGCAAGTATTCTGGGTGATTTTATCTTTCAGTAGCTCTAAAAGGGGATTAGGGGAAACTGATTCTGAATTGCTGCATTATGCCAACTGAATTACGCCAATTGCAGGAAACTAGTTCTAGCCTGTTACATCACACAATCCAGTTGCTATTGGTTACAATAGATCGCTTTATATAAAAACTATAATGTTGGAACCTTTCTGACAAAGGCATTCATTTACTTCAATTTTTCAGTTGTTGAGCTTATCCTGTATACATTCAGAGCATATTTTAAAAATCAATAATATTTAAATTGATGTCTTATTAAAAAAATAGAAGTATATTTCTCTCTCATAGGAGCACTAGATGAATATTAACAGGTGATGGGAGTAAAGATGGCTTCTGAAAAAGCTTACCTAGAGCAGGAAGAGAACAGGACATTAAGTGTTATGTTGGAGATTAAATATCTCCAACTCATTATTTTTATCGCATAAATAATTATACTTTGAGGAGGAAAGGCAGAGAAATTTGCCTTAATTCAAATTAGTTATACTGTATATTCCCATTTTTACACATACACATGCTGGAAAAATTCTTTCTTGGAAGGCTGCTTATAATTCAATTAAAAATAAAGCATTCATAGACTAGCATAGCAAAGTTATTTATATAATACTAGCTGAATACTTGTGCTTTGCTACCGAGAAGGGGAAGGGGGGGGAGTAGAGATCTCCTCACATGCAGCCCACTCCTGCAGCCTCTCCTCCTGCAGCCTGCTCTTGCAGGCTCTCCATATGGTCACAAGAGTTCTGTAGTGTCCTGTGCCTGGTGGCACGGCCTGGCAGCTTGCATAAGAGGCCCGGGTCCCGCTCAATGGGTGGGCAGGGCCCAGAAGCTTGTGGCAAGGCTGGAATTTGGCCAGCCGGGGAGCTGGTGTAGTTGTCCCCCTTGCTATCATGGGGCATGATAGAGAACTCCTTCAAGGTGTCCACCCCATGCCTCACTATGAGCTCAGGTACCTCCCTATCCATTAGCTGAGTGATATACATGAGATGGGAGAGGACCAGAACAGGCTGGCTCCATCTCCGGTGATGGGGACAGTAGTGTGTGGCACCCTCCCTGCCACTAATATTTAAATACTGAATTGCCATAGTGACAAATTGAGGGATCGTCAGTTGTGAGGGAAGTTAGTCTTTGCCACAGAACTGTCTAGCCCCTCCCTAACTCTCCTGTGTAGAATACAGGAAGAAAGGAGAAAAGCTTGTCAGAATCTTGGGGTAGCAGAGTTTTTGCAGTGAGCCAGAAATATAGTTCATTTTACTGTTCAAACACTAAAATGACTGCTATTTTTCTGTTATTTCACTGATACAACACCTTACCATAATGACTTAAAAAGGGTTAAAAGGGCTGGGCTGGCCTCTGTTGCCATGGAGACGATAGGCCTCTCTCAGGTAGGTGCAGGGGAAAAAGCCAGCCAGGCCTAAATAATAGGAAGTAAAGGGTTCTATAATTCCCTCCTGAATATAGATTCTCCCCTTTAGGGGTTGATTAGGGAAAAATCCTGAATGATGTTTTAAATCATTTGTATGGATCCCTTTTGTAAGCAAAAACCATGTCAATATCTCATAGGTAGGGGTGTTTTTTTTTGGTGCCCCCCTTCCCCCAAATTTCTTCATTAAAATTGTGGTGTTATGCATTTTTATTCTACACTCTCAATCCATGTTCTCATTTTTATTAATTTTAAATGCTTTAAAAGTGTACTAGGTAAATGATACAGGTGATATACTGTCAGCAGATACAGCCAAAGTATTATTTCTAATTGGCAAAGTAGTCTATTTTAATTTCTGGAAAATAAACATAAAAATGCAATCTTTTGTGTTTTTATTCACATACTTTAACTGCCAAAAGGCAGTTGTTAACACCCAAAAGATGGTTTTCAACAACAACAAAAACCACCCCTGGGGCCTAAGACATATTGAGGAAAACACATTTGACCCTCTTTCACCCCCTTAGAGGTCAAATAACTAAAAATCCCTTCTTAGTAGGTGCTTGGGCCAATTGAGGTTGCAGTCCTAACCTGGAGTAAGGTTGGCACAGTTAGGCCAGCAAAGTTTGGCTGACACAAGGGACATGATAAAGTATGTTTGGACTACTCTCAGAGTCAGAGAGGGCAGCACACAGATGTGCGCTATCCTCCCTGGCTCCGAGAGTGATCCGAACGCACTTTACGGTGGCCCTGCTGCTGGCCAAACTGTGCTGGCCTAACTCCAGGTTAGGACTGCACTCTGAGTACCTGAGTACCCACTAAGTAACTGATCTTAACTGCTATCTGAACTTTAGAATATTCAACTCCTGAATTCCTATTGAGGAATCAGTGAAAGGATATTTGACCCCTTTTCATCCCCTCAGGGGGCAAATTCCTAAAAAAAATTTCTTAGTGGGTGCTTATGTCATGGAAGGAATATATTCACCAAATTTCATGTTCCTAGATGGTTTGGGCTGGGCATTGATGAGTCACTCAGGGCGCAATCCTAAGCAGTGCCAGACTGGCGAGGCTGACGGGCCAGCTCCATATCCGATGCTGCTTAGGAGAGGCTGGAGCCTCCCCCATGGCAAGGGATCGTGTGCTCCCTTACCATAGAGGAGGCTCCAGCCTCCCCTATGTGCTCCTCGGATCTGTGCCCGCTAAAGAGGGGGCGCAGATCCAAGGAGATTGCGCAGCCTGAATTGGGGCCATGCAGCCTCGCTGATGGGCTTAGGATTTGGCTGTGTGGTCACCTCCCAAGCCTGCCCAGGTCCTGCCCAAGTCCTGCCTCCCGCCTCCCCCCTCCCACCAATCCCCGTCCCAATGGGACAGAGAATCCCTTGCGCTGACCGTCTTCAGTTGGCACAAGGGAAGCTCTCCGTCGGTGCTCTGAAGCTGATGTGTTTAGCGTCGGCTTCAGAGATGGAGCGCCAATGCAGGGGTCTGCTCGGCGCTCCCGCATCGGCGCTCTGCCCCTTGCGTCGACGCTATTACATACCATCAACACAAGGAGCACATAGGATTGCACTGCCTGTCAGGACATCTCTTTTATATAGATACTAGCTTTTTGTTACCTGGCGTTGCCCGGGTAACAAAATGATCTTCCACAGCTTATGCATTTTTCACCCCTTCTTGCCCCCCCCACGCCAACGGGGGCCGAACCTGGACTCCAACTGCGTCGGGAGCATCACTGGTCGCCTCGGCGACTCTGGAAACTATGGACTCAATGCCAATTTTGCCCGTTTTCGACCGTCTTCACTTCAGGCCCCCTATGCACCCCACCCTCGGGGGCGCTAGGGTGGCCTGACCCCCGGAATGTCTGTCGCCAGGCCGCAAGGCACGCGCATGCCGAGTTTGGTGCGCGTCACTCCAGGCGTTCCAGCAGGGCATGGCGGATGTTGTGTCTTGCACCC
Organism: Lerista edwardsae; assembly: GCA_029204185.1. NCBI lineage: Eukaryota > Metazoa > Chordata > Lepidosauria > Squamata > Scincidae > Lerista > Lerista edwardsae. The sequence goes on from JAJKFI010000006.1 coordinate 3,788,563, forward strand.
CTTCTCGCATCCCATGCTGATGGGGGGGGCGAACTGGACTCCGATGGTGTCGGAAGCATTGCAGCTCGTCCCGGCAACTCCGGAAACTGTGGATTCAACGCTGATTTCGGCCATTTTCGACCATTTTCACGTGGGGACCCCCGTGTACCCCCACCCCCGGGGGCGCTATGGGGTCTGACCCCTGCAGTGTTTGTCATCAGGCTGCAAGATGTATGCATGCCAGGTTTTGTGTTGATCGGTCCAGGCGTTCCAGCAGGGCATGGTGGACATTTTGTTTCACACCCCTTCTTGCACCCCATGCCAAGGGGGGGCAAACCCAGACTCCAACGGCATTGGGAGCATCGCCGCTCATCCCGGCGACCCCGGAAACTATGGATTTGACACCGATTTTGGCCATTTCCGACCGTTTTCACATGGGGACACCCACGTACCCCACCCCCGGGGGCGCTAGGGGGGCCCGACCCCCGCAGTATTTGTGGCCAGGCTGCTAGGCTTCCGCATGCCGAGTCTGGCGCCAATCGGTCCAGGCGTTCCAGCAGGGCATGGC
>JAJKFI010000006.1:3793026-3882564 GCA_029204185.1 Lerista edwardsae
GAATAAGCACTGGAATGGGCGGGAAGGTGCAAGTGCTGTTAGGGTGCTTTTATCAATGCCATTTATCTAGTGCCTTTATGTAGTGGTGCCTTTATCTAGTGGTACTGACTGCTTTATGGCAGGCAGTGCTAGCACAGGAGGTGCACAACCAGTTGATGGCATACTTAGGATTGGGCCCTTAGTTTATTTGGGAAAATAACTGTTTAATAACAGTTAATACTGTAATTAAGACTATAATAATTTAAGATACACTTAATTTGGGTGTAGTTGAATTCAATGGGACTTATGTTTTGAGTAGAAATGTCTAAGATTGCACTGTTACTCATTAGTTACAAGAGGTGTGGACTGATGGTTGAGCTACTAGTACTGCCTGAAGCTAAGCAGGAAAATCTGTGGTCTTGTTTTTGGATGGGAGACAATGTCAGGCTGTGTCAGGCTGCTGTACCCCTACTGGCAGGATGAAGGAACTGATGAGCTGATTAGTCACCATAAGTGAGAGTTGCAGAGTAGTGTGTAAGAAGGCCAGCTGGCAAAAGAACGGAGTACAACCTTGAGGACCAGTCCAGACTTGACTTAGATTGCCTGCTAAAGCTAGATTACACATAGCCAGAAGAGAGAACCACACTGTGAAGGCTATATCTGTGACTGAGGATTCAGTGAATCACAGAATACTATCTAAAGTATGTGTAAAAATCCAATTGAAAAATTGTGGTTTAGACTAACTTGTCCATGTAAGATGCTTTGGGCATTCGCTTTGGCATGGGAAAGGTGGGATATAAAGTCTTAAAATAAATATTGTTTTAAGAGAGACAGTGTATATGAGCAGAATCATCTTATAATAGTTAGAAAGGGTATAAATTCCCAGCAAGGGAAGTTGTAATCTGTTTCGTTACTTAGTAAAAGACTTGTGGGTTGTGCTGTCCTACTTTTATTAGAGTTTGTTCTAGCATTTTTTCAGGCCTTTTTTTCTGTTTATGGTACTGTGAAAAAAAACATTGTCTGGAAAAAGCAATAAGTAAAAAAGGTATATTGATTAAATATGTCTGCCTCCAATAAAAGTGATAAATATGCTTATCATTGCATACGCACCTGACAGTAAAATGTTTGAAAGAAGAAAACACTTAATAGCGCAATCCCATTATGCTCTTGTGCCGGCTGAACGCTGTCACAAATGTGCCATTAAGCGCATCCGCATTGGTGCTATGGTGCTGGACCGGCGCAAGCAGCCGTGCCGACGCTCATGCGCCACGACAGCACTGGCATCGCTCGGTTGGCGCAGGACCTTCACAAGAGCATTCCAGAGGCATTCCAGGGGCGTAACTGGGTGGTGCAGTGGGCGTAGATGGGGTTGTGACACAAGATGGCTGTAGTGCCGTATCCTAAAGCCCATCCCCGGCCAGGGCAGCCCCAGTTTGGGCTGCTCCTGTCCACATTCCTTTGCGCCTGCTATTTTGCCAGCGCAGATCCGAGCAGGCCCATAGGGGCAATTGGAGCTTACATGGGTGCAAGGGGAAAGCCTTCCCTTGTCCTGCACATTCCTGCTGCTGCCTCAGCCTTACTATGTCGGCCTTGCTCAGGATTGGACTGTAAGGCATGTAATCCTAGTTCTAACTTTAGAAAGTTGTGACAATTACCCTTAATCATGGTTTACTATTCCTCTTTTGAAAGGGAATTAGAGTTGGGACAATCTTAAATTACTGCTTTTATTATTTTCCTGTGTACTCTGCTGCTTTTTAGTACTAGCACAATCCTGGTGGTTGAATTACAGCTTAAAATGTATAAATACATCTTTTAACAAGCTTAAGCGGATATGGAAATTGTAGTGTACATTGCCTCTTTCTTACAAGATAAAGTAGTGGATTGCAGGGAAAGTGATAATGTTATTGGTAGTTTTTTTTTAATCTAAATTTTTTTTAGATTAGTTGAGTATCATGTTTCTAATTCTGTTGTCCTTTGTTCATGTAGCTGGAGCAGCCATTACTTTCAGAGAAGCAGGCTTTCAAAACTATCACATGTCAAACTGTCATTCAGTCTTAATGTGAAAAGTTTCCCTAGAAAAATGCACTTACTATTGGACATAGAATACATAAATGGGAAGAGAGCACAAATCAGAGGATCCAATAAGTTTAACTTAATTATTCTTGTAGTTATTGGTTATTCAATAATTTTGTTATATGGTAGTTAACAGAATCTGATCAAATTTAGTTCAATTATTTACTTTTTACTATTGTAAACGATAAAAGGCTATTTTGGGCTTTATGCAGTAAGAGTAGGTGGAAAAGCATTAGAGCACAAGGGTTTTTATGCATAGCGGTATTTCTTTTGTAATGCCCCCCTCTGTGTAGTTATAGATATTCACAGATGTGTCAATATCATTAAATAGATGTAAATAAAATATTTTATGTATCCTTTAAAAATGTTGTTTTGAAAATAATCCGAACACATTCGGATTGTTGAAGTTCCATTTCTAAAGTTTGCTCCCAAAGTGAATATATGTCAAGCTGCTGTTGCTTTATTTTTAATATACATAGGTGTATGATCTTGATCATTTTGAACAGATTCAGTATTGAATGGCAAGAGTTGTGTGACAGCTGGACAAGTTCAAGAGAGACAGCAAAACATTTGATAATACTTTTCTAGGTCTAATTTATAACTTTTTAAAGTTCTTTGAGTTCCTGTAAAATAGAAAGCATGCAAGGGATTTTGTTGGTGACAATTTCCTATAAGGCTCAATCCAACTGGCCTTACTGTGGGTGGTATGCTTTAACCCCTCAGGCAAATGTGGAATGGTGCAGGTCCGCTGGTATAGGTCTGAGTTACCCTCCAGGCCCACAGTAGGCTACCCTGGGGGCAAGGGAAAAATATTCTTTTGCCCTGAGGAGGCTTCCCAAGACCAAAACTCCCCCATGGAATTCAGTGGTTGTCATGTTGATTCAGCTGCATTGCTATGCAGGAAGTTGCCGTGGATTGGGCTTTTGGTCTGCATGAAGTTCATACAGTGAATCAATTATCTTAAAGAAAAAACCTTCATGTCAGGTCACAGTTGCTGGGGTGGAGGGAGGATCCAATTCTAATAAAGGAAGAGACGAGAGGCAGAAGATTATCTCAAGAAAAAGTCTCGTAGTGTATGATGCTCTGACGGCAGGGGCTAAAGATTCAGTTGAAGATGAATGGATGGTCAAACACCAGATCAGGTGGATTAGGGCAAAGGAAGAAGGTCAAAGAAGAAGTGATGTTTGGGTACTATAAGATGAGAAAACTATGTCCTGCTGCTTGGTGGGAAAAAGCCTGACACAACTCTTACATGGGGCTGGCCAGGTCTCTGCACTGTTGGAGACAATCAAATTGTCTCCAACCATTACATAAGTGGTGGCACAGTGCTGCAAAGACCAAATCCCTCTCCTAGGAATTGTCCTGTTCACTCAATGTCCAGGTGTCAGAAGTTAATGTCAAAATTGAAGTCAAATTATGCAAAGCTGTCACACATTTATTGTGAGCAAGAAAGTGCTAGCTGGATTTCACAGGAAGGAGTTAAAGTTAGGGGGATGGAAAAGATATGACATGAAGGTGAAAGGGTTCTGCCCATCTGCAGCAAGGGTGATAGCAACTCTTAGAGTTAATGAGACATTTCTGCACACATTATTGTATCACATAAAGTACAGTAGACATGTTTGATCCCTGTAGACCAATCCTGTTTGAATTGTGCCCAATGCAGTCTCTTAGTGTGCCAATATGAATTTTTAGATGACTTTAGTAAGGTAGCCTCAGATCAGATGCGTATTAAGTCTGCCGCACCACTAAGCTGAGCATCACTCTGATGGTGGAATTATGTATGTTTGTTGGTGACACGGCAAAGAATCCTTAATAAGCAAAGCATAAACAAACATTTTACAAATATACTGAGGGTTCCTGAAAGCAGTCTCCAGATTATAGTGCATTTATATAAGAGAATTTTCATTTTGGAGACAGACTGCCATGTGAGAATATCAGATTCATGTAAGAAAATTTGTACTGTATACATTTAAAGTAAAGAAACCTAGCAGTTCAAAAGCACGTAAAATGCAAGTAGATAAATATGTACCACTTTGGTGGGAAGATAACGCTGTTCTGGGCACCTTGGTGTAAAGTCATGCTGGCCACGTGATCACAGAAGCTTGTCCTCAGGACAAACACCAGCTCAACAGGCTTAGAAATGGAGATGAGCACCGCCCCCCTACAGTCGGTCACAACTAGACCATTCGGTCGTGGGGAAACCTTTACCTAATTAATCCTACCCCTCTTTCCCACCACTGGAACTAGCATTCCGGCAGTGAGATGAGCTTTACAGCCATCACAAACAGCCTTATGGAAGCATGTGGCGGCTCCACGTGCCTCCGTTCTACTGCTAGAGAGGCCACAGAGTATTTGCAATGGTGGAATTGGGAGTGGGAAGAGGGTGGGCTGGGGGCATTACTGGGTGGGGAAAAGAATATTGTGGGGCAGCTGCAGGAGAGGAGAATCTGGTGGTAATGGCATGTACTGGATCTTATCGCTTCTATTTTGAAGTCACCCACTCCTTTCCTGTCCTCAGATAATAAACCACCCAAAGTTGTTGTGTATATCTGTGGAGACCTATATACACACCCCGGGGCATACCCGGAGGTGACTATACATGTTTTACACTTACCTCCTCAAAGCCCTTCAGTTGCCCCCTCCTCATAGGATGCTGTGCAAACCTGTCTGGCATGGCTGCATCAGTGGTGGGGGGGGGAAGAGGAGAAAGGTAGGACTGGCCTGTAAAAAAGCTATTGATTTGAAGTCATACTCGTCTTGAACAACTCATTGCAGCAACCTTTCAGTAATTCTGATTTACTTCATCCACAATGGTTCTCCATCTACTTCAGTACAGGGAGCACCTTGACTTAAGGAAAACCCCATGAAGATGGGAAGACCCTTCCATTCAAGTGAATGGTGACCCTACACATGCAGAAAGTGCATTTCAGTACAAACAGGGCTTTGCATTTTGGCAGATGTGTGCAATACAAACTTTGAGAGAAATTTACAGAAAAGAAAATATGTGGGTTGGTATTGGTTTTATTGCTTCTTTAGAATTGGATGATTTTACTGCAAGCCTGAATGTCAACCTTCATTTAGTGTTTCCAGGCCATTATCCATCTGCCACCAATTTACCATCTAAATGTATTTTCTGTATTTTATTTCTAAAGTATATTTGTATGCCATGTTTTTTGCAAGGAAGCCAGAGAAACCATATGGTAAATATTTAATAACAGTGGTAAAGACTTCTTGTTCTCAGCAGGCAAAGGTCTAGATTTAGAAAAGAGAAAATTGACTTTCTAAATTATTTATAAAATGCTGCATGTAACAAGATTTGTGACTTTATGGCATTCATTTTATAATATTACATAAAGAAATATTTTCAGTTTACTTGAGACACCAATAACGGGTTTATTGGGAATGGGTTTTAAGCATAATAAATCTCTGCTCATTTGTAGGGAATGCTGCTAATGAGACCGTTTGAAGATGAGTTCTTAACATAATCTGCAGCCCATCTTACACTAGTTTCCCCCCTTTTTCCTCCAATAGAAGCAGAACTAGGCATTGAGTTGACGGATTCGGTTTTGTGATATAGGTCATTCAAGTCTTCAGTTTGTTTATCCAAAAAAATAAAGCCCCTACAAAGATGACTGCCCCTACAAAAAAATTAAAGTAGCTTTACATTATGCTTGTTGACTAGTGGTATTATTACCACTAGTAGGGTTTCACAATATGGAAGATGGCACTTGTCTCCATTGCCATAGTGATGATGTGGCACTGCCTGCTTGGCCCAACTTTGCTGGAAGTTGTGTCACTTGGGGTGCTGGTGCACCAGTAGGTGAGATGTGGCTTTATAGCTACCTGGAACTTCCAAAGCGACTTGGGCTGCAATCCTAGCCATATTTACATGGGAGTAAGTCCTATTGACTATAATATAGTGACTGTAGTGAGTAGACATGCATAGGATTGGGCTGTTAGTTTGGGGGAAAAGGATGCAGAGCAAAGCAGTGGTGGAGCAAAGCACCCACTCCTCAGTAATCTCTGCTGGCAGTGGTGGTACAGTACTCACAAAAATGGTGCTCACAAAAGGTGGTACTTGCAGAAAACCTTGCTCTAGACCTTACATGATAGACACGTCATATTGCTGTGGGTTCATCAGCATTTTTTCTGCAGATATGTAAAGTGTTTCTTTTGTGAGCCAAATGCCCTTTCACCTTGGTTTCAAATCCTTTTGAGAGACCGGAGAGGTATAGTTGGGGTTTTAGTCTCTTGCCCCATGCCACACATTGGATCATCTGAGATCCAAAATTTGAGAGTCTGGGGAGACTAAAACCCATCAATGATTTTATTACTGTCTTGTCAACCACTACTACTTTAACATACTGATGAGGCCACACTCTATAACCTTGCACCATTTAGCTTAAGGACCTCATATATTGTACTTATGAACCTGGCTGAGCCCAAATAGTAAATCTGAAAGATAAAATACAGATGTGTACAATGCTTCTAAATAAAGATTTCAAGGTCATGCTGAACAACTTGCACTTGTACGTCTGTGTCAGGAAAAAGGAGAACCCTTCCCCTTCAAAATACCCTATGAAAGCCAGTTATTCTGCAGGTTTGATGTCAAAACTGATAAATTATATGGAGCGCTATTAAAGATTTAATGGGATCAATAGTACACAATATCCCCAATTGAACTCCACATAAAGATTGCCGGTCACTGTCATAGGTTTATTCTGGACAATAACACATTAAAAAGACATTAAAAAGACAGGATGCTATTGCATTTCAAAAAATATATGAGCAATCCTGTCTCAGCTAAAATGAAACCTCTTAAGATGTTGCGTATGTTCAATGTTTTTACATCATCACATGGAAGAATATACCATGCTGTATAATAAACAAAATGATAGCATCTATGGAGTGGCAAATGGCAAACACAGTGGTTCCCACACTGTGAGCTGTGGCTTCCCTAGGAGTTGCAGAAACCAGGCAGGGGAGTCACAAAATCCTTGTAAAACACCTGTCACCATATATAATGCATAGGATTATAGCCCTAATGGGAAGCCATGGCTCAATAGGTCAAGGGAACCGCGAGTCGAAAAAGTTTGGGAACCACTAGAGAAATCTCTTATTGAATTTCAGTAGGGCTTAGCTCAATTTTTAATCATTTGAATTGAAATACAAAAAATAGTTTTGAATGTGAGTAATCCAGACTGCAATCTTATATATTTCATGGGAGTAAGTTCCATTCCAAATGACTTCTTTTCTGAGTAGAAAATCTTAGGATAGTGCTGTCAGTGATACATGCCTTTCAAATATATGAGATTAAATTTTCAATAACAGTTCAGGGAACCAAAGGGTTAAAGATTGGGGTTCAACCAAAGGGTTGAAGAATCTCCAAAATTGATAAAAAGTGGTGAATTTAATTAGTAGTATGATACTGTGTTCAGTCTGTGTTTTCTGTGTAATCTAATATGGCAGAGCATAATTTAATACCATAAATCAAATTGACTCAAGGTTATTGAGTGATTTATATTATGTCCAGCATAATATTTGCATGTATTTTTTTTCAACCTGTCTTGTAATGTAACTCAAAGAATTCTAACACCTTTCCAGGATTATCTTGAGAATGGATTTTTGTTTGGTCCCTCCCATTAATTCATGAACCAGATGTGGGAAGCAGTGAAGGCTAGATGCATTATGGAGTAATATATTCGTCTCTAGTATAGTACAAGCCATAATCTTCCTGACAACACTGTTTTAATCTTCATGTCCATCCATTGGTTTCAGGGATGTGTATCAGGGATATATAACAATGGTTGCAGCAATCTTTTAGCATGCTATATATAATCTGTAATAAAGTCAGAAATGCAATTTCTGAATTCATCCTTAAAAGAGCTAAAAGAGTTTAAACATTTATAGTTTGAAGACCATTTTGCAGAGAGTGTGTGGCTGCAAACCGGAATTTTGAGTTTTTATGGGTCCAATTTTATGGGGCACAACTTTCCAGCACTCAGGCATCCATACTGCAACCCCAAGGTAGGGGAACAAATGTTCCCCATCTTCTATAGGCCACTGCGACTGCCCCCATCATATCAGAATGCAGCATGCTCTGTTGTCACAGCTGCATCATCACTGGAATATTGGTTATGATTAGCCCCTAGGAATTGTACCCTGTTGGAGTGTGGACAGAGAATCACAGAAGTCCAGAAGGGCAAGAAGTCCTGACCTCCCTCATTTGAAGGCACAGTCTTCAACACATCACCCCCTCTGCATCCCTGCTACACAACAACCAGTGTAATCTGTAGCGTGTTGACAATAGAGAGGACCTGCAAGCAAGACTTCTCACATTTGTAGCCTAGTCTGCCTCTCAAAGAATAGAAAGCGCATGCATGGGGATCCCATTTTATTCTCACAACCTTGTGAGACAGGATAGTTTGAGAGGGAGAGTGTTATTTGTTTAATAACATCCATAAGTTTCATGATAGAGATTTGAACCTGTTCTTCCCAGTCAAAGAATAATATCCTATCCATCAGTGTAGCTAGATGGTGGGTTAAAATGCTCTTGCCACATTATAATTTTGACCCCCCTCTAGCTATGCCACTGATCCTATCAGCTATCCTACTGTATCTCAAGGATACATATTGCAAAGACATCTGCCAAGCAGATCAGTCTGGAGCAGTGGTTTCCATTTTTTTTAGAGGCTCTAGATACTGCTCTCTGATTAAAAATGCCAAAGGGTGTGACTATAATGGTGATTGGGTAGCACTGCTCCCCCCCCCCGCCACTGCAAGTAGCAGCTTGTTTAATTCTTGATACACATAGCCTAATCTGCCCTGGTAGTTTCACCACACAACAAAAATTGGGTCGCAATCCACTGGTCCCAGATCCATATTTTGGGAACCGTTGATCTAGAGAACTCCAAAACATGCCGGAGCATAAGACAGGCCAAAATTTTCCTGATCAGAACAAGTACATTCTGCTACCATGAGAAAGATGATTGATTCTGCTTTACCACAGCTTCATTATGCTAGCCCTTTCCCCTAAATGTAGGCAGCATAATTTGAAAAGAGAGAAACCCAAACCCATCTTGCATTTCCAATATAAGTGGATCTCAGTCTGCTGGGAATCAGTTCCATGATCACCTAAGGATACTAAAATTCACAGATAATCCATAGTGTGGAGGAGGGTGCAGTGCCACAGGAACTCACCTGGGAGCCTGCTGGGCCCTCCAGATGTTGTGCAGGCCTTCCAGCATCTTCAGAAGGCCTCCCGGATGCACTTCCAGTTTGTGTCCACAACTTCCTGTTGGTCCAGAGGTATTCTGAGGCCACAAAAGGTCCATGGAAAGGGCAACAGGCTATCCCCATCCTCAAAGCACCTCAGTGACTAAGCCACTTCTGGTTGTGTCTGGGACACCCTCTGAGGACCTCTGAGCTGCGGGCTCAGCATCTGTAGGTTCCAAGCCTGCAGGAATAAGGAGGGCACACTGTATATGCATACAGATATCAACATGTGCATTTTTGTTGCCATTTTAAAGTTACGTATTTTTTTAAAAAAACATATACATTTCCATATTTTAAAAGTGGAAATAGTTCTCATACTGTATTGCAGAGATCATTCTATTTAACAGTTATGGGTTCTTTTCTTAATGCTGATATACAAATTCATAAATACTAAGACATTCATTTTGAGACTGTACCACTTCAAACTACCTGTAGGAGATAGCATGTTTTGGATGTACCCTATGCCAGAGAAGCCCTTTCCCTTAGAAAGGTAAAATTTTGAAAAGTAGAACCTTTTTTGTTCCCTTAAAAAAACAACAACACAGGAAAGCTTTCAACACCCTCTCCTTCATTTCTGAAGTGGTCCAGTCTTTTTTAAAATGTGTAGGCCAGCTCCAAAGCATTCTCATTTCAAAATAGATCAGTAAAGAATCTGAGAAGCTGAATGTCTACCAGAAGGTCACATAGCATTATCGTAAATGATAGCATCTCACTCTGGTTTTGAATCTTTCTGCTCAGAAATTATAGTTTTCATTTCCTGAGCTTCTTTTTGATCCATGTGGCCTCTACGGACAATAGACATTGATTGCATTAAATAGTGTAATAGAAGGAAATGTTGACTTACCCAGTATCCTGTGGGTAGCATTGCCTTTTTTTCCATTACACCATTTCTTGAAATTAATGGACCTTTGTTTCTTAGGCCAGTCTGAATACGGAACTGAATTTGTCACTTGCTAATGACAAATAAAAGGATTATTTTATCATTGAATGAGTATAAGTGTGTGGATGCTGTTACATTACTTTCAGGTCAATATGTGTTCAGAAGCACCTAGCACTCGATTGGGGCAAATATAGATTAAGTTTAATGTGCCAATGTAATAAATACTCAATTCAGATCCTCTTTTTCTCTTCCCCTAAATACATAAAAAAAATTACTAGAACTCCCCTAGAATTCCTGTGGAAGACATGGTTGAATTTTCCACCTGGTGAAATTGCTGACTGAACATTGCTTAATCAGTTTTATAAAATAATAAATTCCTGGTGTGTGTAGTTCATATGTTTGAGCACAGATTACAGTTCACCAAGTGGCAGCTGATCACTGTGTACATACAGTCATGTAGATACCGTCATCTGTGGCATTTGCTTGCATGATGGTGAGAACATTACTATTCTCTCTTCTGATGGATAACAGGAAAGGAAGTAAAATTGTCTTCACTAGTCTATGTGGCCATGGTATAGATGACTGGCTCCCCAGGTGATTTGTGCCTCTGCAGTAAGTGCTACTTAGTTAATCACCATCTGTGTCATTCACTCTTTGTGATACTTGTGTTTAATCTTTGGACCAAGATGGCATAGCCCCAGTGCTGAGAATGTCAAAGTCCTTTTTTCATCACTTTAATCAGCTTGCTTAGTCCCTGAAAGACTACTTTAGCTGAGCTGGTATCATTCAGTGCAATAACAACTGAGGATACTGGAAATTTACATTTTTAAGGTATTGAAGAAAAAGCTCCTTTCAAGAGGGCATATTGCATCTGTTTTTTAAGGAACTATTCAAAAGCAACCTGCAGTTCAAACCTTCTTCCTCATCCATTCTTGATTCTGGACAAATTATGCTCGTTTCTCTCATGAGTGCTGCTTAACACTGAACAGAATGGAAATTTTAAGGCATTTGCTTCAAGTTCCATGCCACATAATCAGTAAACATGTTCTACAGTATTATATTCCTGTCAGATTTTGGGACAACTGGAACAAAAATCTTTTTCAGAGAAAGGGAAGAAAGTTGGACACCCAGATGAAGTTCCGGTCTTCATGGCTGAGGCCAGTTCTAAACTTGGTAAATTGGAACTGGTTTGTCGTGTTTTATAGAAACCCTATGTCCAGATCATGGATATTATTTCTTGAGACTGACACACAGAGCCATTCACCAGGCAAAGTGATTTGTTACATACAGAGTTGTTTTCATTGTAAACACATTTAAACAGAGTAGCTTTTTAACCTTTATGACTCTTTCTTAATTTTGAGCCTTGGACTGAAAACAATTATTTTGACTGTGTGATTGACTTATGTGGCATTGTCAGTATTCTCAGAGTTTAAAATACAGAGTAATTAAGCCTACCAAGTTTTTCATTAGTTCCAGTATAGAAGGGCTGTAGCATATTAACCTCAAAATATTAATTAAAGCTCCAAAGAAAAAGAGAGAATCCCACTGGGCAGGTGTGAAAAATGGAAGGATTCTAAAAGCTAGATTGAACACAAAATGCCACACAGAATATATGCAACATTACTGAAACCATTGTCCATTTAGTGCAGTGTTGTATGCGCTGAGTGTCAGTAGCTCTTGAAGGCCTTTTCCCACCCACTTGAAAACCTTTCTTGGTGAACCTGGAACATATGTCAAAGCTTGTGCTCTAGCCCTAATCAATGGAATCTAGTTATGAGACCTGCTGTGCTATGGCCCCTCCCTAGAGACTCCCTTGTTTACTGTAAAATGCTGAAGGAAATGATTCACAACATTTTACAGAACAATGAAACACATGCAGTCTCTTGTTCTGAAGTCACTTAAGCAATCACATTGTGATTGCCCGACATTCCTATTTAGATATACATTATGGCTACTCCTTATTCAGAATGGAAAAAATTAAGTCAGAGACTAGTCATGACTGGAAAAGTTTGTGACTCATTTATGGACTGTACAGAGAAAGGTAAAATGAACACCTTATTTGCACCAGGTACTTCAACTTATAATGTATTACAGAACAAGCCATTGTAAACTGCCCGAATTGAAATGTTTTAACTATGCTGGTCTCTCACAATGAGAAAGGTTTATAATTATACTGTATGCTGTATTGTATTTCCTGTATCAGGCATTTTAAACTGTTTTATATCAAATCCACTTACTATTACCCAAAACAGGTGCTTTAAGGCAAGACTAACAGAGCAATCCTATACCCCCCTTGCGCCAGCCGAACGCTGTCGCAAACATGCCATAAAGTGCGTCTGTGTCGGCACTGGACCGGCGCAAGCAGCAGTGCCGGCGATAGGGCGCTGACCATGCGCCAGTCAAGCATTGGTGGCGCTCAGTCAGCGCAGGGCTTTCGTGAAGGCATTCCAGAGGCGTTCCAGGAGCATAACTGGGCGGCGCAGTGGGCGGAGATGGTGGTTGTGACACAGGACGGCCATAGTGCCAAATCCTAAATCCTAAACCCTGTCCCCGGCCAGGGCAGCCCCAATTCGGGCTGCTTGTGTTGCACGTTCCTCTGCGCCTGCAAGACAGCAGGCGCAGATCCGAGCAGGCCCATAGGGGTGACTGGGGCTTACGAGGGTGCAAGGGGAAAACCTCCCTTTGTCCTGGACATTGCTGCTGCTGCCTCCTAATGGGCTTTAGGATACAGCCCTGCTATGTCGGCCTTACTAGGCCAGCATAGTATAGGATTGCGCTCTAAGATAAACAGGAAAATGAATTTTTGACACATCCCCTATCTTTGGTGTTGCATTGTTTGTGTTGCTCATTGTTAGCAGAGCCCAATCTTATGGCTTTCACTGTGGGTGGTACGCTTATAACTCCCAGGCAGCTGTTGCACATGGCACCGTAAAGTGTCTCCAATGCCGGCAGTAAGCCATTATCGCCAACGCTGGAGTTGCACCATGGCAATACCAGCCGCCTGCAGCCTGGAGAAAGCACCAGTCATTAGCGAGCACTGACTTCGCCCCTTGCTGGTGATGCTGCCTTTCAGGATGAAGCGAGAAGGCATTCCGGGGCAGAGGGAGTGGTGGAGCGGGGTTGGGACCAGTAGCGATTCTTGCTCCTGTTTCCCAACCACTGAGTAAGGCCGCGCAGTGGTCAGCCAGTATAGGATTGGGCTGTAAGTGTTATCCTAGGGATCTATGAATATTTATTAAACCTGAAGAAATCTGACTGTAACTATCTTCTCATATAAAATATCAATGGAATACAGTTAAGTAGTTTCATTATACCTTTTCAGTCATTCTCACCATATAGAACAAATGTGTGGGGGTGAAGTGGATCTGTAGCAGCAAAGTCCACCCCAATCTATATGTATTCATTACAACATGTGAAATGAGCCTATGGCGCTCTCCACATGGCTGAGAATCTTACAGGGTCAAGAGGTAACCTGCACATCAAGATAAGCTGGTATGCTTATAGCGACTTATAAAGCAAGAACATTTTTGATTCAGTAAGCATTTAAATAATGGTAATGGGTGCACCCTCGCAGATCCATGGATAATTGAAATTGCATATATAGTAAAATGTGTACTATGCAAAATCCCAGATTATTTCCACAATTAATGCATTAGTTTCAGTCTGTTTGTGGCATTTAAGTTTTTGCATTATCAGAAGTATTATATTTTGTTCCATTTTCTTTACTTCCCATGTGGTCCAGGATTTAACAACTAAAATTGATTTAATGTATTATAGCACAATACTATGCATGTCTACTAATATAAGTAGACTTAATTGAGTTCAGTCCAGCTATGTGTACGTAGGATTGCGGCCCTAGTTTCTCTTAAACTAAAGAATCTCTTAAAGGCACTTGTAAACAAAAAGTCACTCTGAAAATAATTAATTCAAAATATATTAAAAGCAGTAAGAGCTAAGAGAAAAAGCAGCAGCATTATCAGGTGGGAATACACAGTGTTTGATGAATGGAAGTTCTGTCTAAAGCTCCCTTCACTTCCTGGGTCTCAATCATAGTAAATATTTTCACAAAAGGAAAGGTGAATCATAGTTAAGATATGTGCTTCTAAAAATTGAATGTTTTCAAAGTGAAACAACTTGCAGACATAATATGTATGAAACTAACCACCATGGTAATTTTTTTTACTAACAATTATGGCTCTTCGTGTCTTGCTTCCTTTATTTTTCTATAATTCATTACTCCCTGTTTGCATTATGTGCAGATATATTAATCCTATATGTGGTATACTGTAGTTGAGTCCTTTTTCTCTCTGCTCCTTTAAGCAGTATGTGAACCAGATAGCACTGCCACACACTACAGCATAAAAAAATGGTCGGTTAGAAATATTATGCTCTAAGAATACACCAGAATGGGAAGAGTGTTAGAATAGATTGAGGGAGAAAGGGAGAAAGTAAATGAATTATGTACTGGAAGTCAGAACAACATGAGGCCTAGAACATCCAATTTTTAATGGTAGTTGGTATAGACATATACATGGATGAGGATTATTATATCGTGAATATTACTCTAGTGTCTCTGTAGTGGATTGGTGAAATCGGTACTGTCTCTTTTCCCAAGTTTTATATTTTCCCCATTTTATCTGGACATGTGCTTGCGAATCCAGCAATTTAGATATCTAATACAAACAACTACTAATGAGAGAAAAGTTGGAATGGGTGATGATAGTTGTTTGACTAGTGTTAAAAACAGGCTTGCATGATTCAGTTCTAACTAACAGCCTTAGATGAGATGAAAGAAAAAAGAAAATCCCAGCAGGTCAGACTAAATCTGTTTGTCAAAAGGAGAATTAACGTGCCCTCAGGCTTTGAGAAAGGTGGGTTAATGAATTAAGGATGAAGATCCATGCAACATTTTTAGAGCACAGGGGCTGCTTTGGAAGCTCCCACATATGGTTCATTTTCCGGCTCACAGTGCAGCTTATGAATTCACTGTGACTCTGTTTTCATATTACATCTGTCTTCATGCTGTGGTTCTACGTGCTCAGAAAGATCTGCCTGACAGAACACAAAGGAAGCTTCCTGAGGCAATTGTCAGCAGGCAAATAGAGATCTGCTTTGGCACTTCGTCATGGGCTGAAACAATTAGATACAGACTAGTGAAAAATTATTAGTAAGGAACATTCAATATCGATTAAGGCAAAATCAAGGATACTGGAGTTTTATTTTGTACATATGTGTGCATTATTGTTGTATTCTTTTGTGTATTTCATAACACAGTTACAGTGTTTATTGACTATGATTGCAGCTGTTCATCCTTTTTCTCCCGCATACCTTCCAATATTTCACAGATATATAGAGACAAGATTGTAATACTCTATTCTCACATCAAAGATAATGGTTTGAGACCCCTGCTCCTGTTACACATTGGGGAACTGCATTCCACCTGCTGCATTAGTATAGGACGAAGTAGATTGTTCTCCTTGGATTAAAAAGCTAAGTGCCTTGCGCTGTTTTTAGTGGGGGTTTTTTAAAGATGTAGAAGAAAAGTGTAATTGCCTACTGTATCTTTTTAGTAATTCAAAATATACCTCAGCAGCGACAGGGTATTAGGGCCAAATAACATGGTACACTAAATGAGTAGCTTGGTCCTTCATTCTACATTCTTTTTTACTTTAAATAGCAATTGCAAGGGGGATGTTTAACCCTTTCCTGACACATCAATATCCTGATGGAAATTGTGTCCCAAAGCTTTTATTGGCTGCAGAAGGGAAGACTTCAAACAGCTACAGTTCACTGTGCCGGTGAACATTTAACTACTCCTGTCGTGCTGCTCGTATTGTCTTACTACTATTTAATTCCTCTGAATATTTAATTCCTCTTAACCCCCACACTTTGAAAGGAATAATAGTTGTTAAATATAACTGATTGTGCATAGTTGACCTGAAAGAAATTTTCCCTTTTCATGAAGGCCTCATTAGTTTGGGAAGAGCAGACACTTGTAAAAATAGGTTATGACAGGATTAAGACTGCAGAAGGCAAGAACAGGTTTGCCTTTGGGGAATTAAATATGGCTTGAAGCTTTCTGTTCTAGTCCTATGTCTCTAGAATCCCCATCACCAGTAATGTTTTCTATTTATTTATTTCTGCCAGTGTGTATCCTTCCATTCTACTTCAAAAATATTCAAGGTAACTTTCAAGAGTTAACAACAACAAAAAAGCACAACAAATATTTTACTCTAGACAGAATAACAGGTGAATTTTCTGGCAAGGTAGGTCCCTTGCAGATACAGCAAGAGAAATCACACACGTTATTAGAACTCCTGCTTCTTCCTCTAGCATGCAGGCTAGTTGCCTGCATGCTCGTCTTAGTTAAGCAAGACTGTTAAACAAGAAGCATCCGTGTTGCAAGTGCTTCTACAGTAAAACAAAGGTAAAGTAAGGTGGGAAGAGGCATGGAACCATGCATCCATGGATAACTGAATCTGCGAGTACTGGATCTGCTGATATGGGGCCCGCCTGTACTACTTTTCAACAAATGTTCATAAAGTGGTTACATATTAAACTCATGTTTAAGTGATCACCAAATTTAATGAAAACGTTTCTTAAAAAAAATACTTTTTTTCCCAAAAATAGTAAATGTTCACCAAATTTTAGACCACCTAATAATCTAAAGTGATAACCACATATTGAGTTCTCATCATTTTTGTAATGACAGCTAAAAAATGTGTTTGTCGCCCCAAAACAGTAAATTTTCATAATATAACCTGAACCCAAACCCTAACCCTAACCCTGTGTTTGGGGCATATAATTCTGCTAGCTAAATGACAGTATTGTTGCATAAATGTCATGTTATACATTTGGTGAACATTTACTACATTTGGTGAACCTTTACTGAATTCGGTATAACCATGGCTTGTTTTTGGACCACAGTGCTAGGGGCTCACAGTTTAATTTGGCAAGCATTTAATTTGTCCCCTTAAAAATTTTACACAGCTTAGTTGACATGGAAAGAAAATAGTTCAAAGAAAGGTTGGGCGTTCAAGACTGTGCAACAGAGTGAGCTCCTGTTGCTTGTCCCAGCTCCTGCCAGCCTAGCAGTTCGAAAGCACCTCAATGCAAGTAGATAATTAGGGACCACTTCGGTGGGAAGATAACGGTGTTCCGTGCGCTACGGCATTTAGTCATGCCGGCCGCATGACCACGGAAGCATGTCCTTGGACAAAAGGCCGGCTCTACAGGCTCTGAAACGGAGATGAGCACCGCCCCTTACAATCGGTCACGACTAGACCATTTGGTCGTGGGGAAACCTTTACCTTTAGTGTGGTCAAACAGCAGTAGGAATGATAGACCTTACGTGTCACCAGTATCCACCTTCCTTTGTCTGTGCCTGGTGAAACAGAGGCTTCACCATGTTAGTTTCAACTCGTGTATTACTAGACCTTTTCAGATACTTGTTACCATTTTTATGTTGGTTGCTAGCTGTAATCTATATGCTTCAATAATTTAAGATCATTATGACCTTACTGAATGGCCTTATAAGAGATGAGGAGTAGCAGTACAATCCTAACCTAGAGTTACACTGGCATTGTTAGGCCACCAAAGTTTGGCCAGCACAAGGTACACTGTAAAGCAGTGGTATTCAAAGTTTTTAGACCAGGACCCACTTTTTAGAATGGCACTCATGTTGGGACCCACTGGAAGTCATGTCATTAACCTGGAAGTGATGTTGTGGCAGGAAGTGACATCATCTTTCAGGAAGTGCTGTCATTGTAACATAATAAAATGACACTCCTGAAATCCAAATTGGCACTCTTGGACTGCAGGATTTGTACAACCATGGAACATTCCTGACAGAAAGCAAGTCTGTAGTTTACGAGATGGCTGCTTCCAGCTTTCTGTGACCCACCTGATATCAGGTTGTGACGCACCAAGTGAGTCCTGACCCACAGTTTGAATATCACTGCTGTAAAGTATGTTTGGACCACTCTCGGAGTCAGAGAGTGCCAGCCTAACTCCAGGTTAGGATTGCGCCCTTAGTCAGAGAACTGCCTTTCAGTTGATGCAAGTTGTTGTAGGATTGATTAGACAATATATTTGGATAGACAACTAAATATTGCAGGGCTAAGGCTACATCTGGACTAAGCTGGATATTTGCTGAGATGATACGAATGTGGAGAGTGATTGGGTCCATTTGTAAGGGTGGATTGGTGGGCTGGCAAATAGGATATGTAACCATCCTGTAACGCACCAACCCAACTCTCGTCTGTTTTTCTCTCAGCTGAGTTCCAGCTTTCTGTCATGTTCACTTGAAGTGTGACTGAAAATTAAAAAAAATAATAAAAACCCCATAGGGAAGGTGCAATGAAGGGTAGAACTGGATAGTGGAAGCAGGGTTAAACACTTTCTACTTGCCAGTTCCATGCAATTGTGACAGTTCCATGCAATTGCCTTCAGAACCCATGTTTATGCTATGAGAGAAACATATTGTTGAGGGAACTCTGCTGTTTCCCTCATGCTTTGAGGGAAACATAAAGTTGAGAACCGTATGCTTACTTCATCATCTGTACTAATGCCCTGAAATACATGAGCATTTAAGAAAAAACTGCTATGTAAATTTAAAGTATTTTTCAGTCTGATAGTTGTGATTCAACCGTGGTGACAGAGTACATCGTTTTGCATTCTCCCCTTCTCTCACCTCTTAGAATCCTCCTGACCCACAATACAATTTTTGCTATCATTCTGGTTGTGGAGCTCTTTAAGGTGTTTTATTTCCACTTAAACAATAACCTTCTTACTTCCAAAATGCCCAATATTCATATTTACTGAATTAAGCATGCAAGGATTTTGTTCTGCTCTGTTCTAAAATGCTTGTCTGTGTAACAACTGGTGCATTGTTCAACTTTGTTACCATGTGACTGTAGAAACACAATTTTCAACTTCCTTTTCAGTGCTCTGAGTTTATAAATAACAAACATGATATCATAATTCTGTTATTAAGCACAGTGTACATTTACCAAGAAATAGAAAACACAATGATAAATCAGTTTTAAATCTTAAGAAGACAGTTATTTGCTATCCTATAAGGGTGATATAAGGCCTTTCTTATTAAGACTTAATTGACAGTGGAGTTTTGTATCCTCCAAATCTAGGAGATATAACAGACTCATCAGATTAGAAGATATTGTCTCCAACTCTTACTTGTATTTTTCCTCCCATCCAGTTTCAACCAGTTCATAAAATTGTGTGGAGTACGGCTCAAACTGATGAAATTTTGTTCACATTAGAGCTCGTTTTGGGATTACTATAAAGTGGTTGGCGTTGCCCCTTAAGGCAACTTTTCTAGGAAGGCTTTTCTGTGGAGCTTTCTAGTACCTGAAGAGCCTTCCTAATTGGTGGGGGAAGGAGAAATGTGGTAGCTTGACTTGCCCTGTTACAGGGCTTGAAGATTCCATTGGTGTGCTTCTCCCTCTGTGAACAAGGAATGATTTTGTCATGTAGAGTACAGAAACATACACACATAACATGGGAAGGCTGTTTTGCTTCACTAGTCCTTGAGGAAGAGACTTTTCTCTAAATGCATTGTTTTTAGTGCTCCTTAGGGTTGTTTCCTCCTATTGTTTTTGCATTGGTGCCTTTCTTCTTTCCCTCCTCACCATCTTAACAAGCTCTTATAGAATGGATTTACTTAAAGTGACAATGAATTATAGCCAAACCATACCTTCCATTCACATGTTCTAGCATTTACGTTGGGAGAACCTACATGAGCAGATTTTCAGTGGGTAACTGGCCCTAGAAATGTTTTTTTTTTTCCAGTGCTAAAACCAGTTCTACAGGCTTGGAAATGGTGTGATTTGGCTGCAAAAAGGTAAAAAAAATTGGATTTTGTTTTTAAAGGACTTTAAATATGACTTCCTGTATTTGCTGATACAGAAGTCCATCTGTTCATCAGTTCTAATTTATTTATTTGTAGGCCTTATTTCCAGAAGTGGCGTACCAGTGGTTTCCAGTGGTTTCTCATACAGGCCGTTCTCAAGGGCAGATTTGCATCATTTGAGCTGCAATGATGCCCTGTGTTGAGTCTGTGAGCAGTTATCATGTGACTTCAGACCATGTTGTATCATGTGTCCTTTATGAAACTTCTTTTTAAAAAATAAAATAAAAGCCTGACAATATTATAACCTTCATACCCTTCCTTCCTTTCACTGTCACAGAACTCTGGCAGTAAATTAGAACACTATAGCACATGCCACCTTGTGCACTCTTCTTGCTGCTGAATAGAAAGCTGTGGCCTGAAAAGATTTGGCAAGCTTTTAATGTATCACTGAACAACAGAGACATCTGGAAGTTGTGATTACACTTATCTTCTCAGCAGACACAACTTATACAACCTCCCCTTGGCATTTACTATCAAACCCATGCAATTCAGAATGCATTAATCTGTTATAAAGTGCATCCCCTTGCTTATTAATGAGAAAGGAAAATGATTCCCCAAGAGTATCTCAGCTTACCTAGATCTAGGGAGGCGGAGGAGGCTTTCAGCTATCGAATGCACTTGAAATGCAGGCCTGTGTTTTCTTTATTTTGGGGCAGATGATAACTTGTGACATTATTTGCCTCAGAACAGTCCTAACCTGTCTTTGGGCCAATGAAAGTGGCTTGCAAGCCACTTGCATTGGACCAGTGCTGTCACACATGTGCCATAAAGAATCATGGCCAACGCTGGCAGCTGCATCTCCCCACACCACCACCACAACTGTTGGGTAAGGCCACAACTGGCCGAGTTTGGCTGGCATGGGGGCATTTCAGGGGGGGAGGGCGTTAGGCCAAATCCAAACCCCTGCCTCTGGGCCGCACGGCTCCACTGGGCCTCAGCACTAGGATGATGCATTGCTGGGGCACAGGCCAATATGTTGTGTCACTGGCTTAGTGGTGAACTAACATTACTGCGTGTACATAAAAAGTGGTTACTATTTTTTGTGACAATTGAGATTTCTGCAATAGATGCATACAAATTAAAAATGAACCTAACTTTTAATGTATGTTTGAATTAATAATAAGAATCTCAGTGTGGTTGGTGTCTCACATAAAAGTAGTACAATTATATATTTTTTCAAAATCAATGTTTTATACCTGGTAATTGTTAAGCCTAAACAAGGTGAAATAATAGTTTCAAAAAGTGCTTTGGGTAACATATTGTGGAATGTGAATTATGAATTCATGATTTGGACACTGAAGCTAAAACCATAAAGCCAGTAATTTGGAGCAAAAAGTGGTTGGTGAAGAATCAGCTTGCGCTTTCAGGCCAAAGTCTAGCTAGCCAGATAAATTGGCAAGGGGTAAGAAGTTACAAAGGAAAGTTACAAGGGGGTGTACACATTCCAGAACCAAAAAGTTTCGTTTCTCGCCTTTAGCTCCTCAGAGCCAGATAACAAAGTAATATGTCGCAGCAAACAGCTTCAACCTTGAGAGAAAGTAGACTGAGCATGTGCAAATAGCCTTCATGAATATTACCTCACACCTCTTTCTCATTAAGTCCAAATTAGCATTAAAATATGTTGTATGTATAAATATGTACAGGGGAAGGAGGCACATATCAAGGAGCTATGAAGGGGAAAGTCTAAAATATTCTGTTTGGGCGCTGTTAATTGAGTTAAGACCAATGAGTGCAAAGTAAGAAAACACGCCTGAGGGGTATAAATTGGTAAACCTGATGATCCACGGTGTGGCTTGGTGTGTTTGTTTTTCCCCTTGCCACCTGTGTTTGCAAATACGTGAATAAACCTTTGTTTTGAACAGTAAATTTGGTTTCAAAGTCTATTCCTGACAATATAGTTCTATTTAGCAATCTAATGTTGTTTGAACCTTCCCTTGGGCTAATTGTTCCCCTCTCTCACTCTACCTTGCTTCAGATTCATAAGCAGTGATTCTGTTAAATTCTTTGTAGAACCTTTTTAGAATTTGTTTTCTCATAAGAACTTCCTCACTCTATATGAAGAGTAGAAATGAAAAGAAAAATTCAAACGTATCTTTTATATTCTAAGGAGAACAAGTTTTTAAAATGTTCTGTGGGAACCACTGTTATATAGGATTGTTGTGTAGGATTCTGTTGGGGAGAATATTTTAAATAAAATATTTAAATATTTTAAATATATGGGTGGATCATTAAACTGACAGCTGTTTTGTGAATATAAGGAAAATGTTTTGAGCTCTATGGAAATAAAAAAAGGAGAGCATGTGTGCATGTACTCAAAAGTAGACAAACATGCCTTGGCTCTTATTGAAGGGGAATGCAAGGCCACTAGAATGGTCCCCATCTGTTGAGTTCCATGTTCATTGAAGGTGGGGGCCCAACCACATTAGAAAGGATAAAGGCAGACACAAGTGGCTAGTAAAATGAAACTTTTTTTTAGTAAAGCTAGGTGGGTCCCAATAAAGTGTCTTTTTTTAAAAAAAAAAGTGGGTCCTATTGCTTAAAAGTTTGGGAACAACTTCTAAACACATTGCAACGCCTCAGCCAGGGAAGTCCTGTCGCTGCCCCCTTAAGGCTATTGCGACTCACTTCTGGTTTCATGGTTGCAAATCAGAAGTGGGTCACATTTTTTAGCAGTTCTGGGCATGAGGAGCCCTGCAGAAATGGGCATGGGTTCCCTGGACCCTCCAGAGAGCCAGAGCAACCCCCTGGTAAGTAGAAAAAAAACCTTTTGTCTCTGTCTGCACCACAATTGTGGTGATTGCATTACCGCTGTCACCCCTCCCCCCACACACTTAATAGTGGTCCAAACTTTAGAAGCAAGTTTGAGAACTACTGCTATACACACTTAAGTGGGAATAAGTCCCATTGATGAGAAAACTGGGTTCATGTCTATATGGTTAGGAAAATGTTTGCGTGACAGAAATTCTAGGTTTGTGTCTAATAATGCATGCAGTGGGAAATTATCTGATCCAAGTTATATGATGTTAGAAGGGAGATTGTAAATGAATTCTCCATGACAGGATGAGTGGTCCATGGTTGTTTGGGGCTTAGAACAGCAGTCTCCAAACTCCAGCATATGGGCCAGATCAGGAGACCGCTGTTTCCCTCTGCCCATTGACCCGTGCTTACCATTCCACTGGGAAGTGTTGGGTGGGAAAGCCGCGACTACATCTCCCTAGTGTCACTGGAGCCAGCTGCTTCCTGATTCTGTTGCCCGAGCAAGCTGTGCACGTGGCGTTCTGGGCAGGTGCAACTGGCCGCGGTGACACTTGGGGGCTTTAGTCACAGCTTTTCCAATGCTTGAACAAAAAGCTCTGGTCGCACCGGGGAACCTTTTTGGCACTGCAGCGCACTCCAATTTGGAGACTGCTGGCTTAGAACTTTTAGGCTGCAATCCTATATACACTTCCCAGAGAGTAGGTCCATTTAACCATAATGCGACATTTTTGAGTAGGCTTGCACAGAATTGCACTTTCACTGTGCCTTAAATTCTAATGAACATACAAAAGGTAAAAATCTATATCATGATTGCTACTCAAGATCTATATGTTGTTATCTTTATATCAAAGTAGAAGAAAATTTCAAAAACAAAATCAGTTCCCCAGTTTGTTAAAATGGTACTTGTAATATCTGCCTAGTTTTACAATATTCCCCCCCCCCGATGGGGGGACATGATTGAGACATACAAAATCATGCACAGGAGGGATAGAGTCGATAGTGGGATGTTCTTTTCCCTCTCTCACAATACCAGAACCAGGGGACATCCACTGAAATTGAGTGTTGGGAGAGTTAAAACAGATAAAAGGAAATACTTTTTTACCCAGCGGGTAATTAAGCTATGGAACTCCTTGCCACAGGAGGTGCTGATGGCCTAGATGCCTTTCAAAGGGGCTGGACGGATTTCTGGAGAAAAGTCTATCATGGGCTATAGGCAGTGGCGGCATTCAGCCGGTACGCTGGGCGGGACTTACCTTTGAGCGGCAGTTCGCCCGTTGCGTAACGGCGCGTTCCGCCGCTTTCCCGTCTGCCGCTCAAAGGTAAGCCCCGCCCAGTGTACCGGCTGAATGCCGCTGCTGGCTATAGGTCATGAAGGGTGGTGCAACCTCCTCACATTAATAGTAGGCTGTTTCAGAATGCCAGGTGCAAGGGTGTGTCAACAGGATGCAAGCATCTTGTTGCTTACTGAGCTCCCTTTGGCACCTGGTAGGCCACTGTGAGATACAGGAAGCTGGACTAGATGGGCCTTTGGCCTGATCCAGCAGGGCTCTTTTTATGTTCTTAATATTTGCTTATTGGTTAATAGAAAATAATTAATATATTGAAATGAATAGAGAAGGTGGAACTTAGATGTTTATATTTACAATATGCTAAACTGCTAAGCAGCGAGCTTGCTGACCAGAAGGTTCCCGACTGGAAGGTTGGCAGTTTGAGACTGCGTGACCGAGTGAGCTCCCGTTGCTTGTCCCCGCTCCTGCCAACCTAGCAGTTCTAAAGCATGTAAAATGTGAGTATATAAATAGGTACCACTTTGGTGGGAAGGTAACGGTGTTCTGTGCGCCTTGGCGTAAAGTGACCACATGACTACGGAAGCTTGTCCTAGGACAAACACTGGCTCTTCGGCTTAGAAACAGAAATGAGCATCACCCCCTACAGTCGATCACGACCAGACCATTTGGTTGTGGGGAAACCTTTACCTTACCTTACCTCAGTCTTTAGTAGCTATGAAAAGATGGCATGCTGGAATATTTTATGTTCCTATTTGAAAATGTTATTTGTTCTCTTAAAATACTATTAAACATTTTCTTTGATGTGTTTGAGAATCTGTGGGATAAGTTGTGATCCTTAAGAAGTCTGTGATATGTAAAATAGATTGTGCAATATTTACTGTACCTAGTTAAAGGACACAAGACTTCAGATTTCTTCAGGATATCAAGAGGATTTTTGAGGGTGGAATGACACATTCATGATTGCTTTAAGTACTTTTTCTTCTACTATTATGATACAATGCAGTCTCTGAGGCGGTAGTTAAAAATGGAAAAACACACCTTAGGGGAGAATGGCTTCCTAGGCATTCTTCCTTCCCCTCATCCCATTTTTCCATTGAAAATCCCCATCCCACCCTGCTTGTTGCTTTTTCTCCTGCTGTGCAAGTGATATGTGTAGTTGGGAACACAGAAGTAATTTTCAGTGAAAAATGCCCTTGAATAGGTCACCTCCCCTCCTCATTATGTTGTGCGTGTGCACATGTGCGCATTCTCAAATGAGCAATGTATCACCATTTTGAAAACAACAGCAACTGGTGAGCAGTAATGGTGGGGGTTGAGTGCTAAGTTTTGCAGGGAGCCTTACTCTGCTGTGTAAAAGTCCTATCCCTTACTGCTGTAGAAAATAAGCTACTTCGAGGCATTGCTTTCCCTGTGAGGATTGGCTACAGTGGCAAGGAGGGGAGCAATTTACATGGCAAGGCAAAACGTATTGCTCCACATACACACACTCCTTAGGGATGCTACTGTTGGTAGGTGCTTTGAATCAGTCCAATTCTTTGTTATGCTTAAGCGATAAGGAGGTAAAAGTTAATACCTTTTACAAACAATTACGTTTCTGATACATGAAGGTGTGTTTATAAAGCCATTGTATTGTCCTCTGTGTCTTCTCTTCATTTTTTCCCCTTCTGTCTGCCCATGATCTCTGATAAAACATGTTTTGCAAGTATTTGTAGCTCCTCGTGGAAACTGGCCTAAGCCAGTTGTCTGAAACAGGGCTGAACCTGTTGCAATAGATGAGTGTTACGGTTGTCACAGGCAACCTAATAGGGGGATTTTGTACCTAGAAAGAATAATTAACTATTCGTCCATGCAAACTGATACTTGAAGCAAAGCAGGGAATAGTAAACCTCCGCAGCTGCTTTCAAGCTAGCTTAATTTACTAAATTCTACCGTGCAAGGAAAATATACAGAGAGAAACTTCAATGTTTTAAACCAGCATCAAATGCCAGTTCAGCATGACTCTTCTCTGATTAATCAAACCTAGAGGAGCTGCTATAAATAGCCTGGGGGTTGTTGTTGTTCAGTTGCTAAGTTGTGTCGGGACTCTTCGTGACCCCATGGACCACAGCACACCAGGCCTCCCTGTCCTCCACTAGCTTCCAGAGCCTGGGGGTACAAGCTATTTAACTTTGGTGAAACATGGAGGCATCACAATCCAGGTTTCTATGGATATGTGCATTTAGAGGCTAATCAGTGACCCAGTTTAAACTCTGAAACTCAGAGTTAAGCTTTTTCAGTTCCATCCAAGTCTCACTTAAACATGCTTAAATTATAGTACTTTGCTTTCTCTTTGCGGTGGAAAGCGTTTCCAGCAATAATGTCTGTTTAAATCCATCCTCACAAGGGGGTCTTAGAATTTCCAGGAACGTATGCTTGGAGAAAGAATTAGTTGGAAACAAATGGGTATGCAGTCCAGTTCTGTACTCCCACTTGAGTTACAGCCCTACATATGCTTACTTGAGGGAGAGAGCCTGTTGATCACAGTGGCGCTGTTTTCCAATAAAAATACGTAGGCTTGGTCTCTGGTTGGGCTCGTACTTTGTGCTAACAATGGTAAAATACTAAAACCTGCAGCAGTGACAATGACTCCCATAACAACTGCACAGCTTGGATGCCACCTCTCATGGACAACTTCCCTAACACTTACTCATGAAAGGCAGTAATTGCTTGCAACAGTCATAACTGTATGGTTGACATAACTGTATGGTTCCTTTCTCTCCAGCTGGGAAATATTAACCTGGGAACAAATATGTTCCTCTCTTTCTCCCCCGTTGGCAAATATTAACCTCCTCCCTTTCTCCCCAACACCATGGCTAGTGATGTTTTTAGGGAGAGAGATTAGGAGCCTTCCCTACTTTGTATGAATTACTGACCCACAGTGGCTCGGAGTGCTGCAGGAAAAACTGAGAGACGTTAGTTTCAGTCATGCTTCAGACATATGATTGCACATTAGTATGATGGGGACAATATAGATCATGCAGAGGCAATCATACTGTCACATTTGTAATGAAGAAATATTTTACACTTGCAATTTTTTTCACATTGCTGTATGACTAGTACAGATTTAGATGCATATTAGAGCAGAGTCTGCCAGTCTATTTCTGTGAAGTGACAGAACAACACTGTTTCTTGTGTGATCTGAAAAGTGGCGATAATTGCTTCATCAAGGTCAAAGCCATGCAGCATTTTTACAGATCTAAATGTCTTTAGCCAGGTGCTGCATCTCATTGTACATAGCACATTCTGGTGTTTTATAGTAAACTGAGATACTGTAATTCATTACTAGTCCAGATAGTTCAGTCAGTATACAGTCTGCCTGTATTCTTCTCCCATCTTCGACAAATGTTGGACAATATAATGTTCCATTGTGTAGGTCAGTGATGGTAAACCTTTTGGGTTTGGTGTGTCAAAAATTCAGAAAAGGCCTAACTTGACGATGCTGGCCAAACCTACCCCCAAACAAAAGAGAAACAATTCTTTACATATTCATCTATTTAAAAAAAATACAGTCCAATCGTGTGTGGTGCTATGTATTATATAAAGAAATATCAAATATCAAATAATTTCATTACAAAAATGACATAAGAGTAAATTCATGGTGCAATCCTAACCTGCGCTAGAAAAGGCTTGCCAGCAGGCCTGTACTGTATCCAGCGCAGCTTGGGAGCAGGCTGGAACCTCCATGGGGCAAGGGCACATTCGTCCCTTTGTCCCAGGGTAGGTGCTAGCCACCCATATGGGCTACTTGGATCTGTTCCCGCTATATACCAGGCCCAAATTGGGGCCGCGCAGCCCAGGGATGGGATGCATCCAAATCCCTTCCCCAGGCCAGCCCACCTCCCCATCCATGCGCTGGCCTCCCTGACTGCAAGCGTGGTCCAAACACGCTTTACAGCATTTTTGCAACACTCCTGGGCCAGCACAAATGACTTGTGCCAGCCTAACTTCAGTTTAGGATTGTGCCCTCAGACTCATTTAATCAAACAGTGAAATGTCAATAGCAGTGACTTATATGGGATTTTCATAAGAGTGCACAGATTGACTTGGAGTGTCAATAGGTCTTGTGGCACCTGGACTACAAGCACCTGAAGCTCTTGAAGGATATTGTGTTGGTGTTCGTGAAAGGTTATTCCAAAGTAAAGTTGTTAGTGTTTAAGGTGCAACAGACCAATGTGAGTACTCCTTTCAAATAATATCAGTGTGGAGGTGTGTGATTATATTGCAAACTAGTAGTGGTTGGTGGTGAAAAGGAAACTTTCACTACATTATTCTGCTTTATTAATTAAGGGCCCAATTCTATGCAATTTTCCAACATCAATGCAGCTGTAATACAGCCCCAAGGTAAGGAAACAGATGTTCCCTTATCTGGAAGAGGCCTCCATGACTACCCCTCCACTGCAGTACACACCCCATTGTCACGGCTGCATCAGTGCTTGAAAGTTGGATGGGATTGGGCCCTAAATCTGTGGAGATCCTTGCCACAGGATTTAGTGAAAGCACCTGGCCTTTAAAAGAAGATTGGACGGATTTATGAGAGTAAAGTCAATTACAGGCTACAAGCCATTATGACTATATGCAATATCCATAAAACTCTGGGTTTTAGAGGTAGCCTATCTCTGAATGCCAGATGCAAGGGTGTGGCAACAGAATACAGGTATTGTCTTCAGTGTGCTCTGAGGCATCTGATGGGCCACTCTGAGCCACTGGAAGCTGGACTAGATGGGCCCTTGGCCTGATCCAGCAGGGCTTTTATGTTCTTACATTATGTATAGACCCCTTTATGTTTAGACCCATAGACCCCTTTTTCCAACAAAATCTATGTTCCCTACTAAAGGTAATTCTTAATTAACAGGGTGATAATGTTTCTACAGCCACTTCTGTGCTACTTGTGAATATTTCATGATTCTTCCTATTTTAAAAAAGTGTTTCATCATGCTAAACTTTCATGTCCTTAAACTGAGACACAAAGTCGTGTATAAATCATTACTCTTTTACCATTCAAAGTTTGATGAAGATAAGATTCTTGAAGATGCCCTTTATATATGAAGCAGACAGTTTAATGGATCTTTTACCAGTTTGGGAGTTCTGTATCCGCTGACAGTGCCAAAGCAGGAGGAGGACATAAGTAATGCTTTCTCATTGATGTGCCAATGAAACTGAGTTTCGGTACATTGAGCTTTAAGTTATTATTAGAAACCCATAATGCCTAGGTTTATTTATGGTTTCTTGGATGCACCTTTAATGGGCTTAAGTAATAGCATATAAAGTGGTTGATGCACTCCACTGAACTGACCACTTTGCTGCAGCCCCCCTTTTGTACAAGGATCTCAGTGTCACTTTCTAGAGGAAATCTAATACTGTACTGAGTGGTAACTGAATAGGGAATTTTTTTGGGGGGGGGGAGCAGTAATAGCTGTTCATTAGCATTATGTTTATATTTTGACTGTTGACATAATGCACTACAGTAGAGCCTGTAGTTGTGCTTCTTTTCTCTGTAGTTTCCTGATGAGGAAAGATGAGTTCTCTCATGGAGCAATGGCTTTAATAATGCATGGGCCTGCTTCTGTAGTGCCGTATGTCATCTCCACTTCTGCCTCCCATGGGGCAAGCTCCACCTCTAGGGGGACTTGGGAAGCATGCTGACATACCAGTCTGAACTTACTCAGTGTTTTGCTTTCAGTTGATTTGGGGCAAAACATCAGGTAAATACAAAAAGGGGGTGAGTGCGTTTGGTAGTCCTCCCCAGGATAATTCCATTCCTTAGGTCTCTGGCCTTGGCCCTTGTGCTTCCTTAGGATCTTTGCACTCCCTCAGGACACTTCTATATAAACCTTGCATAATGTAACCTCAGGTAGGGTTATTGGAGATAGCATAGGCCCCAGGCTACCTCTCTTGATATCAAAGACAGTAAGTACCTCTTACTGCCATGAAAGACAGGGTTGGGGTCCCTATGAGAGTGAACATGTCCCCACCCAGAGGAGTTGACCACAGAGGATGTCATGAATTGGCCACTTCTGAGGGCCCTAGCTGAAGGGATGCTGCTGTTCTGCTCCTGGCCTTCTGACTACTAGTTCCTTCTTGGCCACTCAGGGACCTGGCCCCTGAGTCCCTCCAAGTCAGGCAGGTCCATGAGTGGGGGAGCTAGGTCCCTGGTAGTCCTTGCCTTCAAGATGGGGGCACTTTCTTGTTTCCAGCCCCTCTTCATCTCCTTCATCCCCACTTCTTCTTGCTTACCGCTCTCATCTCTCTCCTTGCTCTCCTTGCTTTTCCTCTGTGCCCACCCCTTCTCCCTCCTACTGGTGCTGGCTGCTGCTTCTCAACCTTTCCCTTCTGCAGCTGGGGGCAGGTGACAGGTGGTGCTATGCTGCTGCTAGGGCAAATGGTGCAGCTGCCTGTTCCAGATAATTGATGTGAGTTGCCACTCTGCTGGCGGGCAGAGCTACATCTCCCTCTCCACACCATCCATCCAATGCCCACCAGGTCTCAACTATATTACTGCTCACCCAGCTCTCTGGCATGGCAGGAGACTAACTTAACTCCCAAAAGTTTATCAATAAAGTTGGCCAAATAATACAAAAGACACAAGATATCAGGAGACTAATTAAAGAAACAGGGTAGACTGCCCGATCTATGTGATCGGTGGGATGAGATAAATGATTCTGCCCTGGTTGCTTCTGTTTAAATGTCCAATTTCACAAGATGCCTCCAGAATCTTTTATATCTGCAACATGAAAACAATACTATTTCAGGCAGTCCAGATGTGTCCATAGGTAGAGAAGTTCCAGAACCACATTTGGAAAATTCATAGCTGAGTCACAGGATCTGTGTTGGATTGGTGAAGGTTGGACTAACTGTGGGGGATCTAGCCCTACTGCACTTACACCTTCAGTCAGTTCCCTCATCTTTGGGAACTCAGATGTTTGATATGTTGATGCAACAAACATAGTATCATAGCGAGGCCTAAAACCACTTAATTTCCTGTCTCTGATGGCAAATGGTCAACATGGCTTCTTTTGACCATTCCATCCCCTGGACTGTAATGCAAGTGGCCCAGTATGGGATAACTGGAACTTGGATTATCACTTGGTCTTCCTAGAAAAGTGTTTTACCTTCACAGTGTCTCCTGGGCTTAAGTGCCAAAGAGGATGGCCAATATAATGGTTTTGTTTCATGGGCACTTACTTACTTTTAAAGGACCTGGCTATATGGATCCAATTTCAGCAAGTTCCATCAAATGTGGATAAGTCTTCCAAATAACATTTCTTCTGGGACCTATTGTCCAACGCAGTGGTCTTCAACCATTTTTTGTGCCGTTACTCCAATAAATATATGAATAACGGAAGTATGGAATTGGGGACCCACTGTCAATCTCACCTTCCTCCTGGGATCTGATCTGCTCCCATTGTGACCCATCTCCTGCCCCATTTCCCCCTAACTTGTCCTTCTTCACAACAACCCTGAGAGGTAGCAGCCTAAGAAGGGCTGGCCTTAGGAGCTGCAGGGCAAGGCAGCAAGAAGAGGCTATGTAGGATTATATAAAGAACTCCCTTTTGATGAGGCAGTACCATTATTGGTTTGGGTCCAAACCCTCCCTTGCACAGGCTTTTTGCCATGACCCACAGAATGAGGCTTTGCAACCCCGCTGGGGTCCCAACCCACAGGTTGAAGAATGATGGTCCAACATATGGCTAGGAAACAGAGTCTTGCTGGCGAAGTTGTGCTAGCACCCTGCTTAAGTATAGTCTTTACAGTTTGCACCAGCCCATTTGTTGAGAGATAGTATTATGCACAAGTGATCTTCCTGACTCCTTTCAAGTGAGGGGCTCTTTAAACTCTCTGCAAGTGAATATAGAAGCATTACATTGTGTGGGAAGGACATGGGCACTAAACAGCATATACATTGAACTGTTCAATGGGAGTAGATGAAATAGCTACTATGACGATGTGGGGCTTTCCCAGTGTTCCAGAACCTTGGGTCATGGTATTTCTGACACACCCCTGGCCCACTGCTTCCACAATCCTTGGTGGATCATGCATGCAGCTCCCAATTAGTTTCCTAAGCAACTCTGGTTCTTAAGTCATTCAACATAGCCATAAAATTCACAAAAAAGCTTACTGTCATGTTCTTTTCCAGCAATAGCTACACCACACAGTTGAGTAGTTCTATTGAGCAGAACTTAAAAAGAAAGAAGCAGAACTTAGAAAGGAAGAAGCAGGTCCACCTCCCCACTTCATCATGCAAAATGGTATTCCTTATTAAAGTGAAACAAGCATTTTTGCATATAGCACATTTCAATTAAAAAGATCCATGCAAATACCTGCATACTCAATTTTGGGTTTCCCTAATCAGCCTTCCATCTATAGTCCTGGTTCTTCACCCCCCCCCCCACACACACTTCTAAAAGTGTAAATATAGCATTTTTTTCTTTTTAAAGACCATAAGATTTCTAAGATAAGCCTACATAAATGGAAAATATTCAGGACAAAGTGGGATGAAATGTAAAGATTAGTGGCAGAGAGATGGAAAGCAGGATATAAGCCCTTTCATTATAAACAAATGAATAATGTGCCTTCTTCTTAGTAGCAAATACTCAGTTTGTTCTGGTGGATGATTTTGTCACATTTGATTATGCACAAGAGAAGTTGGATCTGAACTGCATTTCAGTCTGTTCGTTATCAGACAATGTTTTGACGTAGCTCAAATTGATTCTCCTCTTGTGGGTAAGCTACCTCTGTGCTTAGAGTTGACTTTTGTCATCCTTTTTGTAGACAACACTTATCCTTTTTATTTGTAAAGAATTGGTTGTTAATGTGCTTTCAGAAAATTAAATCCTAGTTAGCTAGCTTGGAAAGCCTATTGCCTATAGGAATCATTTTACAAATATTGCAGAAGTGTTTGAACTGATGGCCCACTACAAAAGGACAAGTAATGAGTTTTCCTTATACCGCAGGTCTTCTTCATCCCCGCTTTCCAGGAGCAATGGCCCATACTACCTGTCAGGTCACTTGCAAAACTTAAATTCAGAAAGTGGCCCTACCCTCTGGTGTGAGAAAATTACAAGCTGGCCCTCACTATCCTCAGGATCCATTCCCAGACTCCCGGCAGATAACAAAACCCATGGATAATGAAATCCATGGGTGGGGGCTATCAGAACACCTCTGACGCAACCGGAAGCACCTTCTGATTATGTCTGGAGGTGTCAGAAAGACACTTCTGGTTTGCATGAAAACTGGAAGCGTCTTACGACACCTCCGTGTTCTGAGGTGCTTCTGGTCATGTCTGGAGGTCAGGTGACACCCTCCAGCTCGGGTCTGACATCTGCACTGAATCAAATCTGCCAGTGCAGAAACCATGGATAAAGAGGCCACACCTGTAGAGGAGAATCCCGAGTTCGTACTCAAAAATAAACCCCCATTTGGACCTAAAAGAACCTTTTTTTATATTTCAGTCTCTGTGCTTCAGAAAATATACTTGAAATTCAGATATGTGTGACTTGCGTGTTGTTGTTTTGAAGAAAAAAAACAAGGACAGAATATAAGACTTGTCTTTAGTAATAACATTTGAATTGTGTGGGTTTGCCTTTATTGCTTTAGGGAAAAGTACTTATTGAAGGCAATTAGATGCAGGATTTTGACAGCTTGCTCATATGTGTCATCTAAGTATTGCTCAGGAGAAGATAGGGAGCGTCTTAGGGGACGGAATTTTGATAGCTATTTGCGAGTGAAGACTGAACTGATGCTGAGAGACAGGACTAGCCAATTCATTGTATGACTCATATCTATACAGTACGACACGCTGAACTGAAATGACACATTCTCTCTTTCACAGTGTACTGGAGAGGAGAATTGGGTGGACAATCGGACTATTTATGTTGGGCATCGTGAACCCCCTCCAGGCACTGAAGCATACATTCCACAGAGGTATCCAGATAACAGAATAGTCTCCTCAAAGGTACTGCATTTTTTTCCTAGTGATGTTGTGTAATTAACCTAATATTTTGTGTTGCCCTGTTCCCATTTTCATTAATTTATGTTTGTGTCCTAAGCTGCTTTGTTTACCAACACCTGCTTGGAAGGTTACTGTAATAAAAAGTAAACTTTCATTTTCACCATTAAAATTGTGAAATTATCAAGTTGTCTTTCTCTTGTATAATAATGAAACTATACACACTTGCTGGTACTAATCAGTAAGCAGTGAGCGCTTCAATTCTTTAAATATTTTTCAGAAAATTTCTCCTCTTATTCCTTGAAATCATCAGAAATCAACAGGTCCCTTGTCCCCTCAAAATTGCAATTTGAGAATCTAGTTCACTATTTGTTTAATGTTTTAATGCATGGTTGCCTAAAATTCTTCTTCCACTTATGAAGTATTGGAATGATTGGCATAGTTATTATTCTTTTCTTTCTTTTCCTTAGAACATGAAAAAGTCATTTCTCTGTCTTTGATAGTATTTTTTTACTCATTTAGATCAGTGATTGAAAAGTTGACAGGTTTTCATTATGTAACTTTTTTTCATACATGTATCAAAACATGTGCTTGGCAAAGACACTTGACAATTTTGAGGAAAATTTATAAAGTTGTTCATAGCCCAATCCTAACCTGGGCTTGAATAGGGAGGATGGCTGGCCTACACAATATCCAGCCAGTTAGGAGGAGGCTGTGGCACAACTTGGAGTAAGGGGACATATGCAGTGATGTCATGCAGGGGGAACGCGGGGGAACTTAGTTCCACTAGTTAAAATTAGGGCTGACTCCGCCCACTTCACTCTCCCTCCTCCCCCCTCCCAATTCCTCTGCAAAGAGCTTTTCTTCTTGGTTGGCCGGCACTCAGAGGGTTAAAGGGAGCGACCCCGGATTCCTAGGGGGCGAAGGCAGTGATGTCATTCAGGGGGAATGGACCAGAACGGGTGTCCTGGATCCTAACGGGCTCCGTGGCTGGTTCCGGGTTCCCGACAAGTGCCAATCAAAAGTGAGTTCCTGTTCCTAAATCATTTGAATGACACCACTGGACATATGTCTCTTTACCTCAAGTAATGCCCCAGTCACTTCAGTAAGGCTCCTCTGATCTGTGTCAGCGAAATCGCTGACACAGATCCAAGCAAGCCGGTGTAAGTCTGGCCTGTTGGGGGCGGGGGTCAGGATACAGCGTACAAGTTAGAGCCTGGTTCCACCCTCCTCCTGGGCTTGGTTCATTCACTGGCCCGTCCTTTCCCCACCCCATTCTGCTGCCGTCACCAACCCCCTGAGCCAGCCGGACTCGGCTGGCACAAACTTACCATTTTAGAGCAGCGTGGAGGCTGGATTTGGCCTCTGTGGGCTGGTGCACACCCTTGCACGGGCCCAGCCTCTCCTGAGTCGGCGCCAACTTGCCTTGGTACATTTGCAACAGCGTCGGGCCTGCACAAGGGACAGTAGGATTGAACTCTCTCTTTTTTAAAATAATATAAATATAATGTTAACAAAAAGAGATTATGTCTAGGAACATAGTTGAAAAGTAACCTACATTGACTTCCAAATAAACATAAAATTGTTCTGTAAATAAAGTGTTTCATGTTGACGGTTTCTGATGTTAGAAATGATCAATTCATTATGCTGAGTTTATTTATCTCAGTTGGATGTGTAATTATGCTCAAACCTATTGATTTAAAGTGTTAGCTCTCAAATTATGTGATTTGATGAAGGTCAAATCTGCTGATTCAGCCCAATCTCACCTAAATTCCTGCGTGGTGATGCAACAATTCTGGTATGGATTCCGCTGCATCCTGTAGGAGATTTTCATCTGCTGGAGGTTTTCTCAGGATCAAGGGACATTTGTCCCCTTGTTCTGGGATAAGCCCCATAAGCTGCTGTGGGGCAACCAGGACCTGTGCCAGCTGAACTGCTGGTGCAAGTTCATGTTGCTTCACGAAGGCAGATCAGGCCCAGGAAGGACCTTGGATTTGGCAGGCATTGCCGTCAAACCTGTCCCCTTCCTGGGCCTGATCTGACTTCCTCCCCGCTCCCATCACCCCAGTTATCTTATGTGTATAAAATGTTTAAGGCAAAACCATAGGATTGACCCATTCATCATGATTATCAAACTCATAATAATGTCTTTTCTCATTACATTTTCACTGTTTATAATTCTTATTTTTAATACGATTTCACATTAATTATATTGAAAAGGGCCTTAGGTTTAATCTGAAAAGAAAACGGGTATCAGCATTTCACTTTGGCAACTCATTGTCTGCATGTGTCAGAAAATCACGTTAGAAGAGCTGTCTGATTGTGTTACTGACGACATTTAGTGGAAATGTCATTTGCAGGTCGTATTAGAGCATACAGTACTTGCTCACAGGCACACCAGTAATGCTAGCCAGCTTTCAATGGAATATTAATAATAGCTTTTTGGAATTTTGTTGCATGCATTCATGTGATATTGACAGATGCCATTGCATTGTGAATCTAGCAGTTAAGCCACTGGTTTCAAGTAGATGAAAATATATTGCTGCTAAAAACTGAGTGGAGAACCAGACATGGATTTAAGAAACTACAACTTTGTAGAGGACCATGGCAACTTGACATGTAATGATTGACAGGAGAGAAAGTCTCAGTCCAGTTTCTCTAGGGCAGGCCCATCCATGGATGTCCTGGCGTGGAGTCCAGCAGGCCCTGATTCAGACCTGCTGGTAAGCTCCCCAGTCCCATGGGCATCCATTTCTACAGTGGGAAAGGAAGATGGCAGGCAGATTTTCTTTCAGTCACAAATAGCCCTGATGTTTTCCCAGTCTTCTTCAGCAGGATGGCAGCTACCTTCTTGAGATGCCCAACCAGGTGACAGTCACGACATTTCTCATTGCCAAAGTCATGGTCTCCAGGCAACTGAGATAGCAATCCTAAACAAGAGGTAGGCCAGCCAAGTTTGGCCGGCACAAGGGCCACCATAAAGCACATTTGGACCACTCTCTGAGGGCACAATCCTATACTGAGTTAGGCCGGCATAAACTAATCCAGCAAAGTTTGGCCAGCACAAGGGACACAGTAAAATATGTTTAGACCACTCTCTGAGTCAGAGAGACCAGCAAACAGACATGAGCCATCCTCCGTGACTCCGAGAGTAGTCTAAACATGCTTTATGGTGGCCCTTGTGCTGGCCAAATTTTGCTGGCTTAGTTTATGCCGCCCTAACTCCAGTTTAGGATTGTGCTCTGAGTCAGGGGGAATGGTGCATGTCTTTGTGCTGGCCTCTCTGACTCTGAGAGTGGTCCAAACATACTTTATGGTGTCCCTTGTGCTGGCCAAACTTTGCTGGCCTAAATGTGCTGGCCTAACTCCAGGTTAGAATTGCACCCTGAGTGTCTTTTTTTTTTTTTTTTGGCCTCTAGACTTCTCTATTAGTGTTAGTTCTGGTTCACACCTGTCACTGGAATGAGTCTTCCTGCCTTCATATAGTTTCGTCTCAACCTGTCACAGGTTACTTGTTGTCTCAACCTGCCACAAGATACTCAACAGATTTTTTTTTAGCCCATTGTTTCAATTCCTCAAATAAGTCACCTGCAGACTCAGAAAAATGAGTGAATGAATTGAAACATGATGTGCCAGGCTGCTTAATAATGCCAGTCCCTTGTCTCAAAGTATCAAATTCCTAGTGATCATAATATTACTTTGTACATTTGTTGTATGTTTACTCAGAGCAGTAAATAATATGCTGTATTACTGGCGTAGAGAAAGTCATTCCTAAATTCTATCTAAACCAAGACTAACTTTCTTTGAATTGGGACCTGTATATAATTGCTCTTCCTCTTTCATGCCCAGTTGTAAATTATGCTGTTTTTAAAGCTAATCTATTTTCATAAGCATCTCTCTATCTTTCTTTTAGTACACTTTTTGGAACTTTGTGCCGAAGAATTTATTTGAGCAATTCCGAAGAATAGCAAACTTTTATTTTCTCATAATTTTTCTTGTACAGGTAAGATAGTAGAGACTTTTGAAATTATAATATGTTTCTATTGGTTTTTTTTCCCCCTTAGACAGGCGTGAAAATGGCTTTCCTAATTCAATAATTTGGTCTGAAAATGCATTCATTTTAGAATATGTGGAATAGGCAAGTAAAATTTAGTACAAAGCGTTTTTCTTGTAGTGTTTTTATGTGACTTTTTAGGAATCACAACAATTGGAGGTGGGAGGCAACTGCAGCAACATAAGAAAAGCCTTGCTGGATCAGGCCACAAGGCCCATCTAGTCCAGCTTCCTGTGTCTCCCAGTGTCCCTCCAAATGCCTCAGGGGGCACACAAGATGCTTGCATCCCGTTGCCACTTCCTGGATTGTCACAGTGGGGGCAGCATTGGAGTGCCACTTGTGATCACAGCAACCCAGTGACCTCCCTTCAGCTATGCAACTGGAGAGGCAGCGGGGTTTCAGGGATGAATGGGGGAGGGGAAGGGCAGGGAGGAAGAGAGAGGGGTGGAACCAGGTTGCAGTGATATGAACCCAGATCCTATCCCCTCTTATTTGAACCCTCCCCACCCTTTTCTCTCCTCATACTGTTGAGCTTGCTGGCTGGAAGGTTGGCAGTTGGAGACCACATGACAGAGTGAGCTCCTGCCAACCTAGCAGTTTGAAAGCACGTAAAAAATGCAAGTAAATAAATAGGTACCACTTCGGTGGGAAGGTAATGTTGTTCCATGTGCCTTTACTTGGCATATAGTCATGCCGGCCACATGACCACGGAAACTTGTCCTCGGACAAATGCCAGCTCTTCGGCTTAGAAACGGAGATGAGTACTGCCCCCTACAGTTGGTCACGACTAGACCATTCAGTTGCATGGAAACCTTCACCATTTTATAAATGCATAAGTTGCCATTTAGGCAATGCCTTTTTAATAGTAAATGCCTTTTGGAATAGTAGTGTTTACATTATATTGCTGTGACTAAAACTGTCCCATTTTATACAATCTTTTTTGGTGTACATGTGTTGAAGTATGAATTCTTCATGTATGTTTATGCATATATGAAACTTAAATGTGACAACATTTGTTTGCAAACACATATGACATGTATATGATTGTAGTGTTGAGACTACACTAAGCTGGACGAAAAGGTTTGATTTTGCCTAATGTGTGAAGTAGACCTTGGATTGTGTCTTTTTACAAAGTAAGTTAAAATGAATTCGTCAACGGCTAAACTTCTCCAAAGCTTTGAAATAAGTGATCCTACTTGATCACTGTTTTCTTAATATTAAAGTTGTTTAGTGTTATGTTGACCTGCACCCTTTAAAACTTTTATAACTAATTTTAATGTGAAATAATTTGAAAACTATTATTTTTCAAACTGCTATTACTTCTTAAATGCTATTTTGTAAAACCTGCAATATTTCTTATTCACAGTTAATTATCGACACACCAACTAGTCCAGTGACAAGTGGGCTTCCGCTTTTCTTTGTCATCACTGTAACAGCTATAAAACAGGTACGTGACTTGCTATTCAAAATTCATCTCTGCGCTTTCTGAATTTCCTTTCTTGGTTGCTTCATTTAGGGCACAGTCCTTTCTGTAGGATACGCTGGCAGATATTGTGGTCTACCAGCATACCCTACTGTCCACCATCACAGCTGTCTCTCTTTTGTTTTGTGGACAGTGTGGACCATGTAAAGGCTGGGAGGCCGCGGTCCTTTGCAGACTGGCTGTTGGCACCATCATGGTGGCATAGGGGAAAGGTCAGGGCAGATTGGGATGAGAATTGTACCAAGTTGAATGTAAGGTGGAGCAGGACAGGGGCATATCTCGGCAGCAGCGCCGTTTGTAGAATACGAAGCCCTGTCCCAGATATAACATGTCCCTTTGTCTTAACAGATCTGCACCAGCAAAAGAGCTGGTGCAGATCTGAGTAGACCACTTGGGGACTGGGGAGCAATGGAGGAGTTAAGTAACAAATTTCTTACCTCCCTTGGTGGCCTGGTCCCCAGCCAGTGCACAGGATACAGCAGAGCCTGCCTCAGTGTCCTTGCACCATGCAGGCCAGCCTTGAATAGGATTGGGCCATTATTAGTCAATGAAGTAAAATTAGAATCTGAAGGAGAAGTGAGCAAAAATTAACAACCATCACCTTTCAAACAAACCATTCATATCCAACTCATGTTCACACTTTATAAGCAGTGCCAGCACCAGATTGCTGAGGGCCCTGCAGCAAAGCCCTGCACTGCCCCTCCCCCTCAGTATGTGTACTGAGTCATTGAACTGAAGGTTCAGGGGTTGGCCTCAGAGTTGGGCCTTCTGATGGTGAGCCTTGACCAGTGTCTGAATTGTTCAACCCATGACCTCACTAGAAACATATTTTTTTTTTTTGGTATGGTGATCATAATACATAGAACTTTACTTATCAGATTAATGTCACATGAGGAAGTCCTGAACCAATCCTGGAGTCAGGCATGTACTGAGGACAACACATTGAAATGTAATCTGGACAAGACAGATTAGTCTACCCCAGTGGTTCTCAATCTTTTCAGCACTGTGACTCATTTCTTTTACTGTAGATATTTTGTTATTTAATTGGTTTATTGATTTGTTCTTCTAAATTGCCTTGGATGCTTCCCTGCGGAAGGCGGAAAAGCAAGATATAATTAAAAAAATAAAATAAATTGCCACCATAATATGGGCAGCTTTTGCATTTCTGCCAGCGATTTGGCAACTTATAGCTTGATGATATGGCTTGGAATGGTGGAAATCTATGTGGTAATCATGTTATTTATAATTGCTGAAGAAAATAACAATCGTTGCTATGGGAAGAAATAAATGAGGAGACCAGCCTTTAGTGTTAACGTTTAATGAACTTCCTAGATCAAACATAACCTTTGGTCTGATTGAGAAGATTATTTTCTTATCTCCGTTAAGACCTGCTAGTGGGTCATGACCCAATTTTTGGTAGTTGCAAAACTGATACGGCAGGTTAGGCTATGCATTAAGGATGAAACAAGCTGCCACTTGGAAGGTGAGCCATGCCCCTTGGCATTCATAAATTAGACAGCCTTTAGGGCTGCAGCAAGTGGTAGAGAAGGCAGCCCCCCCCCACTATAGTAAAAAGGATAGACTAAGGCTTGAGCTCCTACAGGAAGTCAAGCCTGATTGCTCCTTGGAAGGACAAATACTGAAGCTGAAGCTGAAATACTTTGGCCACCTCATGAGAAAAGAGGACTCTTTAGAAAAGACCCTCATGCTGGGAAAGATTGAAGGCAAAAGGAGAAGGGGACGGCAGAGGATGAGATGGTTAGATAGTCTCACCAAAGGCTCATAAAGCTAGGTGGGTCCAGATAGAGTGCCATTTTATGAAGTGGGTCCTGCTGCTAAATTGTTTGGGAACAAATGTCTTATCCCATTCTACAGAGTTAACTTGTGATCACCTAGGTCAGTGGTCAGGGAACAGGGGTAAATTACCCCAAATGGGGTAAAAATGAAATTCCTGGGGGTAATGGACAGATAGGAGTATGCCCCGCCCCCTTTTCCCTCATCCTTCCTTCATGACCAACGTTCTCTCTTCTGACCAATGGGAAGTTCCTCTCACGCTTGATGGATTTCCCTTGCTTCCAATAGGAGATTAGAAGCGGCAAGGTACTTGGCCCCCAATAGGCAGCGTTCCCCTCCCTTCCTAGGCGGCGAAGAAGGCCGTGGTTATCGATCCCACTGCTGGTAGAGGGAGAAGGAAGCAACAGCAGGGAAAATGGTGGCCATGGCTGCAACTGCGGTAGTGCCGGGTGATGGGGGAGCCAACGAGGCCAAACCTATTCCGGGCAGTGATGCCAGCGCAGATCCACTCCCGGCTGGCACTCAGGCAGCCGTGGAGTCGGTGGTGCTCGATGCCAGGGAACAGCCCAAACCAGCTCCGGGTGGGGAGGCCGAGGAGCTGCCGCCATCACCGCCACCCAGGAGCCCGGCAGGGACGCGAGACATGCAGGCGTGGGGGAGGCTCTGGTGAGCGGCTGAGGTGTGTGTGTGCATGTGCCCGCAGGCGCGCGTGCGTGCGTGCGTGTGTGTGTGTGTGTCTGTTGAGAGGACTTCTGTGGATGTGCCTCTTTGCTTGTGAGCAGCTAGGGCTCTCCCTGGGTTTGCCTTGTCTTGCTGCCCCAAGGAGTGGGGCAGGTGGGCGAGCGGGGGGGAGGACTGGGGCGCCTGCGCAGGGAGTCAGGGATACAAAGAGAGGCGGGAGGCAACAAGGCAAGGCAAACAGCAGAAAACAAAAACAAAATCAGAACTGCTGTTGCTGGCCTCTGTGTGTGTGTGTGTGTGTGTGTGTGTGTGTGTGTGTGAGTGAGTGAGTGAGTGAGTGAGTGAGAGAAGAGAGAGAGAGAACCAGCCAGCCAGCCAGCTCCAATCTGAATTCATTATAGAGAGAAATCTTAAATCCAAGCACCTAAATCTGTTGTCAAAAAGGTAAGCTAGTTGTAACCCAGAAGGGTTGAATTCTATTCTGTCAAGGTCTGCAGGTGTACCCAACTCTTTACAACTTCATATTTACATAGCATTAATTAAGCTAATTAATTAATCCAATAAAAAGCAATGGGTTCCAATATGTAATTTTTTTATTTTGTTCTGGGGTGGTGGTGGTGGTAACGTCAAGGGGGTAATGTCGGCGTATCTAAATATATTTTGGGGTAAAAGG
Source organism: Lerista edwardsae (assembly GCA_029204185.1). Lineage (NCBI taxonomy): Eukaryota > Metazoa > Chordata > Lepidosauria > Squamata > Scincidae > Lerista > Lerista edwardsae. Next base: position 3,835,881 of record JAJKFI010000006.1, read on the forward strand.
TAAAAAAGTTCCCTGACCCCTGACCTAGGTTGATTCACTTACAGCACAATTCTATCCTTGCTCTGGTACAGCTAGGCCGCATGCACTGTATCCAACACAGGGTTGGAATGGGCTGGAGGTCACCTCAGGGTAAGGGGATATTTTCCCCCTCACCCACTGTTGAGCACCAGCCTGCACTATTTAGGTTGTGCTAGCTATTTAGCCCATGCAGGGCTGCTCATCCAGGGAGTAGGGGTTAGGAAAAAGGCCTGTGCTGCTGCCACCAATCCCACCCCCTTCTGATTCTTCCTCTGTTCTGCCCAGAAACATCTCCTTCCCACCTCCAAACTGTCCTCCCGCCACTCTCTCCCAACCTTCCACTACCCAGCACACGCTTACCTGTGCCAGCTGGTGCAGGGACTGGATCAATGGCTGGCAGGCCAGCACACATCCTTGTGACCACACTGCTGGCTCTTGAGTTAGTGCAAATGCACCTTATGGCACATTTGCAACACTCAGAGCCGGTGCAGGGAGGCCTGTGCTGGCTTAATTGGACTGCCCATTGCCTGATTACAGGAAAGCTTGCACTAGATATGTCTCATTTATCAGCTCTATAAGCAAAACAAATCCCAGCCTTTTTATACTTTTTGCAGCATGGTTATGTTTGCATAGAATTCCACTTACAATACCACATTGTTGTGAGAAATAAAATGACTGGCTTATTAGGCATCCTTTTTCCATTTTACAGTAAAAGAGTTAGTGTTAATCAGTAATTGAAGCTCAGGTTATCAGTGAATTATTTCATACACTTTCCGAGTCTGCTTTCAACTTAATTCAGCTGATCAGCAAAATAAAACCTGCATTTTGTTTAAAATTTGATATCTTGTTTATATAGCTCTTGTGGATAGTATATGGATAAAAATGTACAACAATACAGTGTTACAAAATTACATTGTTTCATGGTTCATAAATATTTTAATACAGTACAGGAGACTGACAGATGTAAAATATAGCTACATTATTTGTTCCATAATGAAAGGAACTAGTAGCAAAATGGTACAAACCATGTGGGCAAGTGCAAGTATGTTTCCTAGTGCTAATGGATCAGGATTAGGCTAAGGATTCAGACAGAGTTCTAAAAGCTAATTTGGAATTTCCTGGGTTTGTGTTAAACCAGGATAAATGTCATAAAGGTGTAATGTTAAAGTGGGGGTATGGGGAGAAAGTGCACTAACCTGATCCCCAAATTTTATTTAACACCTAGCTAACATTTTTTTTGAATCAGGTCGTAGTAGTTCTGCAAGAGCATAGAAATTCACAGAATTGAATTCCAGCAAAATGAAGTATTTACACCACATTTTGGACCATTCCCTAACCATATAACAACAATCAATATTGTAGTAACTTTAGATCTGATAAGCCCTGACAGCCATGCCCACCAAGGATTGGTGGACCTAATATCGCTGGTGTTTATGAAGCAGCATGTCTTGACCTCAGTTAACACAGCTACAAACATGGGAAGTTAGAAAATGTGATAAATATATGAACGACCAAGTTACTTATTCCTGCTTTTGTTTTGCAAAGTAGTCTGAAGTTATCCAAATAATTAAGGTGCAATCCTAACTTGTGCCGGAATGGCAAGGCACTGGAATGGCACAAGTTAGGCGACCTCTGGAGCCTCCCTGGGGCAAGGCCAACCGCTCTGATGGGCTTGGTCGGAACTGCGCCTGCTGTTTAGCAGGCACATCTCCAAGCAAGCCACACAGTCTGAATTGGAGCTGCGCAGCCTGGGGATGGAGGCTTGAATGCGGCCTATTGGCCGGTCCCACCCACCCCTCCCCGGGCTGGCATGCCTACCAGCCTGCCCATCCCTGCCCAGTTCTCCCACCCTCCGCACACGCAGATCCACTCTTGTGCATGCATTGGCCCAAGGCTAGTATCAGCTAGTATCCAGCACTGTTTTTTGTAAAATTTCTGCTCCTTCTTCCACACTTACTGTATGTTACCGTTTCTCCTATTATGCCTTAGAAGTCCAATAGGCTGAATTATAATTGTTACTTTTTTGCTTAAAATTTGGATTATTTAATTTTAGGGCTATGAAGATTGGCTTCGTCATAAAGCTGACAATGCAATGAACCAGTGTCCTGTTCATTTTATTCGACATGGCAAACTGGTTAGAAAACAGAGCCGCAAATTAAGAGTAAGTGTTGTATATCATTAAATATACATCTTGGACATAAGTGTCTTGGTTTGTGGATGTTTATATGCACATGAACCCACACATTTGCTTTCCACAGTGGCAAAGCAGACAAGGTTGGTTGGTTGAATTCTGGGGTTGAATTTTGATTTATGCTTTTTAAAAATAATTGTTTTAGATTGTTATTTGTCTTGTGCAGTTCTAAACTAGAAAGGTAAATAAACAGAAATAGAATAAACAGAAATATATGCAAGGTTACCACAATATTAATTCTTAAAATTATCACATTGGCAAAGAAAGAATTGTTTCTTTGTGTCATCACATTAAAATTATCACAATTGCAAAGAAACAGTTATTTCCTCGTGTCATCATTTGTATTTTCATGTTGCATCATGACCTTTACCCAAATCATAAATGCTTTCTTAATTGAGCCAAGTATAGTTATGTAATAGGACCTCTCTGTAGTTAAGACCTTGCTGCATTAGTGGTTATCCATAAAAGAAAAATGAGAAATTCTAACATTCTGTGCTTATCAGAGTATAAAATTTCCCCAGTGTGCCCATATTCAAGCACTAGCATGCTACCTTCATGCTTTTTATCTTTTAAATAGCCTTGCACAGCAGATGGTTGTGGCAAAACCAAGTTAAGCCAAATTATTTTTATTTTTTGTATTTTATAAATTTACCATTTATAAACTTATTCATATCTGCCTTTTCAGTCTTTATAATGCTCAAGGAAGATTACAATGATTAAAAGTAACAAAATCACAGAAGGCAAGATAGTGATAGAGCAGCACAGATTTAAAAAAAATTATCTATGGCAATTGTTGATTATGTAGCAGGATAAAGGCTTTGCTTCAGGTAGTTGATCAGGTTGCAATTTTAAGGGTGGCAAATTCTGGGACCCCTTCTGTGACCAAATGTGTGCAATACTGGTGGAAAGAGTGAAAATGGACCCAGGAAGGACACCATCTTTGAGACAGGCGTTTTACTGAACTTTTGACAGCACAATCCTGAAGTGCACTTGGGCTGGCACAAGTCTCTTTTGCTGGCCCAGGAGTGTTCCTGACTTTGAGTCAGGAAGGATGGTGCACATAAGTGCTCTGTTGTCCCTGAGCCAACTCCAGGACTTCAGCTGGGAAGGTAAGGCTGGCCTAGGGAGGACAGCTTGGGGGGTTGGGGAGGGTGGCGGGTTGGTGATTGGGCTGGGGGGGGGAAGGTGGCTGCAGACTGGCCCAGGGAGGGGGGTAGGACTAGCCTCCAGAACTTAGGCCAGATCCAAACCCCCATCCCCCATCCACACCCCAGATCCAAACCCCCATCCCCAACCCAGGTGGCCTTACACAAGCCACTCTGAGTTGTGTCAGCGATTTCGCTGGCACAGCTCTGAGTAGTCCTATTGGGACTGCTGTGGTGCAACTCGGGGTCAGGGGCAGGGCCGGCTTTAAGCCAATGTGTCCAATGTTGTCACATCGGGCCCCACGCTTCAGGGGGCCCCGCACTAGCAGGATGAACATATTGCCTGTGGCTGCAGCTAGGATCTCTATGGGCTGTAAGTCAGTGGGGTGAGCACAGCAGTTTTACCTTGGTCTCTCCCACCTGCCTCTGCCAAGCCCAAGATGAGCCTGGAAGCAGTTGGTGGTGATGTTATGATATCACCACCAACTACTTCCACATGCCATGCTTTGCACGTGGCACAAACAGCACTTGTGGCACAAACTCACAGTGAGTGGGGGCCCCGCAGGGAGGCCCTACAGGAATGCCCCACATTGTGCCCCACTGTTGCTAGAGCCGGCCCTGGTTGGGGAATATATTCCCCTTACTCTGAGTTACACTGCATGCAGCCTCAACCCTGCTTTGGATAAGGGGCAGCCAGCTGGCCTCCCTATTCTAGCGCAGGTTAGGATTGAGTAGCGAGTTACAGCTTTGAGGGAGTGCATAGCTGTATGCTTTACAGCCCAAACCTATGCATGTCTATTCAGAAGTAAGTCCCATTGATTTCAATGAAACTTACTCCTAGGAAAATGTGCATAGGATTGCAGCCTCAGTCAATAAAAAGCCAGGAGTGGCAGATGGAGTGTTTTCAAAATGAGGCTATACCATGTGAATATATTGCCATGTTGGAAGTGCCATTTAACCTCATGCCATAGCTGCTTTGGTGAAGACTTTGCTATGACTAGGTAGTTAGGGTTGGATTTTCACATCAAATAGACCTGCCATAAGGGAAACAAACCCTCTTTCCATTATTTACATCCTTCAAAAGGAAAAGGGATTATTACGGCCCACTCATTGGTGCCGATACACCCACAATGGTTTGTGGTTTGTGGTGGTGGGGTGTGTGTATGTGTGTTTGTGCCAGCGGAAGATAAGAAAAATATTTTAAAATATAATATTTGTAATCATTTTTGTTATTTTTCAAAGGTGGCTCAGCTTTAGCATCATTGTAAAGGGCCTTCAGCTGCTGGAATCACAAGTAGCACAAAGTCCCAGTAGCATGGGGGCCTTAGAAAGATCCAAATGTTTATACTTTCTGGCATGGAACACACTGCCGTTTAGGAATTAATGTCTCAAAGTTCCATCATTCACAAATTATGACAATTCTATACATTGATGGCCTCAGGATATTTTACTGCTTTCATATAAAAGCCAAGTGATATCCTCCATGAACTAACTGAATAATTGACAATTGGCTGCATTTCAGTGGTGTTTGTTTCTGAACTCACCCCACCGTTTAGGAGACTCCAGCTGTCCCATTACAGCATTGGCAGGGGAGCAGCCACTGGTATTGTACAGCCAAAGCATGGCTGTACATCTGGTCCTCCCATGAGCCATCAAGGCAGTGATGTCATCTGGCAATGAAGAATGGGAATGCTGGGCGGGACTTACGCGTGATTGGCAGCCCGTCTGTTCCATTCTGCGGCTGCCCTGGCCTCGGGGGGGGGGGGCTGCCCCCAGTTGGCGTGCCCCACTGCTGCTCGCCCAGGCACCTGATGCGCCCCCACCCATCCCCCCGGTGAGCAGGCAGGAACAGACGGGCAGCCAATCATGCGTAAGTCCTGCCCAGCGTTCCCATTCTTCATTACCAGATGACATCACTGCATCAAGGCCCAGGGTTGGCTGTTCTTTCCAAATAGGTAATGCTAACACTTTAAACTCAGGGCCAGACCAAGTAAAACTGAAGGTGGGGATGCGAGAGAAGGGGAGGGCCCAGGGCTTCATGAGGCACTCTGGATTGGTGATGAGAGCTCTCTGGCTAGGTTACCTGAGGGCTGCTTTATGTCTGCTCCCCTGGGATTGGGGCAAGCCCAGGAGGCAGGTGGAGGAAGAAGAAGAAAGGTGAAGCAACCCTCTTTCCCACTGCTGAACTCTCTGAGGGATCCTAGTTGTTGGGCCAGACCACCACCACCCCTTTGTTTCTAACCATCCCTTTGTTTCTACTCCTCTTTCCCTGTGGCCAAGAAGGACTCTGACATCAAGTAGAGTCTTGCATCCCTGTTCAGGTTGGACGGAGAAATGAACAAGTAGTATTCCAATATCTGTTCCATAAGGCAGGCCACTTTACTCTGCTAATGCTTGGCCCTGAATTCCTGAGTGCACACCTGCTGGGAAACTACCATGATGTAATGTAAAGGCCTTTAGTTGAATTGACTTTGGGTGGATTCCACTGCACTCTCATTCAGGATTCTTAAATTTGTTAGAAGCAAATGGGGATAAAGTTTTGACAAGGAAGTTTCTAGGAGATGGTGGAAATCCAATAATGTTGGTCTTCTGGCAGACAAGATTATGCTCTGTAATTCAAGCTCTAGATCTCTTGGGGATATTGAACCAATAGTTTCTAAGGGTTATATTTGTTTCCTGAAAAGAGTGATCTAACACTGGGCTCACTCTTTTGTCTTAATGATTCCCTGTCATGATTAACTCTTGTGGCTTTTTGATATGTCTCTAAGGAGACTTCTTGTCTAGCTCTGTGGTAGTTTTGAAAACTAATGTGCACAGATAAAGAACTTGGCTGGAGTCTTTGATAGTGCAAGAAGAAGAAGAATCTTCGTAGGTATTTCGTCTTGGACCAAGTTCATAAACAATGAGAAACATAAAACAAAGTTTTCACCCACCAAATCTCAAGACCAGTACAAGGGAGTTGGGAGCGCTGTAAGTGCTTGCGGGGGAGGAGCTATGGCAGCAATTCAGTCCCAGGATTGTGCTGCTGCCGGGATGGGAATGAGTGCCTGCAATTACCAGCCTCCAGCTCTGGGGTCCTGGTATATCCTGGGCGTCAAGAGCCCTCCATAGGGCTCCCCATGCCTCCAAACGTGAAAAAAGCAAAAAAAAAAAAAAGTTTTTTGTCATGAAAAGGTTTCACAAGGTCTTTCACGCCCCAAAAAAAAAGTAAGGCAGCACACTTGGACTCGAGTTTTTCCACTTCATACTCAAGTCAGTGTCCGAGTCCCTTTGCACACATGGCAGGAGTCTGCTTGAGTCAACAAAAATATATGTTTTTGCGACTCGGACTCAAGTTTGCCTCCCTGGATCAAACCAACAGTTTCTAGTTCAGCACCTTGTTTTTAGTACAGTAATAATCAGCCACATTCTTCCCAAAATCCCACATGCAGAGTTTATTGCATATTGCACATCTAATCCCTGTTTATTGACCCAAAGGTATAATGTCTGGACTGGTTGTGAACAGGGGCTTCTGATTTTAGGTGCCATAGCTATGGAAAGATGTTCTTTCTGACTGTAGTGTTTGAATATTCACTGCTCTTTATAATTTGATATCAACAGTTTATATTTCTAAAGGCATTTTGTTGGCAAATAGGTCATGGAGAAGCCTGTGCCTGCCACATGATTCTTTCTCATTCCTCCAGAGAGATTTTGCATATTATTTCTTTCTCTACAAGAGCATAACAAATGACTGTACTTTTATAGAAATGTGTTTACATTTTTCATCCTGTTCTGGTTTAAATAGAGATAAAACAAACATACCTGTACCTTGAGCTGACCTTTTTGAGAAAATCCTACATGATAATTTGGGTTGCGTTGATTCTTTATACTGCTTTTGTTGTCTATTTAAACACTTGCAGTCCTGAAAATGAGATTTGCTGAAATGGTACCTTGTGCTAGACTTAATTGGTAGACTTAATTCTACTACGATATGGGTAATAAATTGCAGTTGATGGAATTGGTGAAGCTTGCCTTTTTTTCTTGTTTGCTTTTGCTGTGAAGGACCATGTAAGTGAAATTTATGAGACTTAATTTTGAGTAAAAATGATTTGCGTTGTGTAGCCAGGCTGTAATCTAGAGATAATCTCATTACTGTTCCAGTAATGCAAGCATCTGAACAGCAAACATTTGAATGAGTTTGAATGGTAGTATGTTCCTATGGTCCAGGCATTTTCAAACAGGTGCCCCAGCCTGAAAAGCCCTGGATATTTACCCTTAAGGGGCAGGGGAGGGGAATTATAGCAACAATTGCATCGCTACTGTCTACATAATGGGTCTGAGGGGACTTATCACTGGCCTTCCCAACATCCAGGAGGGTTGCAGTCAGAGCAGCGCTCTGCAGAGCTCCCTGTGTGTCAGAAACCTTTAAACCAATTATCGTGACCCACCTCCAGGTTGCAATTGCAAAACTGGAAGTGGGCTGCAATAGTTTTTTTAAGGTTTCTGAAACATAAGAAGTCCTGCAGAGAGCTCCTCAATCCTCCTCTACACTGGATAGGCCAGTAGTAAGTCCCCCCAGACCCACTGTGTAGACAGCAGTGACGTGATTGTGGTGATTGCATCTCTGCCTTTCCCCTGGAGAGTTTGAGTACCCGCTGCCATAGTCTAAGGACGAACAGCTTCTCCTAACAGTGAATTTCCTATTCTTTTCTAGGTTGGAGATATTGTAATGGTAAAAGAAGATGAAACATTCCCTTGTGACTTAATACTTTTATCAAGTAGCCGGGCAGATGGAACGTGTTTTGTTACTACAGCAAGTTTAGATGGCGAGTCTAGTCAAAAGGTAATAACATTGCTGAAACTTGGGTATAAGGCCAAACACTGTCATTAACAGCCCAATCCTAAGCTTCCCCAGCAGGACAGTGGTGCCAAAATGGCTGCCAAGCGCACTGCCAGGCTGGAGAGCTGTGGATTGGGCTCTAAATGTCCTTATAGTACTATATAGGTGGGCCCCTGTTCCAGATCGCCCCATCCCTTTGGATACCACAAAGCTGCAGAAACTGGAAACCCACTTTAAAAATTTTAGGAAGTGAAGAAGAAAAAAGCCCCAAATAGCTTTCCCTACAGTTGCACAATGAAACTGCTTTGTTTTGAAAGCTCCAGGCAGTCTTCTGATCTCCCTGCAGTCTCTTCTGTGTCACATGGAGGCCCTTCTTTTAATCTAGGATTGCCCCAGAATTCATCATAACCCAACACTGTTTTATCTTTTTTTGCTAGGTTGGATATGGTTATAAGGATAAAATAGTATAAAATACTTTCTTGTAACTTAATATTTTTTTGTAAAGGGCAAACAGAGCATGTTTCCGCAACATGCAAAACCAAATTTTGAATGCATTGGAAAAATTAGCTGTGCACATATTTATAAATGTGGGCTTTGCCCAGTTTAAGAATGGGCAAAACTGGCAAATAAATCAATGTATGGTTTAATACACTAGAGTTACTTGGTTTCATAAGAACATACTGTAAGAGCCCATCTGGATCAGTACATGACCCATCTAGTCCAGCTTCCTGTATCTCACATTGGTCCACCAGATGCCTAAGGGAACATACAAGACGACAAGAACCCTACATCCTGCTGCTTCTCCCTAGCACCTGGCTTGAGGTAGCCTACATCTAAAACCAGGAGGTTGCATGTGCCCATCACAGCCTGTAGCCTGCAATGGACTTTTCCTCCATGAATCTGTCCAATCCCCTTTTAAATCATCTAGGCCAGATGCAATCACTACCTCCTGTGGCAAGTAGTTCCACAGGTTAATTAAAACGTATTTTCTTTTATCTGTTCCAATACTCAGTTTAAGTAGATGTCCCTTGATTCTGGTGTTGGTATTTCCTTTGCTATGTTAGAAATTTTGTGTGTTGGGAAACATTTCCTGTACAGAAGCCCCTCTACTTTTGAACATTCAACTTATGAACACTTACGGATGGTAGCCTATTCTGTAGATTACAGAAGCCACTTGGGAACATTCTGCGTATGCTGCAGAATCTGACAACATTCTTAGTGAAACTGACAGCTTCCTAAGTCAATGAACAACATTGAGTGTGAAACTGACAACACTGACAGCTCTCTTGGTGAAGCTGAGGTTGCTGACAGAGTCTGGAGTGAATCTGACAACTAAAGTGAGACTGGCAATTCTGGAATGAAACTGACAGCAACAGAGATGGCAGCATTATTGTATTTATGAACAAAACAACTTACGAACAGCTCCCTGGAACCCAATGTGTTCCTAAATGGGGGATGTCTTTTTTGTAATTATTGACAATTGCAAAATTTTGCGAGATAAAAAGAAGTTGCTTTTTAAGTGTTATAGCCTGACATAAGCTATTTTTTTCTTTTTCAAAGCATTGACCTCATAGCCCAATTGTAACCAACTCTCCAGCGCTGATGCAGCTGTGCCAACAGGATGTGCCTGATACCTGGGTGGTAGGGCAGTCATGGAGGGTTTCTCAGGGGAAAGGAATACTTGATCCTTTACCTTGAGTTTGAATTGAGGCTGCAACAGCACTAGAAAGCTGGGTTAGGATTGGTCTGACAGTTTCAGAAGAACCGGAATAAATGCATGTAATATTTAAGTCATACCTTTCCATTCTAGACATATTATGCAGTTCAAGATACCAAGGCCTTCCAAAATGAACAGGATATTGATGCCCTGCATGCTACCGTTGAATGTGAACAACCTCAGCCTGATCTTTATAAGTAAGCAATATGTGAATTATTCTATTCCAAGCAATTGTTCTATTTTTGTTTGCAGTGGTTTAACTAAGGGCACAATCCTAAAACCCTGCCTTCAGCCGGCGCAAGCCATTTGTGCCTGCCGAGCGCTGTTGCAAATGTGCCATAAAGCATGTTTGTGCCAGGGCAAGGTGGGCAGCTCCGATGCATGTAGCTATGTCAACGCTGGAGTGGGTGTCCGTTACGCCACTCCTGTGCTGACCAAGTTCAGCTGGTGCAGGGGCTATTCTGGGTGGGGGTGGGAGGGCGGAATGGGGTGTGCATGGGGAAGGTATTCTGGTGGGTGGGGCAACCTGGGGAGGGGGGCAGCCTGGATGCAGCTGTTAGTTAAAGATGCTGGAACATCTACAACAAGTAGATCAGTTAGAACACTTCCAAATGCCAATTTCCGCATCAACTGAAGTGTCAAATCAAAGAGGGAAGCTGAAAGTGTCTCAAAGGGGCTGCAGTTGCTTGGGATTTGCAGTTGCTGTTGCTTGCTATATATATGACGAGTGCTGTGCCAACTTTGGTGATCCTGCACTCCAGCTGAGCAGATCCATACCATACTTATGCTGTTTTTAACCAAGCTGAATCAGCTCATAAGAGCACTACAGCCTAAGAAAAAACATCTGAAACAGATACACAATTTGGGAGTCCTTCTGAATGCTCAGATTCTCCTGGATCACCAGGTGGCAACTATTATATGGCCTGGGGCATTCTTGCCCAGCGGCACCAACTGCAGCTGTACCTATGCCGGTGGGGCTGACAGACTCAAGTAGCCCCCTTCCCCGAGACGACTCCCGTGGCTCCTGCAGGATGCAGCGGTAGCCACTTTGGTAACACTGCTCCTCCAGGAGCTGAGCAGCTCAGGATTGGGCTACTAGGCTTGTTCCTCAGAAATGCATTTTTAAGTCCTTTCACCTTCCAATAGGATTTATTTGTGGGGGCAGGGAATTCTTTGTACATTTCTGACTTAACTGAGGTTACGCATACTTATATATCAGGTATCTAGGCTTTAACTGCTGCATAGATTAATCCCCCCCAGATGGAGATAATCATGAACTAATAAGATTCAACATTAATTTATTGCAATTGATAAACTAAGTGCTGCCCAGTACACAGGATCCTAGACACTGGGCGGATTTGAATGTGTTTGCAATGCTCTGCGTGTGCAAGGAATATTCTCTGCTATTCAAAAGCAGCATTATACGCACTGCAAAAGCTACACAGGGCGCAATCCTAAGCAGCACTGGATATGGCTCTGGCCTGTTGGCCTCGTCAATCCGGTGCTGCTTAGGATGGGCTGGAGTCTTCCCATGGCAAGGGAGCGTGCCCTCCCTGACCGTAGGGGAGGCTCCAGCCTCCCCTATGTGCTCCTTGGATCTGCGCCCGCTAAAGAGTGGGTGCAGATCCTAGGAGACCGTGCGGCCTGAATTGGGGCCTCGCAGCCTCACTGACAGGCTTAGGATGTGGCCATACAGCCACCTCCCAAGCCTGCCCAGGTCCTGCCCAAGTCCCGCCTCCCCCCTCCCACCAATCCTTGTCCTGATACAAGACGGAGAATCCCTTGCGCTGACCCGTCTTCGGTTGGCGCAAGGGAGGCTCTCCGTCAGTGCTCTGAAGCTGATGCTGCGAGCAGCGTCAGATTCTGAGCGCTGATGTGGGGGTACTGTTTGGCACCTGTGCACCGGCACTCCGACCCTTGCGTCAATGCGATGATATCGCATCTACGCAAGGGGCATGCCAGGATTGCGCCGACAGAGAGAGGAAGAGAAGCGGACAAGTGTTTTACCCACTGGTACCACAGACAAGAGAGAATGGATTTTGGAATGGGGAAGGCAATAGAATTTGGCAAGTTGACCTTTAAGTAGAGTGAAGGGGAAAGGGAGAAATCAAAGACTGAGTGATCTAAATTCAAGGTTTGCTCATATGCATATAGGTGGCTGCTTGAAATTTAATCCGTGTGGTATGTATAGCTGCTCGTCATATCTGATTTTTCCACAGCCCATATAAATCAAGAGTTATAGAAAAAGGGAAGGGATGAAAGGAATGAAAGAAGTCAGTTCATTTCCATGTTCACAGTTTGAAATGCAGTGATATATCCCAGAGGAATATATCAGAGGGACAACTAAGGAAACAGGGCTAGAAAGGAGAAGGAATGTCATTCATTGAAGGGTGCATTTGTGATTCATCTGCCTAGAGGCAGTAGTTGAAGCTGTTTTGCATGCAGGTCTGTACCTGAATATCCTTCTGTGGATTTCTGCACACATGCTGATACTGAAGTATTTCCTAATACTGTTTCCTTCTTACAGATTTGTTGGCCGCATAAATGTTTACCATGACAGCAGTGAGCCTGTTGCAAGGTAAGACCAAAAACACAAATGCAAAAACCTTATGCAGATGGTATGATATGATCTTAGTTGCTTTAGTTTGTCAGACATTTTGCATTTAAATGCTTACTGCATTCAGTTTCTTAACTAATGCTGTTTTTAAATAAGCATTTTTATTTGAGCATTCTTGAAATAAGAAGAAATGTACCTTATAAAGGTTTTTTTGTATTTTATTTTTATTCTGTTATTGGTATTCTGTTGTGAGTCACCTTGGACATCATTTTATCATGGAAAGTCAGGATATAAATGCCTGAAATAAATAAAAATGAGAAGTTTAAAAGCAGAAAGCAATTTATGACCAGATCTGGGTTAAGCAGGAACTCTGGTTAATACTATTGTCTCAACAGGCATAAAAGGAATACACAATTAGACCTGGCAGTGGAAGCTCATACTCCAGGAGCTGGGAAATGCATGTTGGGAAAGTGCATGTCACCACGGCTCACTTACGGTTCCTTAAATCATGATTAAGTAATTGAGGATGTAATCCTCAACAGCTTTCCAGAACTGACATAGCTATGCCAATGGGGCATGTGCTGCATCCTGCATTTGGGGAGGGGCAATCCTGGAGGCCTCTTCAAAATAAGGGAATTTGTTCCTTTACCTCAGAGCTGCACTGCCCTTACCCCAGTGGCGGAAAGTTGGTTAGGATTGCACTCTGAGAAGATTTGTTTGCTCCAGCTTTTTTGAGAAGGTATCATTTCAGGATTTTAATCATTCACTTTCATGTGTTTCACCTATTGGACTACTTAATCTTCGAAAGTGTCTGCTGCATTTCACGTAGGGAGCAGAACTGAATTTGAAAATTAAAAAATAGTTCAGACTGGGGTTTTTCTTTAGTGAACCGGAAGCAAACCAAACCCAAGCTTAAAATCTTGTTATAACCTTGAACTCAAACCAGGTTCAGACCTGCCTCCTTCTTGCCTCCACCTGCCCATTAAGATCAGGGAGGAATGCTGTCTTGCCTCTGAGCCCTTTAACACAAGTGGTGATCAATTCAAAACAAGTCCTTCAGTATTCAAGATATTTATCTGAGGAGTAGCAAGGGCTCTTTTCTTCTCCAGCTATACAGTATTTCGACAAAACTGTGTTTTCCTGCGACCCATCAGCAGAGAAGGGAAGGAGGAGCAGGAGAGACTGGTAGGCAGAACCTGGAAGTTGTGCTGCAGTGGAGACTTGCCCACTTACAGGCTGTTGCCCAGCGTCATGGCCTCACAATGGAAAATGGCACAGTTTGGGAGTTCTTGTGGTTCCGGTTTTGCTCCCAGAGGTCCAGGTGGAGTCTGTGGTCTGCAGTGCTTTTGCCCAGCTTCAGCTGGTGTACCAACTGTGCCTATTCCTGCCTTAGGCTGACCTGAACAAAGTGACCCATGCCTTAATCACCTCATGATCAGATTACTGCAGTATGCTCTATGTGGGGCTGCCCTTGAAGACCCTCAGAAAGTTCAGCTGCTACAAAATGCAGCTGTTCAGTTGTTGATTGGTGTGAAACAATTAGATCATATCTCATCATTGTTGTTTCAGCTACATTGCTTACTAGTTTGTTTCTGGGCATAGTTCAAGCCCTGTATAGCATGGCACCAAAATACCAGAAGGTCTTCCTTTCCTTCCTACTATGAATCTACCTGCCTGTTAAGATCAGAGTGGGATGCTTTCTTGCATGACCTGATACCCTCTGAGATTCAAGTGGTAGTGGCAGCATGTGAGAGGGCCTTCTCCATGGTGATCCCCAAAATGTGAATTCTCTGCCCTCTCATGTGTGACTATCTTTTTTCTGGTTTTCTACCAGAGGTTGAAATTTCCTTTTTTATTTTTTTATTCTTGTATAGTTTTCTTTAATTTTTAAAAACTCAAAAATAAACACTTCAGATTTTATTCTCAAGTGAAGTAGTCATAGATTTGCATTGCAAGCATAAGAGAGTGGTTTTACTTATTTGACAAAGGAGTTATCCCAAGTGGTTGAAGTAACAAGTAAATCTCAGTTGAAGAGGAGCAATGCCACAAGAGTAGTATGACTTTTCCCTCTACTTGTGGCCTTCCCCATGATGGCTGGAGGATCCGGTTGGAAACAGAACGCTGGACTAGTCAGCCTCTGGCCTGATCCAGATGGATTTTTCTTATGTAGTACAAGAATCTGATATTCATTTTGCTCCAAGACGTTTGCTTATTAGAATGCAGAGCAGATCATAGTATGAGAGGTAAATAGTTGTCCGTGACTCAGACGGTTTGCTTGTGAATGGCTGGAAAATGTTTCTGGTGACAAAGCTCTTCCATTAGAAGAGCATTTCTTTTAGAGGAAAGAAATGCTAAAAGCCTAAAATATTGTGCCCAAGTACTAAATTGATCAAGTAATTGATGCTGCCTGTACCCTATTTTTTACTGGAATGACTTTGTAGCTTATTTTGTTCTGAGTTTTTCCCCCCCTCCTAAATATGTACAACCTTAACAATGCATCTAGGCTAAGCAGAAGTCACTTAGCATTTAGTGTATAATTTTTAAAATATAGGCAGTTCCTCTGTATCTGGTTAACCACAATTTGAGGAACATTTCAAAGCACTGATGCCATTTGGTTCTTCTTTTTAAGGTTGCTCAGCTTGTTACTGCTTATACATAATTTGTGTTGTGGTACTAAAGGAAGATTAATATTTAGCTAAATATATATTCTTTTATATATTAGGGGTTTATCTGGAACTTTTATTTTTTATAATCTGTTATTTTTGTTTCATTCTATATTCATGTAATTTAGTATTTTTAATGCCCCTTAGGCAGTGTTTATTAAAATGTGACTAATGAGCCCTGCCAACCTAGCAGTTCGAAATCGTGTAAAATGTGAGTAGATAAATAGGTACCACTTTGATGGGAAGGTAACAGCGTTTCCTGTGCCATGGCGTATAGTCATGACCACTGAAGTCATGACCATATGACCATGGAAGCTTGTCCTAGGACAGACACTTGCTCTTCAGCTTAGAAATGGAGATGACCACCGCCCCCTATAGTCGGTCACGACTAGACCATTCTGTTGTGGGGAAACCTTTACCTTTACTAATGAGCCCTACAAATAAAAAGTACCTTATTTATATGGAAAGTCCAACTTAGTAGTTTCAGGTTTTGCACTAACAGCAGAATTTGCTTATAACAGTGCAAACAGTAATTTCAGGAACAACAACAAGCCAGCAGGAGACCAGGAAAGACCTGGAAATACAAAGGGATCAAAATTCGAGGCTTTGGATCGAAACCAACAGACTGGTTTTGGAGGAATTTGAAGAAAGAAAGAGTTGGCAGCATATAGATGTCCTTGTAGAAGTTCTAAGTGTGGGACAGCTAAGAAAGTTACCTGAGAGTTATAAAGTCTGGAGAAGTGGTGGTCTCCAGTAGGAATAAAATGAGATATAAGAGCAGAAAGGCAGTGCTGAAACAACGCTTTGGACATCCAAAGATTTTGTGCTGGATACTGGAGAGAATGAGAAGCTAGTGTCAGAGGTGTAGCTAGGTCATTTGACACCCAGGGCCCATACATTATTTTACACCCTTCCATATACTGCAAAATTATTTTTAGCAATAGTAATGACATAATAATAATGATGATGACAACCAGAAAATGTATGCAGTTAACATTTCCCCACATTTCAGGAGATGAAAGTCAGTGCCTTCCCCTGCTGTTGGTCCCCTGTAGTAGTCAATGACATACTGCCCCCTTCATCTGCTCCTATTCTTTGCTCCTTGGGATAATTAACATTTGCCAATTTCTTTCTTCACAGGCCTTTGGGATCTGAAAATCTGCTTCTTAGAGGAGCCACATTAAAGAACACCGAAAAAATCATTGGTAATATTGTAATTGCTTACATTAATAGTAATATGTTAATGGTCCCAATCCATAGAAGAACATGAGAAAGTATATTCAGCAAAGCTATTTAATTTGCAAAAGCATGTAGTGCAAGGGAATGATCTGTTCAGAAAAGAAAGTAAAAAAAGATCTACCAAATAGGGCTGCACCAAATGGGGAGTCACCATCTTCATTTGGGATGCTGAAGGTAGTGCTCTTGGGATGAAATGGTTCAGGGACTCCAGAAGGTCAATTGTAACTATTTTCTCAGAGCACAATCCTAGGCATGTTTATTCAGAAGTAATTGCCATTGTAAATGGGTGTTACTCTCAGAATTCGTAGGATTTCAGCCTAATAGAATACTAAAAGTCAAGTTCTTTTTGTTTCAGTTTTTCTTGCATTGACTATATGAGGATTTTGACTTCTTTTCCTTTGATACTGATTTTGGACCATATTTCACTACAATTCCCCTTCTTTGAGTTTTAACCTAAACAATTAAATAATAAATCATATGAATACAACTCATCAACTTCCTATCAGTCACCTCTAATTCATCTCTAGAATTATTCTGTCTCATAGTTTGCGCTATTTCTGTATATATAATTAATTTCTGTAGCATGCTTGTTTCCTAATCAATCTGCCTCTGAAAGTCACTTTCTGACTTTCACACTTTCTACGTGTTGAAGATGGAGAACAAGACTTGATAAGCAGAAGCTGGATTTGGGTATCTGTTGACGGTGCACACTCAGTTTCAGGAAGTTAGTCTCTTGCAAGGACATGCCATGAAGTTCTGCACCAGAATGTCACAAAGACATATCACTTCCAGTTCACTAGGCTTTCAGACATGACTGAAACCTCATTCCAGAGCTGTTCTGAAGCCTGTGGAAAACTCTTGCCGCCGCTGTCGTCGCCGCCACCACCGCCTCCGCCCCCTCCCCGAGAGGTGTTTAACAATAGCACTTCTGGTTTCTGCTGAAAACCCAAAGTATTTTGTTAAACACCTTCTGGGAGGTCAGCTTCCCCTGACCGCACAGCCCTGGTCTCTTGACAAGTTTTTGTTAATGGATAGGTCAAGTCTCAGTTGTTTGCATGGTCGGATTCATTTTTGAAACAAAAATGTCTTCCATTCCTTCTGAATGTGCCATTTTGAGTTATAACAATGTAGGTGTTGGACACTCTCCCCACCCAGCTGCTGGTTCATACTAACCCTTCTGGCTGTCAAGTTTTATTCTCAGAAAGCTTAAAACTTACTATCAGGCAGGCAGGCTGCCTGCAGGCTAGAGAGGAAACTAGGAGCAGTTCTGGTCACATTAGGAGTGTTGGATGTCTTGGCCCATGTATTTCATTATCTGTGGTTTTCAGCATTGTAATTCACAGGCTCATATGCCCTTTAACCAGCCCAGAGCCCATATGAGTCATGAACAATTAGCAGGATGTGTCCTTAAGCACTTGCAGTTCAAGACAACAAGGCACACATCCTCTGCTACCAACCTGGGACCACAGTTAAGAGTAACAGCCTCTAAGAGTGATGCACAGACTCTTAACTTTTAAATCCACAGGCTAAACTTGCCCCAACTACAGGGACCTATCCCAAAGCTATAAAGCTTAACTTTAAACTGGTAGGTTGCCCAAGCAGCAAAACTGAATTTAGTTTAATACTAGTTCCAAGAACTCATAATTAAAATGAGTTTATAATTTAACTATATTTATTCTAAAAACAAGCAGCTACATTTACTAGAAAGGCATAAAAGAACCAGCAAAGATACACTTTAAAATAAGAAAAAAGAAACTAGGCTCCTAACACTGACTAGGCCCTAATATCTGCAAGGTGGTTAGCCTTGCTGGTTCACCTTCTTCTCAGTCCAAGCAGGCAGCAGGTCCAGCCTGGGACATCTTGGACTGACGTGGAGAAGGTGACTTGACGGTTTGAAGATCTGAAGGTCTCTTACGTCCTGAGGGTCTCGATGGAGTCTTGAAGATCTGATGGTGTGTGATGGTCTGAAGGTCTGATGCTGGCTTGAAGGTCTGATGAACTCTTGATGGTCTGATGGAGTGTGATGATCTGTACCCCAGAATGGGGTATCTTTTATCCAATCAATCATCCAATCAGGATAAAGGTTGAACATTTCCTGATGGGGTGATGGAATGTTTGGAGGTCGCAGAATGGTCAGAAAAGGTTATGTACACATACGTGATGGGTCTCAGCTGTGCAGAATCGTTTTGATTGCTGTACTAGCTGGATGAAACTTTCTTGATTGTGATGATGCAATGTTCCTGACCCCAGCTATGACCTCACACCTTTCTGTGGGAAACAGGGGAACTAGAAAATTACACTCTAAGTGAGCTGATTGCCACCAGCTGGTATGTTAGCAGCTTCAGCTCTTTCCCATACAATGGAGTCATGTTTACAAAATGGAGTCAAACCATGGCCTAGCCTTCTTTTGCTCTTTACAAGCATCTGCAAGGGTTCTGGGAACAGAACCTCTGTGGATGCACTGCTGTCTATGCAGTGACGTCATCCGAGCGCGCAAAGTACCGGAACGCTCAGATGATTGACAGCCTCCCCAAGCCTCACTGCGCCGGAATCGCTCCATTTTAGAGCGATTCTGGACGCAAGGGAGGGCGGGTGGGCCCAGCAGCAGCTTGCCCGTCCTCCGGAGAGGCGGCGCGGCCCGGACCCTCCGCGGAACTAGCGGAACAGAGTACCGGGCCGTTCCGCCTGGATGACGCCTCTGTGTCTATGTTCCAACATTGTCCACAATTTAGGAATGGTATAAGTATCAGTGTTTCCTTTCACTGAGGTGGTTCATTCTTTTGGCAGTATTAATAGTTCCCTATCAGCGCTTTCAGGTTCTGACCCAATTACAGCCATCAAACCACCTTGATGTTCTCTGCCTTTGGTGATTTTTTGTTGACCTTGGTGGAGTTTCTCTAGTGTGTCTCATCTAGGCTGAGATAAATTCTGTCACCATAAAAAAACTAGTCCAGCATAAAAAAGTAAGTCTCCTACCGAGAAAGATTTGAATGTGGCTGGTGCAGTGGCCAAAGATTTGGCCATACATGGTGCAGTATGTAGCTCATGTGCAGTGGCCAAAGATTTCTCATAAACTTCAACATTTTCTGTAGCTCTAGGTCTTGTATATGTTGAAATAATAAAACCGAAACTGTTTTTGAAACTTGTAGTGTCATTTTGTAGTTTTCAACTTCCTCAACAAGTTGGACTCATTCAGGATCTGAGATTTTCAGTGGCTTTCTTGGCAATGTTTTTGCTCCTACAGTGTCTAGTTTATTTTCCACTTATGGGTTATACTGCATCAGACAGAAAAATAGTATTTGAGGTCTTCTTGATACGTAACAGAAAGTCTTGCAGTTTATCAGGGGTACTAAAGCTTAAAGGTTTTGAATGACACTTAAAGGATACTAGTCCATATAGGTACTCTGAGAATTTTTCATGTGTCCAAGCTAATGTTGCACACTCCTTTTTTCAGTTTGGCCACAACAGATCATTTAATGTTCTGGAGCAATTGGCTACTACCTTTAGATCACCTTCATGTCTTTGAAGTATGAGTGAGTGAGAGTGAGAGTGAGAGTGAGAGTGAGAGAGAGAGAGAGAGAGAGAGAGAGAGAGAGAGAGAGAGAGAGAGCTTCCATTATGTGGAGTGCTGCTGGAGAAAGGATTTTTTAAAAAGCTGCAGCAGCTCCAGATTACCTCTCCCCAAATACCCAGTGCCAATGAAGCCTCCATCGCATTGTTCCTGTTTCAAATGAGCAGGAACAGAGTATGCTTTCTTCATCTTCCTCCAGCAGCATTAGCAAGAGAAGGGGGCTGTAGTTGCTGTCATCCTGACTCATTTTCACTGAGCCAGAAGAGGATCAGGTTGCTAAACAGAGTTGCAAGCTGGAGAGGGCAGCAGACAGATGGTCCATGGGCTCATCAGCTCACCCCCATCCAACTTTGCTGCTCCATGTAATGGTTTCACATCACTTCATGGACAGGTTGGCTTTGAACATCCCCTTCCCAAATTAACTAAAAGAGGCTCCATGCTGTCAACATCCTCTCCACTTTCAGATCACTTCTGTTACAGGATGCATATAGGTCTTTACTAGATTAGGGCTCACAAATATAATTATATCTCCTATATAATCCTTTGCTTTAAATTTGTGTTGGTATATTTGGTATTGGCTAATAACAAGTTACACATACAGTACATACATACAAAAATATGCACACATAATTTTTGATAAAACTTTTTTTATGGTTGATCCAGGTGTTGCTGTATATACCGGCATGGAAACAAAAATGGCATTGAACTACCAATCAAAATCTCAGAAACGATCTGCTGTAGAAAAGTAAGACTATATCAACCTTACTGACACATGTACTGTATATATATGGGACAAATTGATAGGAAAGCAATAGTTGTATGTGATGGCAAATGAGAAAAAAATCAACCATACATATATTGATTTTTGTTGGAAATCATTACTTGCATCTTCAGCCTCATTTGAGTTTGTGTGTTTTGTTGTTTATTATTAAGATTTTGGTCATTTGTTGATCATTTTACAATTGCTAGCTTTGTGGAAATTCCAATTCCATTTTCTGATCATTTTTTCTTGCTGGGCCACTGTGGGAAACAGGCTGCCAAATTAGATGGGCCTTTGCCTGCTTGATCTAGCAGCGTTCTTCATTACACGCTGTCTTTGCTCACACATGAATTAGAGTGGGCTCTCTTTATGTACAGGTTCAGCACTACAGATTTGACTTAGAGCGCTATCCTAGCCTGGAGTTAGATTGGCTTAGTTAGGCCAGCAAAGTTTGGCCATCACAAGGGACACCGTAAAGTGCATTTGGACCACTCTCGGAATCAGGGAGGATGGTGTACGTCTGTGTGCTGGCCTCTTTGTCTCAGAGAGCAGTCCAAGCATACTTTATGGTGGCCCTTGTGCCAACCAAACTTTGCTGGCCTAACTAAGCCAGCCAAATTCCAGGCTGGCTTAGGATTGCGCCCTCAAGGTGGGTGCCAAGCACACATCTGGAGGGCCTCAAAGACCTCCCAGATGTGATTGGGAGCGCAATTCTATACTGGAGTTAGGGCAGCATAAGGTAAGCCAGCAAAGTTTGGCCACTACAAGGGACACCGTAAAGCGTGTTTGGACCACTCTCGGAGTCAGGGAGGATGGTTCATGTCTGTGTGCTGGCCTCTCTGACTCCGAGAGTGGTCCAAACATACTTTATGGTGTCCCTTGTGCTGGCCAAACTTTGCTGGTTTAGCTTATGCCGGCTTAACTCAGTTTAGGATTGCGCCCTTGAAGTGCTTCCGGTCACATCCGGTAGGCATCTAAGGTGCAGGGAGGTTGGGTGCAACATTTCCATGTCTCAGAAGGCCTCCAAGGTCTTTCAAGTTGCCTGTGTGGTCCCTGTCTGTGGAATTTGGTATCCTCAGGGGTCTGGTAACGGACCTCCCCTTGATATCGAGGGTCCACTGTGTATACTGTTTGTTTGCTGTGGGTGTGCACTAACAGAAAGCATTAGTCACTCACAACCCCTTAACAGAAGTATCTGTATTGTGCATGCTTTTGTAAATGAAGTTTGTTGAATTCACACTTTATATCTCCGATTGTGCATCTTTTTGGTTTGCATCTGAAAAATTGCAATATGTAAAGTGGTTTATAGTAGAGTCCAAACATGAGTGCCTGCCACATTATTAACTGACCATACTACAAAATTACATCTAATAGTGCAACAGCATTGGGCAATTACAGATGGCTGTTTTTAAAGTAGTGACTTTCTATAGTCGACATACAGCTATATGGGGAGCTTATCACTGTTAACAACTCAGTAGGAAGAAATTTAACGTTCCCCTACTTTCCTCAATTTCTTATCAGACATGAATGTCTGGTGAATGTTTTCCTTGCCCTATGAGCAGATGCTACAGATGAGGAACTCCTATGTGCTTGTGTGGGTACCCCAATCAGGCTATTAAGAAGATTACGAAAGCCTCCTTATTACCTCCTCCTCCTCCTCCTCCTCCTCTTTCCCTGATTTTGTCACCGTCACCACTTCTTTCATCCCTACCAGCCACTTCTTCAAAGCAGGACATATGGAACATGTTGGAAGATGAAGGAAGCATGTTTTACTCTCTGTCTGGCCTGTTTGTGACTGGACAGGAAAGAAAGAAAGAAGTGGTGACAGTGAAGTGGTCATGGTTTTGATTATACCCCCAGAAGAGGAGAAATTGGAACAGGACTGCAACAGCCCTGTTTTCTCCTTCACCTTTACAGTTATGAGTATATGCTCACAGCCCTGGCACTGAAGAAAGAGGTATATGGCTGCAGCTTTGATCCAATTCTTGCTCACTGTCAACAAATAGGAAAAAGATCAGAGCACAGGGTGCAACAGTGAGGAGCACAGTGAGCTTAGAGAGGTAGTGAACAGGCATGGGGAGCAGGGCACCCCTAGTTTTCCGACACCTGCCCCAACCTCTCTCTTTCTTCTGCAGGACTCATGAGTATGTGGTCTTCCTTCACTCCAGGCTGCTTGGATTTGCACCACTGATTTCAGTGGCACACATCCAAGTAGTCCCATTCAGGTCACTGCCGCTTTAACCGGTGTAAGGGGAATCAATCCCCTTGTCCCAGGTTGTAAGAACATAAGAAGAGCCCCACTGGATCAGGCCAAAGGTCCATCTAGTCCAGCTTCTTGTATCTCACAGTGGCCCACCAGGAGCCTAAGGGAGTTCAGTAGACAACAAGATGCTTGCATCCTGTTGCCACTCCCTTGCACCTAGCATTCTGAAGTAGCCTGCTATTAATGTAAGGAGGTTGCCCAACCCATCATGGCCTACAGCCCACGATGGACTTTTCCTCCAGAAATCCACCCAGTCCCCTTTTAAAGGCCAGATGCCATCGCCACCTCCTGTGGCAAGGAGTTCCATAGCTTAATTACCCGCTAGGTAAAAAAGTATTTCCTTTTATCTGTTTTAACAATCCCAACACTCAATTTCAGTGGATGCCCCCTGGTTCTGGTGGGAAATTGTGAGAGAGGGAAAAGAACATCCCTCTATTGACTCTATCCCTCCCATGCATGATTTTATATGTCTCGGTCATGTCCCCCCTCAGGCGCCTTTTTTCCAGACTGAAGCGCCCCAAACGCTGCAGTCTTTCTTCATAAGAGAGGTGCCCCAGCCCCGTAATCATTTTTGTTGCTCTCTTCTGTACCTTTTCCAGCTCTACTATGTCCTTTTTGAGATGTAGTGACCAGAACTGTACGCAATACTCTAGATGTGGCCTTACCATTGATTTGTAAAATGGTATAATAATATTGGCTGTTTTATTCTCAACCCCTTTTTTAATGACCCCAAGCATGGAATTGGCCTTCTTAATTGCTGCCGCACACTGAGTCGACACCTTCATCGAGTTGTCCACCAGCACCCCAAGATTTCTCTCCTGAGTTGTCACAGACAGCTCAGAACCCATTAGCCTACAAGTGAAGTTTTGGTTTTTTGCCCCAATGTGCATCACTTTACATTTGTCTATGTTGAAACACATCTGCCATTTTGCTGCCCATTCCCCCAACTTGGTCCTTCTGGAGCTCTTCACAATCCCTTCTGGTTTTCACCACCCAGAAAAGTTTTGTGTCATCCGCAAACTTGGCCACCTCGCTGTTTATCCCTGTCTCCAGGTCATGTACGAACAAGTTGAAAAGCACCGGCCTCAAGACAGATCCCTGAGGCACTCTGCTTTTCACCTCTCTCCATTGTGAAAATTGCCCATTGACCCCCACTCTGTGTTTCCTGGCCCTCAACCAATTCTGAATCCATAAGAGGACCTGCCCTCTTATTCTCTGACTGTGAAGTTCCTTCTGCAGCCTTTGGTGGGGGACTGTGTCAAACACCTTCTGAAAATCCAGATATATGATATCCACATCCACGTGGACGTTCACCCACATCCACGTGCCTGTTGACCTTTTCAAAGAATTCCAAAAGGGTTGTGAGGCAAGACTGCAGTTGTGCTGCCGGCAATCCCAGCCCCACATTGGATGTGGCGCAGGCCAATTGGCTTGCCTATTAGGATTGGGCTGTCAGAAATGTGATAATAGATAACATTTTGGAAATGCCACTCTATGCAAGTGAGGCATAGATTTGTCAGAGTGTGTACAAGATTTGTCAGATTTAACTTAGGCTGACAAAGCGTTAATATATAGTGGATATTATATAGAGAAAAGTTCCCTACAATCGTCCATATGTCGGAAACAAAGTTATACATGCTCATCAAAAGCACTAATAACACTTGTTAATCCTCCCTTCCCTGTTAATTACATTAATGCATTTTCCATATAAGATATTTTACTATATGTGATAGTTTAGGTTTAGACTAACTCAGAAGCATGTTATAAAAATTATTTCACTAATGAAATGAAAACTTTTCTCTTTTGTTTCAGATCAATGAATGTATTTCTCATTGTATACCTCTGTATTCTGATCAGTAAATCGTTAATAAATACTATCCTCAAATATGTTTGGCAAAGTGACCTATCCCGTGATGAACCTTGGTATAATCAGAAAACAGAATTGGAAAGGAAAAGAAATGTGGTATGTTCATATCTTCAGTTTTAATAAAGAAATATGCAACATATAATATGTAGTAAGCAGTTTTGCCATACTCTGCTCTTAAATAATACCATTGATTTGTAACATCTTCCAAATCTCTAGTCTTTCTTAAACAATTCTGAGAAGCATGGCAACAATTTGTTCACATGCCTCACAATCCCGCAGTGGAATCTGCCTGAAGAAGCATTTTCTGTTTGTGTCATTTCCCAGATGAATTGGGGAATCTAATATTTAATCACAGGAATTGCCTGCTTTCTTTATTAACTTTCTTCTCTACATGTACTCCTACAGATCAAAATATATTTTTTCTGTTAGATAAGTAATGATATAGCAGTTCTAAAGTATAGCTAACCAGTGCATTCTGAAGATGAGGCAGTATTTTCTGGTGAGACATAAAGTAATTCTTAGTGTCATAAAATAATGCTTAGTAAATCAGAAATAAATTCTTCTGTTTATAAATGTCTAAAATGTTATTTATGCTGATATACCTAAATCAATTTCTTTTTTTTTCCTTTGGCAGTTTATTACAGCATTTACAGATTTTCTTGCTTTCATGGTTCTTTTCAACTACATCATTCCAGTATCTATGTATGTCACAGTAGAAATGCAGAAGTTTCTTGGTTCTTATTTTCTCACCTGGGATGAAGAAATGTTTGATGAAGAAACTGGTGAAGGACCTCTAGTGAATACCTCTGATCTCAATGAAGAGTTAGGACAGGTAATCATTGAAAACTTTCACACAAATGTCTCTACTATTTAGTGTCCTAGAAGTGATTGTGAGCACAATCCTAGGCACCTGCTGGGCTGACACATAAGGCACTTTTGTGCCAGCACAAGGTGCACCAAGTTCAGCCAGTGCAGGGGCTTTTCTGGGCAGGAGGAGGGCAGATGGGAGTGGCAGGGGGCAGGGGAGGGAGTTCCGGCAGGCGGTGCAGCCTGTGGAAGGGGTGGAGACAAGATGCAGCAATTAGGCTGCATCCAAATCCCCATCCCTGGGCTGTGCAGCCCCAATTCAGACCATGTGGTATGCTCGGACTTGTGTTTGCTAAACAGCAGACGCAGATCCGAGCAGGTCCATTGGATGGTTGGCGCCTACCCCAGGGTAAGGGGACAAAAGTGCCCTTGCAAGCGGCGTAGCCCAGTGCAGAGGGCAAAATGTTGTCCCGGGAGTGACATCACAACAGGAATTGACATCACAGTTGTATTTTCATTCTCTCTGGTGTCTTGGCCATACCTTTTGTTAGAGTAAAGATATTACACTCTGGTTTGTTTCATTGCATTCTGCATGAAATTACCATCCCGATGATATATAACATGGTGAGATTATTCATACATACCAAGATTTTCACCATTTTGACCACTAGTGTCAAGTGCAGATTGTTGTCCCCCCTAAAGTTTGTTGCCCGGTGCAATTGTACCCCCCTGCAATTCTTTAGCTATGCCCTTGCCCAGTAGAGGCTCCAGCCTGCTCTTAACCTGCATTGAATACAGTGCTGGTTAGAATTGAGCTGTGTGTCATTTTACCGAAACTACTTTTTAAGGAGCATAACTACTGATTGTTGTAATATTTCATATAATACAATGTTGTTTTCCTTAGGGGCAACATAATCTTAAAAGAGGCTCAGCATTGGCGCAATTCTGTTGCATCGGTGCTGCGCACCTAGCGCCAACAGGGGGGCGCCAGGCAGCACCTCCATGTCAGTGCTAAAGCAACAGGACCAGTGCCGGTTCCGTTGCGTCTGCACTGTGCCTCCCTTGCATCAGCTGAAGTTGGCCAGCACAAGGGAGGTGCCATGTTTGGACAGGGGAGGGAGTGGGTGGGTGGTTCTGGGTGGGATGTGGGTGGGCCAGCAAGCATGCCAGCCCGGGAGGGAGGCAAGCCTTGGAATCCAAGGCCTCATCCTGAGGCTGCACTTCCCCAATTCAGGCCGTGCAGTCTCCTCAGATCTGTGCCTGCTAAACGTGCCCTTGCTGTGGGGAGGCTCCAGCCTGCTCCTACCTTGCATAGGATACAGTGCCGCACCGCTGGCCTGCCTGTTCCGGTGCAAGGTAGGATTGCACCCTAAGGGACAACCAGACCACTTTGCTTATCCAGCATTTTGATAAATGCAAGCTCTTTTTATAATTGTTGAAACTGTGATAGGAAAGTTTTGGAGATTATATTAAATCAACCATGATAGGTTAGTAAGAATTCTGCTGGAACAGGTAAGTGAATGGGCAATGTGACAGTTTATTGCTGGAAAATCAGATTCTAGTTTTTTCAATTGACCGTTTGAAATGTTTTTTAGCTTGTGTCTGTAATGTATGCTATATGATTATCATTTTTTTTATAATACCAGTAATGTACATGGCCCCTTACAAAAGTCAAAAAAACGTTAAAAAACTGTTAGCATGATCGCTTTGTTGGGTCTTGTAGTATCATTAACTTGTCAAAGTTCTCATTTCCTGCCATTCTTGTTTCAGGCTGCAATCCTATACACACTTTCCTGGGAACTTAATTCTGTGTGGACATGCATGCATAAGATTGTGCTCTCAGTCTTTTTCTTTATACGCACACGCGTGCGTGTGTGTTGCATGAAAATTTCACTTCATGCATCTGAATTGGACTTTAGTTCACAAACATTTTGTAATTTTTTAGGTGCCACAAGGCTCTTTGTTGTATAATCAAAACAAAAACATATATACCCAAACACTGCTTGAAACAGCTTGCAATCAAAATGTCAACAGTAAGGGAGACAACAAAAGGAAGGAAGAGGTCAAAGGAAGGGGGAGACAAGAGAAACGAGATGGATGCAGTTCCTTGTGCTTAAGTTTAGTTTTGTTATAGGGTGAGGACTAAAGAGGTTAAACCAAAGGCTCAAAGTGATAGTGATTCTGTTTGTCATATTCAAACCTGTAAACCTATCAAACAAAGTTGATGTGCTAGAATTTTAGATTCAAAATTTAAATACTACTGAAAGACTACAGAATTGATTGATGAAAAATAGTTATAGTAAATTAATGCAGCCCACTTTGTCCTGGACATTGTGAACTGAATAATTGCTCTCTGGTTTGGAACTTACATGGGTTACCTCTCTCTGAATCAAATGACATAATATTGCATTGTTTACACAAATAAGGATATTTGATCATTCTTACATGTGTATACATTATAACAAAATGTCATCATTGCAAAGGACAAGCTCTATACTACATATGTTTTGAAGATCAAAGGCAAAATTTTGAAGTTAAATATACCATCAGCTATCAAAAGAGTTGACTCCTTCCCCTATGCCTGTCATTGTTATTTCCACCTTTAATTGCTTTGCTTGTCTCTCTTCAGGTTGAATATATATTCACAGACAAAACAGGGACATTAACAGAGAACAATATGGAGTTCATAGAATGCTGCATTGAAGGACATGTTTATGTGCCACATGTCATCTGCAATGGGCAAATCCTCCGTGACTGTGCTGGTATTGATATGATTGATTCTTCCCCAGGAGGAAGTGGCAAAGTATGAAGTTTTTTTTTTAATTGAACAAATAATGTTGTTGGTAGCAGAATTGTTGAAAACACAGTAGTTGGAACATTCAATTGAAACACTAAAGTTTTTTGTTGAGTAGGAATTGTTCTTTTAAAAGGTTAAATATTTTTCTCCATTTGAAACAGGAATGTTCCTGTTTGCGGGTACTGTAAAAACTACTACAGTATAGTATTTCCTGTTAATATTGTATATATCTCATGAATAGGCTGATTTCCAAACCAAGCTAAGAGTGCTTGGACTTTAAATAGATTACAGCAATTTAAGTAATTAGTGGATTGCAGCCTCTAGGTATGCTAAATTGTTTATAATCCTTATACATTCTTGCAGTAGCTTTCAATGAGAGGACCTGTTCTTTCAACATTCTCTTTCCTCAGAGATCTGGCAAGCTGCTAATCAGATAGAACTAAAAACTAAACCTGTTTTAATTAGGCAGGCAGACCCAGAGTGAAAAGGAGGAACCTAGAAAACTCAGTGGTGGTGGCCACAGCTCATGAAGGCTGCACCTATTCAATATCCCCAGTGTTAGTGGATGAGCTTTTTCTCCTGTATATTTCTTTTTAAAACTTAGGGCCCAATCCTATTCCCCACCTTTTTACATTATACAGCCATGCTAATGCAGCACATGCTGCATGCTATAGTGGTGGTGGTGGTGGTGGGAGGTGGCTTGGGAGAGGTAACTAAAAATTATTTATATCTCTATAGGCCCCCTGGCCATCA
Organism: Lerista edwardsae; assembly: GCA_029204185.1. NCBI lineage: Eukaryota > Metazoa > Chordata > Lepidosauria > Squamata > Scincidae > Lerista > Lerista edwardsae. The sequence continues at coordinate 3,865,048 of JAJKFI010000006.1, forward strand.
ATGCATCTTCTTGGATGTGCATCAGCCATTTTGCTAGTGTAAGACACAGGCAGGTGCTTGGAAGATGGAGATAGAATCCAGCATGCACTGCTACTGCTGAGGTTCACCCTGCCATCCACACTCCCTGCCCCAATTGTCCCCTCAATTGCCCATGACCAGTCTCTGGTGACATCGTCCCTGCTCTGAGTCTAGTGTACATGTGGAACCTTCGGCCATTTGCACCAGCGGCTCCAATCCTCATGATGGCTGCACAACCTTTACGGGTCTGTAAGAGAACAAATGGCAATAGATTGGGAGATCTGCTCCTATGGGCCCACCAAAGGATTGGGTGGTCTGTGGAGTAGCCCATGGTGACAGTTGAAGAATCTGGCAAGAATGCAGCTTAGAATTGCTTTGTCCTGTTTGTGCACATGTGCACATATAGCCATGCATGCCTGCTTGCTCCTTTATCCCATAATCCCCTGCACAGCTAAGCTTTTACTTTACTGGGGGGGAGGGGAGCTCAGTGTAGTATGCATCAGTTCAGGCTAGCAAAGAGGGTAGATGGACTAGAAATACGACCTGAACCTGTTTACTGTGTTGAAGGCAATTAATAAAACTTCCTTCTCCCCAGGTTCTCAGCTGATAGCCAAACACTCAAGACGTAGGCAATTTCTGGATCAAAACTTTTTAAATACTTTATTCAAATAGCTGCTTGGGTGCACATTTCCAGCACCTCTGATTGTCAGAGATGAAGGAAAGTGAACGCGCACCACAAACCAAGACCAACAAGGATACTTATAGTCCATGCAAAACATGAATTAGCTTATTAATATGTAAAAGAAATACAGCTTTGGCTAACTGTAAACTTATAGTAAGTTTAGTAAATTATAGTAAAGTTTAGTAAACTTCATATGTTACTCCAGTTAAAATACAGTACGTCAGCAGCTTGTCCTGTGAGTAAACACACATATGCATTAAAAGGCTAACGACCACTCCCATAACTTGAAATAACTTGAAATAACCCCTAGCCCCTTTCCCTTTGGAATATAATCTGTCATACTGCATTCCATGGGGAGGGGAATTGTGTTTGTGAGTAAAACATATCCTTGCATCCTGGGGCGCCTTTTTATTTTTAGCAGCCTCTTCTAAAATGTTGCAAGAACCTTTTGGCATTAAGAGATAGATTTAAAATTTTAGAACTCTAACTCTAAAGGTTAAATTAAATACATTATATCATGCTTAACATATTAAAAGGTGAATAAAAGAAAAATTCATGAGTTGAATTTCTACAGGATCAGAAAAGGTAAATCCTGCATTCATTTCTTCCATAACTGCTTCCATTTTTGGGGCTCTGGGGAGAAATCTTTTTCACATAAGATTCAATTGCATGCATAGAGCTAAAAATTGAAAATGGATGAAGATGCCTTTGCTTTCATTGTGTGGGAGAATCAGCAGTTGGTGCCATAAACAACATTTTTGGGGCTCTGTAATTTTGGGGCCCACAATGAGAGCAAAGGCTTCTTCATCCAATTCGATTTTTGGCTCTGTGCATGCAATTGAATCTTGTGTGAAAAAGATTCCTCTCCTAGAGCCCCAGAAATGGAAGCAGTAAACAGGTTCATAACTAATCCATCGTTACTGTTCAACTGTTGTCCAGCATTAGCCAGCCTTTCAACAAAAGAGATCCTGTATCTTTTAATAGCTGAGTAGATGAGGGAATTTTGGCAGGTGCAGCTTGCTGTGTCCTAAAGCTGCTGAGCTGCTTTGATTTTTGGCATCTATCGAATTAATCATTATTAAAGGTACAGGATGATAATGCTGAAACAGTGGCTGTGTTTGTAATAGATGATTGTTTAAATTAGGTCTCAGTTGTATAAGGGGAAAACCATGAGAAAGAAGGAGTCAAGAGACTCCAAACAAATGCAAAATAAAACCCATGTTGCTTGAAAGGAAATAATTTTCATCCCTAGAATTGTGATTCTAAAATCACAGGCACAGGTTTGGGTTTCTGGAGTCTCTTCACCAAATCCTACAAAACTGTTCTTCTTTCACTGGGGCATCATAAAAACGAGGCAATAGAACAGAGTCCATAAACATTGCTTTATTGTTTGCAAACATCCTAAATGGGGATAGAACAGAGCTCATGTTAGTGCTCATTAGCTACTGTTCTGTTGTGGTTTCCAAGTGAAACCCAAGGGATAAACAAAGATACAAGACTGCTCTTACAACAAACAAAGAGAAAGGGAGGTAGCATTAAAAATGGCTTTAAAAGAAAAATGAGAGGTCAAATCTGTGGCTGATTGAAGAATTCATTATGTTGAATACAATACATATGGGTGTTGGTATTCAACTTAATAAATTTTCTATTTGGCACCATTTCAAAATTTGTGTCTCTTTGTTTTCTTCCACCAGGCAGTCATTGAGCTATATATGTCATACAATGTTCAATATAGAACTACAGTGAAGTTTGATTTAGGAGACTTCAGTTTAACAGATTTTGGAAATAACAGATATTTTCTGCCTCATTAAAAACTCGTCCTGTACGTTTTGCCCATGTGCATGTCCACTGACATAAATGCATTTGGATTTAATGGATTTTCAGTATTAACAGACATCTCTTCCCCTGCTATTTGTCCATTAAATTGTGGGTTCACAATACTTCCTTTTGAAAACCCAGCATTACATATGCAGGAAAACATGCTTATACTTAATGAATACAGGCTAAGTGGTTGCATTCATGGCACTAACTCATTTTAGAATACACAAAGAATACCCACATCAATAATCACTGCAGAGAAAGAATGGGACAACCTACCCTTATGGACCTACTCTGTTCCATTAAGAATAGTCTGTTAAGTCATTGGTCTTCAACCTTTTTTGTGCCATGACCCAAATAAATAAAGTATGAGGCTGGGGACCCCACTTTTGATCCCACCCTCTCCCAGAACTCTTTCATTCCACTCTTTCATTCCACTCCCTTTATACCCTCCCTGCACTGTTCATTGTAACCAAATGTTCTTATTAGAGAAAGCCAAAAAGTACCATGAAGCCTGGCACTAATAAAGCTATTTTAGCACAATTGCTAAGAACCTGAGCAGCACTGAGACACAATATCCTGGTACCTAAAAGGGTACATAAGATGCCTCTCCCTTTACCTGGTGGTGCTCAGTGAATTTCAACCCCTTCCATTGCTGTGAGTTGCCGTGATCCTACTTTGTGACCCAATTGGGGTCCTGACCCCAAGGTTAAAGGACACTGTGTTAAGAGGTAACTAACCTGTGCTTAGCATCTTGGATACTTGGTAGCAAAGAAACATTTCTTTGCTACAAGCCAGCCTCCTTATTTAGAGGTGTCTAGGATGTGCATTAGTATGTCTCTCTGATAAAGAATCTGTGCCTCCAAATATAGAAGGCAGTGATGGAAAGACATGATGCATTGTTAGAGACTCTTGTAACTGTGTTTCTTCGTATGTTCGCTACTGAGTTCTGGCACTGAAATTGGGCTCTGAGGCTGCACTGTGGCAATGCCTCAGTTAAACCAGGCCCTGAGCAGGGATTTAGAATTTGGAAAGGATAAGGGTACAGGATATAAAAGTCTAATGTATTACTCAGAACTGTATTATTGTAGCGTGTGCCCTTACAAGTTAATCTGTTATATTTAATCACTTCATCTATCGCCTAAAAAATAATCTGTTACAAGTAGAAAATATTTAATATTAATGCTGCTTCTCTTAGGACTGAAAATTTAAGATAACTCTGCTCCTTTTTCATGGTAGGAGAGAGAAGAGCTGTTTTTCCGGGCTCTTTGTCTTTGTCACACTGTTCAAGTGAAGGAAGAGGACAATGTGGATGGACTGAAGAAAGCTCACCTGTCAGGGAGGTCTTCCTTTTATATTTCATCATCCCCTGATGAAGTTGCTTTAGTTGAAGGGATTCAAAGGTATGTGCCATGCTGGAATGTTGTTTTCCTAATTTATGTGAGAACCCTTTTCATCTAAATATAATATATTTTTCCTTCTAAAGTAAGAGACTGAGAAGAAGGAAAAAAGAGGAAATGGAGAGAGATTGGGAGAGGTCATAGTTATATGTAAGATATTACTCTGGAGTCAGTACCTGTTACAAATTCTACAGGTGTGTAGTAACCCTGACATTTTATGGCCCAGTCCTATTTGGATGCCGTGCCAACAGTTACTTCAGTTACTGCCATATCCTTAGCTTATCCAGGCAATGCCACACTGGTGCAGTCTTTTTCAGTAATGTCAGTAGCATCTGTGGAAACCCTGACAAAATCCGTCTTCCATGGAGTAGCGTCCTGATCTCACTGCATTGTTGATGTGAATTGGTGCATCATCAGCATGCTGTCCAAGGAGCCCAGTCCCAAAGTGGGCATTCAGAGAAGAGCCACAAGTGAACCAAGCAGGGGATGGTAAAGGCACATGGCCAAAGAGTGGCCATCTCCTGCCAACCCTAGGAATGAGCAACAGGCACTACCCCCAGCCATGGAAAGATGCCCCTGGAACACCACACAAACAATAGAATGCCATTTCACCCCACCCAGTGGTGTACTACACAGGGGTCCACTGGGCCTGAGTTCCCCTTCTGTGCCCCCCTTCCGTGGTGCTCTGGGTGTTTCATAGGTTCTCTGCAGCGGGTTGCAATCAGCACTCATCACTTAAAGTGGCAAGCATAGAAAGTTTGGCCCATCCACCCTCCCTCACCTTTGTTTGGCTTTGAAATTCTGGAAGCAGGGGTTGGATGGCAGGAGCAAGTGTGGGGATGACGTGTTGATGTTGAGAGGCGATGTCACTGCATCACTACGTCACCCAGCCATTAGGTCCTGGGACTCTTCTGCCACCACCTGTTACAGGACCTATTGTGGCTTTAGCAGCAAAGAGGTAAAAACAATGCACTTCTAAGAGTCTCTGCAGCCAAGGATCAACTTCTCTTATCCTAACCACCCATTATGGGTTTGACCGCTGTCACGAGACTTGCCCTAACAAGCAAGGCTTGAGTACCTTTTGCGTGACTGTCCAAAAATTTCCATGACTGGGACAAAAGACAAGGGGCCACGCTGGCTACTCCACAAAACTGCTGTCCCAGGCACCTCAGGAGCACCTTCTCCAGCATTTACGGTAATACCTTGCATCACCTCAATCAGGCTACAAGGCTGTACATTCATTTGAGGTTGGCAGATTGGGAGAAGTTGGGAGATGTGGGGAGATGATGTGAGGTGGGTGAGGGTAGAACATTTCTTGGAGACCTGAATTATATTCCAGAAGGGTGAGGACAGCTTAGAAGGGATAACTGTTCACAATACCTTGGGGTAGTAAACAACAAGACGAGAACTCCTAAATCAGCGTTCGCAAATAATAGCTTTTGTGCTCTGTAAAGATTGTGTTTTTCTAGTTGATTGATCGTTTAAATCAATTACACAGCTCAGTGTGTTGCAAACAGTAATGCATAAATAGAGTTGTTTTAATTTCTGGTGTGTATCTGTGATTGAATTTTCAGACTTGGCTACACATATTTAAGACTGAAGGACAATCATATGGAAATTTTAAATCGAGAAAATGACATTGAAAAGTGAGTAACTGTTTTTACATGACAGAACTGTACTAATAGCACATATCCAATGCATAACTATTTTGAATCTTTACCTGTTGCCAGGGAAGGAAACCTCCCAGGAGAAGGCAGGCTTACCCAGCAGAGTGGTGCCTAGTGGTTAGGGTGCACAGATCTTCATCCTGGTTCCCACTTTCCCTTTACTGAACAAATAGCTGAATAGGTGAAAACCTTGGCAGATTGTGTCACCATACCAGGCTATAGATACCATGCAGAGGAAAGCCATCTGGGAAAAATCTTCCTCCTAGGAGAACACTGAACCACAGCAGTTCCTAATAAAACTAGTCCCACAGTAGTGCCTGCAGGGTGAAGAGATGTCACAATCCACCTGTGACCATGGACCACCCATGAACTTCCTCATTCTCAGGTTCAGCACCTATGCAACACTTTTGGTGTAGCGTGGGTGCCAACCCTGCATTGGACTGCCCTCAAGGACCTCCTAGATCAGTGATGGCGAACCTATGACACGCATGCCAAAGGTGACACACCACAGCGTTTGGCGTGACACACCAGCGTTCACCAATACCTGACAAAAACTAAGTTTATTTAACTCATTTTTCATTCTTGTAATTATGTGTTGTTTCTTTATATAATACATAGCACCACATACAATTGGGCTGCATTTTTTGTTTAAATAAATGAATATCAATAATTGTTTCACTTTTGTTTGGGGCGGGGGGGTTGACACACCAGCAGAGTCAAGTTAAGCATTTTGCGAAGTTTTGACACGCGGAGCCCAAAAGGTTCGCCATCACTGTCCTAGATGCAACTGGCTCTTCTGATCATGCCTGGGAGATGTTCTGAGATGCAGGGAGAACATGCATGACATCCCTGGACCTCAGAAGTCCTCTTGGAGGCCTTTGAAAGGCACTTTCAGACATGTCCGGGAGGTCCTTTGAGGGCTTTCCTCATCTGCTGAAATCAGTATCCGTGGGGCAACTGGAACAGAATCCCTAGTGGATACCAAAGACCCACAAATAAAAACCACAAAAAAGCTGATGGACAAGCAGAAAGAAAAGTTTTCACCTAAAGGATGCAATAACTATTAATGGCAAGCCACTGGAGTTGGGATGCTACTGGACCTGATCTGCTGCACCTGCTAAACCAGATAAGTCTTCAAGTATGCTGAATGGTTTGCATATTGATAAAATAACAGGAAAACCCTTTCATCATAATTGCTAGGCAATCCCTAATTGATGGCCCAGTCTGCCTTGCACTGCTAGAACTTGCATTCCGGCAGCATAAGACCCTTTGTGGCAGTGTAAAACCCAGGCTGCTATTGTGTGCTTCCAGGCTGCTGCCCCAAATGGGTAGAAGTGCTGTGTGCACATAAGCAGACACCAGACACTTGGCCAGGATTGGGAAATTGGCAGTGGTGGCAGAGACCTGGACAGAGAGGGGTAGGGCAGGGGGAGTTTTGAAGCAAGGAGAGAGAGATCAGGGGGGGGTCGTCTGTTGGAGGCAGGGGCTGGATCTCTGCGGCACCAAGTGTGCACCAGGAACCTACCCCCTCTTTTTGAAACCCCTCCCCCTTCTCTCTCCTCAGACTCACATCAGCTATATAGCTGTATATGTATATAGCTTAGGAGACCCATAGGTAACCAGGAGGCCTACGCAGAAGTAAGAAGAAAATATTTTTACTTACCCCTGGCAGGCCTTCTGATCTCCCCCATACACACATTTGGTTGCAGCCTATCTCCAGTGTGACTGCATCCTTGTTAATGATATAGGATAGGATTGGGCTGTTAACCTACTTACATTTCACAAGGAAACCCCAGTCCTTTCACTCACAGTTTGGCAAGGTGGTGTTTCTCCCTGAGCAACCAATGAATAGGTTACTTGGGCAACTGCTAGAGAACTACTCCCACTTCCTATGGGCTTGGAAATTTATAACTTGGCTATAATGATGTAATCATGTTGATTGTAGGAGTGGAGGAAGTCTCTAGTCACTCAGTCCCACCCCTTGGAACAAGGTAGATAGGCGTGTTACCCAGTAGCTAAGTACATCCCAATCTTTGCAGGGAGCTAGCCACCTCAGATGGGAAGAAGAGTTGAATATACATCTAGCATTTTGCCAATGGTGTTTTTCAAGCAAAGGCTGCCTGTAGAGTATATCCCAGCAACTGAATGGCATAGAAATACATGGCACACTGTCCAAAAAAGCAGAAAAATTGGCAAAATGTAAGGGGAAAGGAGGATTCATCACACCTATAAACACTAGTATTTTATTTGAATATTTTGCTTAGTCAGTTGTGTAATGTATTGGAGGGATAATCCATATGTCTATCAAGCTTGGATTTTTCAAGTCATATATGGGGTTCTAGTCAGATAATTTTTCATTTCACAAGGACCATCTGAGATAACTAAACATCTACCTTGTAACTATGTGTATGTGTAAATTTTGCTTTTCTCCTTCAGGTTTGAATTATTGGAGGTTCTTAGTTTTGATTCAGTAAGGAGACGGATGAGTGTGATTGTTAAATCAGCCAAAGGTAAAATTTAAAAACAACAGAAATATGTTTTACTCAAGATGTTCAGGCTTCGGTATGAAATTTGACATACTTTCTTAACGTGTATCTTAAACTATACTGTCTCCAACTATTCCCTGATACTTTAAAGTATTATTATAAAATATTATACTTGCTATCTATTAATAAAAGTTTTGTAACATTTTGTAATTTTGTAAAGCTATTTGCCAAGAGTGTTTGATTGTTATTTGAATGAGTGGAAAATGTTTCATCTATGTTTAAAAAGCTTTTAATTTTTTTTAAATTATGTTTTCAGGTGAAATATTTCTGTTTTGTAAAGGAGCAGATTCTTCTATATTTCCTAGAGTTGCAGAGGGGAAAATAGAACAGATTAGATCAAGAGTTGAACGCAATGCGGTGGTAAGATCCAGTGTTCTGCAAGAATTAATTAACATTATATGCATTCAAAGAAGAAAATTGCAGAAGATTGTTTAAGTGCATACTTGTACAAATGAGGAAGGGTGGGAACAGACTATAGGACAGAAAGTAGCCATTGTGTTGCTGCCTCCTTCCATTTAATGCACATATAGAGGGAGTCCATGTGCACTTCATTAAATATATACATGGGAGGAAATTTGTATTTTCCAAAACCTCAGGAGAAGATAACTAGGAGACTGTGACTCCCTGGACTTCTGATTTTCAAACAGCCTCTTCAGAAGACACTTTCAAGTCACCAAAATAATTACCTTACTCCAGAGAGTTGGTAAACACATGCTAGTCTGAAATCAAAGAAGCTTGAATGATGCAGAAATATTAATTGTAATCTACATAAATTACCTTTATTGTCATTGAAAATCTCTCATAATTTTCCAATGAATGCAAACTGTACTTTTAAAACCATTTTCTTTAGGAGGGTCTGCGAACATTATGCGTTGCATATAAGAAGTACACCTATGATGAATATGAGGGTGTGCAGAAGCAACTTCAGGAAGCAAAGCTGGCCTTGCAGGATCGGGAAAAGAAGCTGGCTGAGGCATATGAACAGATAGAGAGGGAGCTCATCCTGCTTGGTGCTACAGCAGTTGAAGACCGGTTAGTGCACTCCTTTCAATTTAAAACTGTGTAACAGACATGTTAGGCTCCATTATACAAATGCTTTATCTGGTATTTCTGCAGAGATAACGTTAACCTATTGATAAACTTTCCTGCCTCTCAGGAACTGCATTGTGTGATGACAAAATTACCATGTCCACAGAAGATATCCAGGTCCAGCTGTAGATGTTGGACCTATAACATGTTGATGTGGCTCAGGGTTGCAATTGTTAATCATGGACTCTTAAGCCACACCTATTAAGGAGGCCTCAGCATCTAAGCTGAAATCTCTCAGAACGATAAACCAGTGTGTGATGGGGTGGGATGTCTCACAACATTACATCCAAGACCCACCTTTGTCTGGTCAGTCAGGGAAGCTATTAGGCTGTATGATGGGTGATGCACCAACAGAATCACTATCCAGTATTGGTTAACCACTATTGAGTATTCACCCTTAAAAAGGACTATGCACCTGGTAAGGAAGAGAATTCTTATGGATCACAGCCATTGCCCCATAAGCTGACCTTATCTTGCTTCTATATGATGTACCTTGCTGGACACCATTAAAACCAGACCACTAATGCCACTTCTGCCATTATGCTATTATGATAATTGCTTTCCATAATGCATATCAAATCAGCCTTTACATCTTTGGTCAAAGCATGAAAGGTAGATATTCTATTTTGAACTGATCTGGCATTAGATGAGCAAATGAAGACTCAGAGAGAATTAATAAGCTTTCCATGAGCAAAGGAATGAGTAGAGTGCTGGAAGAAGGGAAAGCCTATTCTTATCTTACCGTTTTTCCTTTAATAGTTTTTGCTACTTCTCCTTCCTACTGCCAAGAGCCCTTCCCCCATTGGCCTCTGTAGGCACATCTGACCCAATACCCATCCTGTGGCAGCACTTAGCAGCAGTATAATAACAATTAGTGGCTTACAACTGGGTCTCACAGCAATTAGCAGTACAACAAATTGATTACATAGTACAACTAAATAACAAAAACCTTAAAATTAGGACACTGTGCTGAAACAAGATCTGAAAAGCCGGGGGACTAAATACATTTATTGGCCCCGGTTGTTAACCATAAAAGCTATCTGTCACCACAATGAAAATAACCCACTCTCACCAGACAAGCCTTCCCACAGAAGGGAATAATATATAAACAGAAATAATATAAATATAAATAATATAAAACAGAAAGGAGTCCCTACTCTCCCACTATAGACCCAAAGAATAAAAGACCAATGTTTAGCTTACCACAAAAGAAAGAAGCTAGTGTTAACGATAAGTAGTCTTACTGCTACAGTTTTGTCCTGCATGCTCATTGCATTCAGCATTTCTCCTTTTGCCACACAACCTTCAGTGAAACTAGATAATTTTGACTGTCTTCAACTTTGTGCCTCACCAGGATGTTCACTGGCATGTCCAAGTCAGGTGAAAATATTTAAAAATAATTAGAAAATATAAATACAGTAAAAACATAATTGGCACTAAAACACAGCAAATAAAAGAAGTTGTAACTGTATGACAGGAAGAGAAGCACCCAATAACAAATCAAGTAACAAAAGAAGCTAAACAAAAAGGGTGAGGTGAAAGAAGGATGGTTTTAGACCTTACTGGAATGCTGACAGGGAGGGTAAAGTCCTTGGCTCTAAATTGGGAGAATTCCACAACCCTGGCACTACTTGAGAAAATACCTCACCCAGTGTCATCCCCAACCTAGCTTCAGTTGGTGGCAACACACAAAGGAGCCCCCCCTCCCCATGACCTTAGGAGCCGGCCATCTCATAGGCAAGAAGGTAGTCCCCAAATATTGTGGTCCAATGTCATAAAGGTCAAAACCATTCTGCCTGGAACTGATCTGGGCAGCCAGTGTAGCCATGTGACGAAATATAACAGTGTTTAGCTGTTTTCAGATGGTCCTGTTTTTGAGAGCTACTAAAGGGCATCATCAAAATGTTACAAATTATGCATATCTACAGTAGACAGAAAATAATAGGAAGCCATAACTTCAATTGGAAGTATAAAATTTTTTGATGTGTTGGGCTTCAGGACACACAAAGAAATATTTACTGAGGGCAACACATTCCATTTTTATTATTTGGTTGCCTGTTGGATTTATTTTCTTCTTCTTTTATTTTAATGACAAAACCCCTGTCATGGGCCTGCAATATCGGCAGATTTCTGAACCTGTGGGGCCCTCCTGAAATGAGCATTCTGAGGCCCACAGAGGCGTATGGTCACATATGGCCTCTGGGAGCCTCAGAAAACCTTCTGGACCCAACCTGGGTTTAAATACCCATGGATTTCTGTATCCACGGGTCCTACTGTACATTTTCACCACAGAGACCAAATTAACACAAGTTTGCCAATGGGGAACCTGTTGATGTACTATTAAAATATGTCCAATAAAACTTACATTGCATCTTCACACTACACATGACTTGACTAATCTTTATATATTTTGAAGACTTACTACATCTTACTAGTTCAACTTGAAATAGTCAACTGAACTGCTGACTAATGCTGGGTGGCCCTTGGGCACTGTGTGTTCAACAAACATCTGAAGATGCTAAAATATTTCACAGTACTCCCTGGAATGAAACCTCTCAACTCTTTCTTTCAATCAATAAAGATGAGACCATTGCACAATTTTATAATGACCAACTAAATAATATATTTCCATGAATGCAAAGCTCCTTGCAACTATAATCAGCAAATTTTCCAGCATGGTAGAACTCTTTTAGTAAGTTTCCTAAATTTTTAATTTCAAGTTTGTCAACAATTGTTTGCAATCAATATCTCCCAAGACTACAGGAAAAAGCTGCTGATACAATTGAAGCTCTACAAAAAGCTGGCATTAAGGTGTGGGTTTTAACAGGAGACAAAATGGAGACTGCTGCCGCCACTTGCTATGCCTGCAAACTGTTCAGAAGAAACACTCAGCTACTTGAGCTAACCACAAAGAAAATAGAGGAGCAGAGTTTGCACGACGTGTTGTTTGATTTAAGCAAAACTGTCCTAAGGCACAGTGGCAGCTTGACAAGGGACACCTTCTCAGGGTATGTAGAAAGAACAGTTACAAACGAAACAAATATTCCCTACTTTCTGACACTGAATATACTTTCTGACACTGGTTCAGTGATTACTGAAAAATTGTTTTTGAAAACATTGCTTTCTAGTCTGTGTATGAATTGTTATTCAATACTGAACTAATCTACCGGAGGCGGTGCTTGGTCTTCTTGCGTACAGGCGCCCCTCCCCAGTATCCATGGGGGATATGTTTCCTACCCCTGCAGGCACCAGAAACTGAAGGACAAGCAGCCAGGCAGCCTGCAGACTAGTGTGGAGACTAAAGCCTGATCCAAAGGGCCTTATTGCTGGTGGTATGTGTGTACTGCTGGCAAATGTGCCGTAAAGGACATTCACGACACCCAGAGAGGAGGGAGTGCTGGGCTGGCACTAGTGAATGCTGGCCTCAGTATCATGAGGAAGGGCCACCAATGCTCCAGCAGTGCCGGTGGCCTGTAAGTGTTTTCGGGGCATGCGGGGAGGCAGGGAGGGGGACGGAACTGGGCAGGGCAGGGGAGGATTGGGCCTGCGCGGGGATGGGACCAGGCAGTGTCTTCCACTGCCAGATATTATCCTCCACTTTGGGCCAGGCAGCCTGACATGGGTCTCCTTGAGCAAAATATTTGGCAAAATAGCCAGCGGTGAGTCATTGCAGGGGGCGGAGCTTTCCCTGTGGGAAAAGGAGGAATGTCCCCTTCTCCTGAGGAGACTCTGGCAGCTGCTGCAGATCCATTTGGCTACCACTGTTCCTACAGGAGTCAGGTAGCTCAGGATTGGGCTGTAAAAGTGATTAGGCTGTAAAAGAAAGTTAAAGTTTGGAGACATACCCTTCTAGCCTGCAAGCTGCCTGCCTGCTTGTCTTGCTATAAGCTTTCTGCTTAGCATTTGGATGAAAGAATATATGTTATTGTTTTGCACGAATGTAATGAAGATAAACAAAGGTGTTGGGTGGGGCACAGGGAGCTGCAGATAACTGAATCCAGAATACTGGATCTGTGGATACCTGGGGACACTTGTCTTTTTTTGTTACTGTCAAAAGTTGCCTGTGTGTGTGTGTGTGTGTGTGTGTGTGTGTGTGTGTGTGTTGGGGATGGGCAGTTCTTTGAGGTTCCTTTTCCCATCTCAAATTGGTTTTTAAATTTTCAACTCCCGTAATTGCTCCATCCATGTACTTACTAAATTTTAGCTGTGTTTACGTTTGTTGTTCAGTCGCTAAGTCATGTCCGACTCTTCGCGACCCCATGGACCACAGCACGCCAGGCCTCCCTGTCCTCCACTAGCTTCCTGAGTTCGCCCAATTTCATATTCATTGCTTTCATATTCATTCATTGGTTAGATAGTGACACTATCTAACCATCTCATCCTCTGTCGCCCCCTTCTCCTTTTGCCTTCAATCTTTCCCAGCATGAGGGTCTTTTCTAAAGTGTTTACGTTAAGGCGAGGCAATTTGTTCAGTACTGCAGACTATATGAGACCTGGATGATTATCTGGAGAATTCCTCCAGTTTTATGTATTGGATTTCTTCATAATTTATATTATCATGAGAAATGTCTGCTGTGGTCAAGAAATTTGGATGCCATTAGCTTCAAAAGCACCCAATAATGCACCCCGCAAAATATCGATGTACATTTCTTTCTATTTTATATTAAACTAGTGAGATTGAAGAAAGTTGCGTAATTGTTCAACTCTTCACAGAAAGTAGGCAAATATAATTAGTAAAAAAATCTATTACACACTACAAATATTTGGCATTCACTGTCACCTCTGTATTTTTTATAGCAAGTGGATTCCACAGTTCTTACATTCAATATCTCAGTTGGATTTAACATTGTAGAAGTTGCAAACAAAATATTAACATGGTGTTTCTTCTTACCAAGGCTTCTGTAGTTTCTGTAAATTGCTGAATCTTGCTCATCTCTTGATCTAGTCCCATGATTTATTGGTCTGCATTGGAGATTGTGTCATTTACCCTGAATGCAGTTGTGTGTGTACACCGAGTGCATTATAGTAAGTAGCTGCAGTTCCCTGGGAACACCAGATTCCCTTCTTTATCTCCATGGTTTTTGAAAACCCCTGGACACTAGCTGCAGTTGTCCACTTCAGATGTTTTTGAACTCCTTTCCTTGCCCTTAGCCTCTTTCCCATTATTTCTCAATACCAGAAGCCAGTGCACAAGTTGGAATTGAGAACATTCTTCCATTCACTGCTTGAGTGAGAGTAACATATAGTAGTACTCTTGCAAAGCACCCAGGAAACAATAAAAAAATACACCACCACCTCATTATATACAGCGTCATAAGTGAAAGTTGAGAAAAGTGTTGCCTTGTGAGGGTGACCTAGAATGCCTAGTGGTAAAGCTGCCTGTGTAATAGGTGGAAGCAAAAACCAGCCGGCAGTATTGTATTACTTATTTTGCATATCTTGCCATTTTAAGTATGAGAGTATCCTCTATTTCAGTGCATTTTTTTTGAAGTGACTATAAAACATAACTGGTTAAACTTCAAAACCAACATTAATGTGTGTATTTTTGTCATTCAACAGGCTTTCAACTGACATGCAAGATTATGGTTTAATTATTGATGGAGCAGCATTATCATTAATAATGAAACCACGAGAAGATGGGAGCTCTGGTAACTACAGAGAGCTCTTTCTTGAGATCTGTAGGAACTGCAGTGCCGTTTTATGCTGTCGCATGGCTCCTTTACAAAAAGCACAGGTTTGTGTTTCGCTTCTTCAGTTACATGATGAATGTATATTTATATAAATATTGAAAGCTGTCAGTGATACGTTGTGGTAATTTTAGATGGTTAAACAACCACCTTCCCATGATTGCTAATGGAAGCAAAAATTCAAAACAAGGCAAAAAAGGATGAAAGAATAATTTCTATAAGAAAGCAATTAGTTAATGGTACATTAAAATGGCATCCTGCTGTGCCACTGATTTATGTATATTTCAGGCAAGTGCTAGGTTTGACACACAACTGAAAAATGAATGTATAACTAAAAGTGCTACGTTTTCAGCTGATAACTCATTATAAGGCTGCACACTTAACATTATATGGGAACACTTATTTCTTAAAAAGCAAAGCACAAGGAAAAAGAAAGTAGAATAGTTGCATGATAGAAATTCTTTTGAATGCTTTCAAAATTGTTTTATCAGCAATTGATACTAGGAATTAAATTCAGGGGGGGAAAAGAACTGAAAGAAAAGAAACCAGTTAAACAGACCTTTGGGTCCTGAGATGACTGAGCTTTTCTGCTCCCTTCTTTTTTCCTATCTCTTGGGAAAGTCAGCACCCATTGCAGAAAGACTGCATGACAAAACAGACAGGTAGTTAGTGGCCTTCATGGTCTGGATTCACCCAGAACAACAGTTACCAGCCATTCTGCTGATACTGGCATGTGCCAGCCAATTAGGCATTCAGGCCCACCTGATTAGGTCACAGGGCTGGTAGGGATGCTCCAGTGTTTATAAACCATCGGTTTGGATGGAAATATTACCTCATTGAATCTCAGGTCCAAAGATGCACATGCATGTTCCGACTTTGCCTTCTCAGAGGATCAAATGATGTCCAGAAAGCTAGGCCCCTGAATAAGTATTGATCGGAGTCAGCAATTTAAGATGTGTTGGGAAATTATTTTGCTTTTGGCTGCAATCACCTGCTTGTGTTTTTGGTAAGATCTTCACCTAGACCAGTGATGGCGAATCTATTGGGCTCGGCAAAACTTAGCAAAATGCTTAATGTGACTCCGCTGGTGTGTCAACTCCCCTCCCAAACAAAAGAGAAACAATTCTTTATATCCATTTATTTAAACAAAAAAATACAGTCTAATCATGTGGTCCTATGTGTTATATGAAGAAACAGCAAATAATTACACAAATGAAAAAATGAGTAAAACAAACTCAGTTTTTGTCAGGCATTGGTGAATGCTGGTGTGTCACCTCAAACATTGTGGTGTGTCACCTTTGACACCCATGTCATAGGTTTGCCATCACTGACCTAGACACTTTGATGCCTGAGCCATTTTCCAATGGCTTCTTTATTCCTTTGTGGTATCCAACACACACACAAAAGGTTTTGTGTTATTTGTGTTATTGTGTTTAGCTATTCAACTGGCTGTTGATGGTGGAACTTAGCTATTCTTATCCCAGTCCTCTTGGACCCTTGATAACCTGCTACAGGCCAAGCTTTTGAGGAATTCACCACATAACTGTCAGGGAAGTTTCTGAGGATAGTCTCTAGATACCTTTGTCCTTTGATGGCAGCAGAGTCTGTGGAGTTTGGCCCTGGCATAACGGAGGGAGGCACCAGTGCCAAGATTCACCACCACCACCAGTCTGTTTAAGCATTACTTTTTGAGGAGAAATTTCAATCCAGTATCTCATTTCCCCTTACTGTGGGAGAAAGCATTGAATGAATAGGGCTATGTTGTGTTTATTTTGAGAAGTATCTCTCCCACTATCCTGCTTGTCCCCGGAAAGAATGGAAATTTTCTGTTAATTGACATGGACATAATCTCCTCAGGTAAACACAGTGCGTTGAACCTGGGTTTTTTCCTCCCCCCCAATAAAAGGGGAGGATATCCTATATGAAATTTCTCCCTACAAAATAACATCTTTTACTGGCTTCTTCACCCCACTCTGGAAAACAGAACATTCTGTGGTACTGGAAGTGTATTTTTTATATCTAGCAAGTAGGTTACTGGATGAAATAACACACATTAGAAACAGTAAACATTTTGTAACAGCATCACTTTTTCCCCCCAGATTGTAAAATTAATTAAATGGTCTAAGGAGCATCCTATCACTTTAGCAATTGGTGATGGAGCAAACGATGTCAGTATGATCCTAGAAGCACATGTTGGCATAGGTAAGTGGATTGCTAGGCTCCACTTTCAAGGAAGTAAAGGTGGAAAAAAAAACCCCAACTATTGCTATTTTAAAAACAGTAATGCTAAATCACTGGTCTGATTAAAAGGAACTGCCTACTTTTGTTGAGGAGGGAGGTGATCAGGAGGTGGGGAATTAACTATATTTCCTCCATTAGTGGCTGTTTGGCCATCAGTGTCCTTCATATTACCAGCAAGTGAAACACAGCTATATTTGGTGGAGGGGGACATCTAAGAGCTTTATTATTGATTTATTCTCTACGTAGCCTCAAGCATCTGACTGGAAGTGAAAGCTTTTTTCAGGCATTTGCATTAGAGGAAAGAGGACAACAGAAAAAGATCTCTCTCTCTCTCTCTCTCTCTCTCTCTCTCTCTCTCTCTCTCTCTCT